>OY744516.1:235392751-235482751 GCA_963556195.1 Sepiola atlantica | reverse complement strand
ATATATTTTCTATTTTTATACTGTTGTAAATATATGAAATGATATTCGGGTATATTATATTATTTCATCAGAAATGCAAATCCCCAAACAAAGCTTAATGAAGAAAGAAGTGATTTCTGGTGGCCTACAACGTTAATATGCATATATGTATATGTCTCTCTCTTATAATACTTGTTTATTTTTAAATTTTTTTCGTGAAACCTATGGAACATCTATTAATATTTTTGATTTTAATACAAGCAAGACCTTCAGAAAAATTGAAAAAATAAAAAAATGTATAATTAAACAGACGAATTCTGTTTTTTTAACAATCTTTGCATAATATATATATATATATATATATATATATATATATATATATATATATATATTAGTACTTCATGTATCCACATAAAATATTATAAGGAGATATAATTTTTTATGTATCAGTTTTCAGTATTTACTTCAACAGTGCTCGATACGTAAGTAGAGATAGGTAGTAAGCAATGAAAAAAAAATATATATAATGCAAATATTGTTAAAAACTGTTTTCAGTAGGGGGATGGGTGGTTTTGCCCCCGGTTACCTCTAACGCTGAAGTGATATATTTTTTTTATAGCCTATGACCTTCACTGAGAGGTCAGTAGTCCACATGCCAATTTTCAAGCAATTCTGTCCAGCGGTTTGGGTGAACATAAGACACAAATACCATATATATATATATATATATATATATATATATATATATATATATATATATATATATATATATATATATATATATAGAGAGAGAGAGAGAGAGAGAGAGAGAGAGAGAGAAAGAGAGAGAGGGAGAGAACAAGTTATTGTGTTCGTAATTTAGCGTCTATTTCGTTGTGCCTGCTAACGAGAACTGGTCGATGTGTGTACGTGACATTAAAAATTGAGGAGAACTTTCTGAAGTACAAAATAGTAGGAGGTAGGAAAAGAAACTCACTAAAGAAAGAGATTCAACGAAAACATGTACGTATATACATACATACATAGATAGGTATATATAAGTATACATGTGTATGTACATAGATAAACATATATATATATATATATATATATATATGTATGTATATATATTTATATTGAGTATGTGTGTTTGTGAGAGAGAGAGAGAGAGAGAGAGAGAGATAAAGATGTAGAAAGTGAGAGGAAGAGGTGGATAGAGGGGAGGAGATAATTATATATTTTATGATGTGTGTGTGTGCACTTTTGTAGAGATGAGTATATATCAGAAAAAAAGAGACTATATCGATTTCTTGATTGACATACCATTTTTGCATTTTGCATTATCGGCAGATACAACTATTTATACACCCCCCCCACACACATATATATATATACATATATAAGTCCATTTAGTAAGTTAAGTACGTAAATTATCTCTCTATATATATACATATGTCTATATATGGTTGTATATGAATATATGAATATATATATATATATATATGTTCAAAATTAGTTACATAAATCATAATAATAAAGAATATCTCAATATATATATATACATATATATATATACATATATATATATATTTATACATATATATATTTATACATATATATATATTTATACATATATATATAAATATAAATATATATATATATATATTTTTATACATATATATATATATTTATATATATATATATATATATATATATATTTATTTTGGTACAGAAAAATTAGTACAACACTCGTACCGTCGGTTTCAAGCACAGAAGGATATAGCTCTCTTCAGCTTCTGTTGTCATATATATATATATATATATATATATATATATATATATATATATATATATATATATATATGTGTGTGTGTTTTTGAATAGGTTTGCACGTGTGAAAATTGTGATATTCTTCATCATTATGATTTATGTAACTAATTTTAAACATATATATATATATATATATATTCATATACATTTATACACACACATATATATCATACATTATATATATATGATATATATATATATGATATATATATATATCATATATATATACCATATAAATATATATATATATTTATATATATATATTCATATACATGTAGGCAGACCCATATATATATATATCATATATTATATATATATGATATATATATCATATATATATAAATCATATATATATACATCATATAAATATATGTATATATATATATATATATATATATATATATATATATATATATATATATATATATTATAATTAATTAATATATATATTATTAATTGTTTATTACCTACAGACATCGATGTTTCATGCTAACGCAATCTTCAGTGCAGGAAGTTAATTCTCAACGAGAAATATACATATTTCTCATAGAATTCTCTTGTTTTGAACAAGTGTGATTTACTTGTTATTGTATTTAAGAGTGATAAATATGCGACGATTGTCCAAATTTATTACAAATTTCAATTGTTCAATGCAAGGTGTATTCAGTAATAAACTAGTGTTTATTATTCTTTCCTTAGGCCAAGGCTTTTCAAAGATCGAGATCTTATCATCAGAGGAGAAATACAGATGGATAAGTTGGCTTTCGAAAAAACCAAAGTTCAAATATTTGAAAAATATGAAAATTATTTTTAAAAAGAGTTTTTGTTAAAAAAAACGCAGTGAATGAAAAGAAAGCTAATCCTCTTCACAATAGGTTCCATCTACTAAAAGTTTCACTTTGGTTTATATTTGATTCTATATATATATATATCATATAAGTAGTACTAATGCACTGGCGGGGTGTATTGTTTGAATGCGATTTATGCAGATGCTTGCTTAGAGGGTTAGATTCTGATGAAGAAAGGTTTAGAGCGTACTTGATGCACTTGCGGCGTGTATAAGAGAAACATCTGTCTTCAAAATGGTGAAGTTTGTAAGTGTATTTTTTGTCAAGAAATTTTAACATGTTATTTTTTTGAACGAAACCGGTCAGATTTCTGGTTGGTTTTTATTTCTTCCTATGTTTAACTTTTTTTCCTTTCTGTCTTCTATATATTTTGTCTTTACGAATTTTCTTTTTATGGTATATCGCGTATTTTATACTCACATATACATATACACATATATATTGTATTGATCTCTATATGAGATACATAGATATCCGAGTGTTCAAATAAACTTTATCTCTCAAACGTCGAGCTAGTAAAGAAGTAAAGAACATTAATATTATTCTCCTTAATTGACCAGTTTACTATGTTATAGTATATATTTCTTGTGGTCACGTGGCCTTACCAGATTCCAGGACAAGAATTTATCTAGTCTGGTGGAGTATCCAGCTTAGTGTCGTAACTGGAAGTAACATTACTTGGAGAAGCTGCACCATTCCTCGTATTAGCCAGTGTATAGCCGTTTCGAGGGGATCTTATTATTCTTAAATATTTGGTCAGGGCTTACTTATAGGGGAACTATCCTCATGCCAGGTTGTCCTGACAAACCCTTGTACAGAGAGAGACCGAAGATTCCCGAGAATCGTGTTTAGTGGGTAATTCAAACTCTCCCCCGTATACATATATGCGTGTGTGCGTGTGAATTCTTTTCTTTGATTATTTTTTTTGTTTTTGCTGGTGATGAGGCATTCTACCGGATGCCAGATATTCACCCGCTATTTCAAACCCTCCAGCCGAGAGATCTTTTTAAGATTCTAACGTCCCTTTAAGTGCAATTGTTTGTATTTCTCTTGCACTTGGTTCACCGGGTATACTCGCCAGTTCAAAAGCTATTTGGCGAGTATACCCGGTGAACCGAGTGCAAGAGAAATACAAACAATTGCACTTAAAGGGACGGTTAGAATCTTAAAAAGATCTCTAGGCTGGAGTGTCTTAAATAGCCGGTGAATGTCTAGCATCAGGTAGGATGCCCCCTCTGTACGTGTGTGTTGGTAATTCTTTACACATTATATATATATATATATATATAGTCTTGGAAGTTTCTCAACCATTAAAACCATATTTAAAAAAAAACACAAAAAAAAACACAAAAAAAACAAGCCGTAAGTCAATTTAATTTTTACAGTTATATTAGTTTGCTTCTAACATTATTTAAGGGATCATCAGTTGTTTACCATGAAAAACTATTTCGGGAATTTAAAAACAAGACAGTATTTAATTTCATGGCTTCCCAGCAGAGTTGATCAGACCCCACTTCCCTTAAAAGACAAAAACATAAACGTTCCGTATACTAAACCTAAGTTTTGTTCCGTATAAATGTTTTGCTAACTTATATTAGTTGTTAAAAAAAGAAAAAAAAAAGAAAAAAGTCCTCCTTACCTGTGTTGTTCGTCTGTCTAATAAATTTATCCGTTACTTACAAAAATGTTGCTGCATTTAAAAGTGTTTAGACGAATCCATTACACTACTTTTTAGGTGAGTAATGTATTTTTAGTTTTATATTAAAAATATAAAAAAATATCAACATATCAAAATATTACAACAAAAAAATTAAAATCATATATATATACATATATATACTTTTAGTCCTTTATATATATATATATATATATATATATATATATATATATATATATATATATATATAATAGAAATTGGTAGTTTGCTGTAAGCATTGCTGGGAGTAATAATAAAAGTTTTTAAAAAGGTTGAAGGCAATGCGAAGATCCGGGTTGCTGGAAGCTGTGAAGAACAAAAACAAAACAAAACCGAAATAAGTCGGATATAGATCGAAAGGTTTGTTTATTTTTCTAGACAGCAAGGGTGTTAGTTTGTAATGTCCGGATTATCAAGAATCAATTTGATATATTTCGAGAGATTTTTTTTTTTTTCTTCTTCCTCTCCTTGTCAAAAATAAATAATAATATATATATATATATATATATATATATATATATGTTTTATGCGTGTTCTGTAACGATGCTTTGTACATCTAAATTATCAATTATGAGCGACTTGTTTTCATAATTCGAACTTGTATACAAATGGATAAAAGTCAATAAATCCTATGCGAACCATTTATACGACGTCTTAGCGCCAAACAAAGAACTTGCCGCTCTTATCTAACTGGCAGCTACAGACTCGAAGGAGACCTTTATTCGGAGCCACAGAAGCGATACTCAATTATTCTTATTCAACTACAGCTGCCCCCCCCTCTCAACCGGCATATCGTAATGATTTTCATCCGCCTCGTCATAGAGAAGGCTAGGCCCGACAAAAGGTTGCCTTACAACTGAACGACAAAGGGAAAACATGAGTTTATTGACTTTATTTCTTGAAGACAAAGGTGGGCAGAGCGACTGAAAAAAAATCCGAGTAGGGTTTAAATTACTCGACTCTTATTTGCGAGAAGTAGGCTGAAAAACTCGGACATCAAACTCCATAGTCAGTTATACAAAAACCCGACTTCGACTCCTACACTAGAGCAACCTTTGACTAAATTAGGCAATTTATTCGAAAATATATTTATCTATTAGGTTTTACTAGCAAAAATATGCTAGTTGTTTTATTTAATTGCTCTCTCTATGTATCTCTTTCTCTCTCTCTTTTTCTCTTTCTCTCTCTCTTGAAATATAACTTTCTGTGCGTTCGAATAATCAGAGGGCGTGTAACCAAATGTTTGAATGGCCACCGGCTGTTCCATAACATTCTATGACAATCTACTTTAATTACATAACTCAATAATATAGATTAAAAAAAAACAATGTATTTAATCAATCAAAATTATAACTTTTATTAAGATTATTACCGAAGAAAATATTTAAAATAAATCTGGAAATCTTAAAAAAAACAATCGTGAGTGTGTATTTGCGAATATTAATATATAAAAAGCTTTAAAACCAATAGATGATGTCAAATTGAAAGACGCGTGATGTTTGGGGAATCTTTGGAAAGGGTATATATAGGAGCTGATAAGTAGATAAAAAGGTAGAGCGATCAAAACTAATGACATAGTTTCGGCTTCAAGTAGATATAAAAAGAGAGCGATCAAAACTAATAATATAGTTTCGGCTTCAAGTAGATATAAAAAGAGAGCGATCAAAACTCATTATATAGTTTCGGCTTCAAGTAGATATAAAAAGAGAGCGATTAAAACTAATAATATAGTTTCGGTTTCAAGTAGATATAGAAAGAGAGCGATCAACACTAATAATATAGTTTCGGCTTCAAGTAGATATAAAAAGAGAACGATCAAAACTAATAATATAGTTTCGGCTTCAAGTAGATATAAAAAGAGAGCGATCAAAACTAATAATATAGTTTCGGCTTCAAGTAGATAGATAAAGAGAGCGATCAAAACTAATAATATAGTTTCGGCTTCAAGTAGATATATAAAGAGAGCGATCAAAACTAATAATATAGTTTCGGCTTCAAGTAGATATAAAAAGAGAGCGATTAAAACTAATAATATAGTTTCGGTTTCAAGTAGATATAGAAAGAGAGCGATCAACACTAATAATATAGTTTCGGCTTCAAGTAGATATAAAAAGAGAACGATCAAAACTAATAATATAGTTTCGGCTTCAAGTAGATATAAAAAGAGAGCGATCAAAACTAATAATATAGTTTCGGCTTCAAGTAGATATAAAAAGAGAGCGATCAAAACTAATAATATAGTTTCGGCTTCAAGTAGATATAGAAAGAGAGCGATCAAAACTAATAATATAGTTTCGGCTTCAAGTAGATATAAAAAGAGAACGATCAAAACTAATAATATAGTTTCGGCTTCAAGTAGATATAAAAAGAGAGCGATCAAAACTAATAATATAGTTTCGGCTTCAAGTAGATAGATAAAGAGAGCGATCAAAACTAATAATATAGTTTCGGCTTCAAGTAGATATATAAAGAGAGCGATCAAAACTAATAATATAGTTTCGGCTTCAAGTAGATATAAAAAGAGAGCGATCAAAACTAATAATATAGTTTCGGCTTCAAGTAGATATAAAAAGAGAGCGATCAAAACTAATAATATAGTTTCGGCTTCAAGTAGATATAAAAAGAGAGCGATCAAAACTAATAATATAGTTTCGGTTTCAAACAGACAGACAGACAGATACATAATCTCCATTATTAATAGATTTGAAATATTTCTTATGAATATATTTTTCGTGCGGGTAGAGATATTAAAATGTTTATTCTATGTTTAGAAATTCCAATTATTTTACAGAAATCAATTAATTCTCCTCTCACTAGTAAAGTAGTTCATCCTAAATATTTCAAATTATTTTTATAATAAAGATCCTTTTTTACTTTTTTTGATTAGTTCAGTCACTTTTGAGATGACTATCGCATAACCATTACAGTTGTATTGATAGCAAAATCATTCAGACTTTGCATTCTTCATGATTCATAGTTTTTGATTTTCATGAGATGCAAGATCGAAGTATTGAACTAAGTTTAGCCAATAATCGAAAAGAAGTAAAGGTTTTCCTTTGTTTTTGCCATAGATCTTCGTATTGTTTACGCAAATTCTCAGCCCGATTTTTGATTTTTTGTAAATAATAAATATGAATTTCCTGTCGATTACAAACAGATCGTTTGAGCTGAAGTGATTTCTTCTCTTGTTTGAAAAACTATTGTAACTTGGAAAAGGATGTTATACGGGATGTTCGATACATTTGGCACGTGTTGGAAAGGTGAGAAAAACGTCATACCTTGGCCAATAATTGTTGTATCCCTAAACTTCAAAGACGCATCTCTTAGAGAATCTCGTGCCGAATACAGCTTATTCAAAGGAGCCTGCTTCAACATCCACAACACCTACCAGGCGGGATCTGAGAACAGTCACAGGGACAGGTTAATATTCGTATGCGTGAGAGAAAGACAGACGGATAGATTGATGGATAGCCCCGCATTGTGAACAGCCACCAATTGCGCGTGTCCTTCCTCCTTGAAATCCCGCTGGCTAAGAGAGAGAAAAATCACCCCCCGGAAATCACATGGTTTTGTGATTTCCACCTGGTGTCACCTCTGAGCCTTACACATTTCCAGCCAAACAGAGATCTCATGATGTAACTAAAATCGATCGTATGACCCGTCTAGTATTCAAATTCACGGCGCAGATCTATAATATCTCGAGACGGATGCTAGAAAGAAGAGATATTGGTTTGCTACAAACGTGTCTTTGAATAACTTATTGGTAATTCCCAACAAGCAGACAAGTGGCCCCTAAAGATCCACCACTAAACTCGCCCAGTGCAGATCATCATAACGTACGCCAGTCGCACTCTTTCTCTTCTCATTTCGTGGCAAGTTCGGAATGAATACAATGAATACGAATGAAGTTGCATGTATACAATATCAACATATGCAACTCTGTTTCGAAGTTTCATATAGCAATAATAGCTTTAAATGAAAATGTTCTTTTTCCGAGAGTGAACTCTCATTCTCATGTATCCTATTTACGATCTATCTTACCTATTTAACTTATACTTCAAAACTGTTTACTTTTCCTAAACGAGTGTGATAGTTGTCGATGATTAAAACCCATAGTATATCTCAACAAAACGTTACAATCTATGCTGACCTTTAAACAAAATACAATGTTGCAATTGCTGTCCGTGCTACTTGTGATTGACAATGTTTTAGCTTAATAATACCGAAAAAACAAGAGGAAATATTTACTTTTCATATCTTCGTCTCATGAAACATTCATCATCATCGTTGTTGTATGAATCCCGAAGGATCTAGATGGAAAGCGGACGAAAACAGCGTTTGACTTGTGAAGAAGACTTGATTTTAAATAGTGAGAACTCCTTCTTTTCTTAATTTGGCTACAACATTTTATTTCTCTGTATTCCGGATGCTCCTCTAATATCTAACGAATATCTGCAGCGCTCCACACAAATTTAAAATACATTAAAAGCATTTTTCTTCGTGTATTTCTAATACAGTTAGATTAATTAAACTTTTACTGCTCGTAAAACAAATAATTTAGGTATTCAGTCAAACATTTACACATTTTTTTTAATTAAAAGAACAAATATCCTACTAAGAAATAAACGATATTTCGTAACTCAAATATTTAAACCACATTTTTTTTAATTCACAACAGGTAAAGTCAAATAATCCTAAAATAAATCGGGAACGTTCTAAAAAAAGCACATCTCGATTTAGAACCTTCTAGTAACATTGGAATACTCATATTTTACTAAAATGTTACAAATTAAAATGGGGTTGTTTTACAGAACGTTCCAGATTAATGTTATGATTATTGCAGATAAATATTACGGAATATTTTGTCTTTCAACCGTCTTTGAAACAGTCATATATATATATATATATATATATATATATATATATATATATATATATATATATATATATATATATATATATATATATATATATATAGGGTGGGCCAAAATAAGAGTCCTATCTTTAAATTTGAATAACTTGAATTTGAATAACTTCCACAAAATAAAAGTTAAACTCACCAAACTTTATGTGTGTGTAGACTGACCCTTCCGAGATGTTTTGAAATAAACAAAACACATTTTAGCCGAAAAACACTTCTTAAAACTTACAAAAACTAAAGTATTGTTTTTTACACTGTTTTGAGTTTTTAAAGCAAAAATAATGTTTTCTAAATGAGGGTACGTTCCTTAGGGCTAATACGGCTCATGATTGCTTCGGAAGAGGTCCTTTACTTATTAAAAAAAAAAAAAAAAAAAATCAATAAATAAAAAAGTTATGAATTTTTAAAAATAGGACCCTTATTTTTGCCCACCCTGTATATATAATCTTGACATTTGAGTTGTTTACTTCAAAAACTTCTCTCTTAAGCACAAACATTTTTTTTTATGATGGCTTTGATACGCAAGCTTTTTGAACTTTTCCAAATCGTCGCAATTTCCATCAGGACGGATGTCTTCGTGCCATGTTTCTGGAGCGTTCTCTCTACTATTGCCAACGGAATTCTTTTCTCTATAGGATCTGTTTTCCCCTTACCTCTAAGACTCGAATTCCTTTATAACTTTAGCCGCCAAAACTCATTCCATGCACAGGACCTGGATCTTACCATACACCGAAATTATCGAATCTGATCTTACGAACTTCAATGGTGAATGTTTACCTACACCCTTTACATTCTCTTATATTTTTAATACTTTTATACTTTTTCAAATGTTGACATTATGGTAAATTTTATTTTACCCACTTACTTGTTCGAATCTCCTCTGACGATAAGATTACATTTTTGAAGAGCCATGGTTTAAGGAAAGAATAATGAACTAATTTTCTTATATAAATCCATTGTTTTGAACATGTCTGATTTAATAAATATTGTACTCTACACAATTGTTATTCTCATCACTAACTCATGTATATATATATATATATATATATATATATATATATATATATATATATATATATATATATATATATATATATATATGTATATATATATGATAATTTTATTTACACAGACATGTACAAAATCTGCGACACTGGCATGTCGATGTTATCGATCAACAGTTACTATAAACTGAGATCTCATCAGGCAGAGTTAGAATCCGATCAAGATCGGATTCTAACTCTGCCTGATGAGATCTCAGTTTATAGTAACTGTTGATCGATAACATCGACATGCCAGTGTCGCAGATTTTGTACATGTCTGTGTAAATAAAATTATCATATATAAAGCTCTATTTTGATATTGAGCACTTTTTATAAACCCGGTTAAAATTCTCTGGATTACCACCCTGTGGATATTTTTCACCTGGATTATTACCATTATTATATATATATATATATATATATATATATATATATATATATATATATATATATATATATATGTAGTAAGCTATGAAAATATATTTATGGCAATTAAGCTACAAAGAGGCTCCAGCGTTTCATCCCCGAGGGTAATCTTCAGGCTAAAATGCATTTTAGCCTGAAGATCCCCCCCCCCGGTTATGAAACGCGGGAGCCTCGGTGTAGCTTAATTGCCATAAATATATTTTTATAGCTTACTACCTAGCTCTACTTACGTATCGAGCACGTAACATGAAAAATTATATCTCCTTATAAAATTTTATGTGGATACATGAAATATATATATATATATATATATATATCCAGGCAAGGTAAACATCCACAACATACGAATAAAAAAAAATTCAATCGGGCTTATAAAAAGTACTCAATATAAAATATAACTTTTCTATATATGATTATTTTTATTTATATAGACATGTACAAAATCTGCGACACTAACATATCGATGTTATCAATCAACAGATGTAAGAAACTGAGATCTCATCAGGAAAAATTAGAATCCGATCTTTACCTCAGATCATATTTGGGAAGAATATATATATATATATATATATATATATATATATATATATATATATATATATATATATATATATATGGTTCGGCAGCAAGTCATTTTTTATGCAAGCGTCATTAAAGGCCACGGAGTTTTCTCTCTTCGCTATCTTTCTTGTCAATTTCTCGACGCGGTGAGCGATTCTTCGGTTTTCGGGTGTTAAACCGGTGGAGTATGGCACCTAGCGTTGTGTCGTGGGTCATTCCTCTAGCGCTTTCGGTCTCTCGACCGTCTTCAGGAGGCGATATTTAACTCCTTCACACAGTAGGAATATGTGATACAAGGTCAGGAAAGTAGGATTTTAAAAGCCAGAACCCGAGAAAAATGTTTGGGTAGCCCCGTCTGCATTCCCTGGTAGGGGCGCCTCAGGCAGTAAGCGATAAACTTACTCCACCCCAAAGAGGGGAGGCAAAGCCTGGGAGGGTGGAGCTCCTAGAACTGCACAGGACAAACCCACAGACCGGCGGAATAATGGCCCGAAGGCCAAGATGATACCGGTCTATAGGGTGTAGTATCCATACTACACGTTGATCTTGGCCAAAAGGCCAAGATGCTGTTTTCAGACGGCTGTGTCTTATTGTTACTAAGAGCCGTATTTATAGTTTTATAATTAGTTATATATCTATTAATTTACACACACACACACACACACACACACACACACACACACACACACACACACACACACACATATATATATCTTTATTTATTTATTTTAATTTTTATTTTAATTGATGTTATTATTATTATCATTTACTCACTAGGAGTTCTCACATAGGTCATCAGTGCTTGCTCATTGACAATCAGTGGTATTCCCTGAGGTATGAGTGACAAAAAGTCTCCCCAGATTTCCAGTATTCTCCACCTCTTTTCGATAGCCACCGCAAATAAACTTGCAGTATTACAACATCCGTTTACCATTGATTTCTCGCAGGATGCGGACCGGGTCCCCCATGTTGGCTATCGAGGGAGCACCTATCCATCATGACACTCAGATCTTTCTTCTGAGTCCCACGGAGTTTATTTGTATTATAGACATTTATCATGGTTTGGTGTTTCTGCCAACAACCTATGGTATTCCCTGGAGTCTGAGTGACAACAAGTCTCCTCAGACTTCCAGTATGCTCCATCTCTTTTCGTTCATCACCGCTGATGACCTTGCGGTATCACAACAGCCATCTACCACCGATTTCACGGTGATAAGGGCCATTGGTCTCCTCTGGGGCCCGGGTGGCAACAAGCCTCCCCACGGTCCCAGAGCTGTCCGCGCTCTTCCAGCAGAGGTCTGGTTTGCGCTTTCCCTCCTTGACCCTCTGTCCATAATTTTCGTGGTGTCATCCTATGCTTGCGCCTCTCTCTCTCGCGGTTGTATTTTCCCCGGTTCTGTTGTCTTGTGCTTCCATGTGTTTGTTCTCCATTCGTTGCTTATGTGGGTTGGTTTTCGCATTCGAGGACATTTCTCAGGATTGTAGCTGTTTTTATCATTACTGTCCTTTGTATGGTCTCAGTTATCCCTTTGATTCCTATTTCTCCTAGTCTTTTCTCCATGTTTTTGGGGACTGTTCCTAGTGCTCCTATGATTATTGGTGTTATACTGACTTTCTTCATGTTCCATATTCGTTTCAATTCTCTGGCAAGTTCAGTATATTTGCTTCTTTTTTCCGTCTCTTTGATCTTCACTCTATTTTAATAATAATCATCATCATCATCATCATCATCATCATCATCATCATCATCATCATCATCATCATCATCATCATCATCATCATCATCACTACTACTACTACTACTACTACTACTACTACTACTACTACTACTACTACTACTATTATTATTACTACTACTACTACTACTACTACTACTACTATTATTATTATTATTATTATTATTATTATTATTATTAATAATAATAATAATAATAATAATTATTATTATTATTATTATTATTATTATTATTATTATTATTATTATTATTATTATTATTATTATTATGTATTAACTGTTAAAGACTGATAGGGCGTTAGTACCAGTGGTGAATGCTATTTTATTAATTGTAAATTATAATGTTTTATGTGTAGGGCTTCGAAGATATTTAGTCTGTTGGTGCAGTTGTTTTTATGTATGATCTTAGTATTAGTTGTTAATATTTGTCTTAGTTCGGTCGATTTTATGCCTTTTTGTGTGTGGTAATGTGTCGCTGGAGGGCACTAGTGTCGTTTAAATTATGCGTAAGGCGTTGGGAGAGGGTTGTAATTGTATGGCCAATATAAGTACTGTGTGTGTCTGTTTGGGTCTTGGGGAAACATTCCTCGAATGGGCATTGGAACAGATGCAGTATGCTTGTTTGGTTTGGGAGGGGGGGAGTTAGTAGTGTTATTATTTTTGATTATTAACTTAGAGGTTTTGAATTTAGTGTAGTAAATTATTAGTTTTATTTTTTTTGTTGATCGGTGGGTTTAGTGTGTCGGTTTATTATGTTAGTTATAGCTTTTTCGTCGAGTTTGTAGTTAGAATGCATTTGGTTTTTATAGTACAAGGAAAAGTGTCATTTTTAATTTTAATATAATTTATTTAGATACTGTATATTACATATTTCAGCAATGTACCGCGGTTTCATCCAAAAGGGCAGATTTAGACATCTTTAGTAAATCTCCGTGCCCAGTGGAATCATCGGCAAGCTGAAATGATTGTAGTCACGCCCGACAGGGAATGGCGTCAACAATGTAATTGGGTGAAGGCATACCAGCATCTCTATAACAGGCAATGTCCTTCGATCAGTCAATTATACTTATGTTTGTATTAGCGTTTTCGAAAGTCTTTCAATCTTAACGTTGAAGCAGAAATTTTTAGATGCGCCATGCATCCATATAAGAAGTTTCACCGTACGAAAATCGCTAAACTTTGAAATAGCATTTTCGTCGTTAAACGCACAGATTGGATGGACATATCTTTAGAATTATCCTTCTTGTTCTTTTCGTTCTTCAGATTAAAAAAAAAATACAACCAAGAAACGATTCAGTTGATCGATTCTCAACCTCAATAAACAATCCCTGATTTGGAGTCAGACATTTACCGAGATAAACCCTATTTTTTGCCGACATGACGCACCGCAGAAGATCAGAAGATAATCATGATGTAATTCCAAATCCCGTGCCCCCTCTCCTTTGGGTTATCTAGTCATTCACTTTCGATGACTATGAAGCAGAAAGACAAAGAAACAAAGAAGAAAAGCTGGTACATACGGATCTCATAGCAAAGTGAATCATTTTGCAAAGAAACTCCTTAAGATGATTTCGTCATGAAACACGTGGTTTGAAAATGAATCAAATTAATAACACAGATAAATACGCCCTTGAACGTTTTACACTTTTTACATAAAAAATCTGTTAAAAAAAAAAAAATTATTATCATGTTTAATTAAAACTAACCAAAAAGCCGCCCAAACAACGGCCTTTAATTCGACATCATAATTTATATTCTGAATTGGTTTACACTTCACACCAATGAGCTGGTGTGGAGTTCATTGGTGCAGCGCCCCTACGACCCAGGAGGGGGTTAAGGGACCAAGTCAAGTCACACCATAGAGATCTTTATGCCAAATTTTGTTTTATCTTTTATGTTTACTAAAGCCGCCACTTATCAAAGGCAAAAGCCACCCGAGGGTAAGTGTTAATGAGATGGAATGATTTACAGTTGAGGATTGAGAATGATTGATCGAATAGACCAAGTTCGAATAGTGGTTGAGACGGTTAATGACAAAAACATGTTGACATTGGATTTGAAGTCGACCATGTTGTAATCCGCAGAGAAGCAGTCCGTGGTAATTTGTGCAATTCTAATCTTTGAAGCCAGGGCTATTTGCCTTTATTATTATTATTATTATTATTATTATTATTATTATTATTATTATTATTATTATTATTATTATTATTATTATTATTATTATTATTATTATTATTATTATTACACCGGCCGTTCTTACACAGGAGAAACTACACCGGTTGTCACTATAAATAGTGCGAGTCACCAGAGACACTGAAGACAAAGCACAGTCTTGTAACTGTCTAGCCAAGAGCTAGTCAGTTTCTTGCTTTGTTAATACACTTGTTAAACCAACCCTCGACTTGACTTCCTTTATTTATTATTTACTGTGGGACAACTTCACAACAATTATTATTATTATTATTATTATTATTATTATTATTATTATTATTATTATTATTAGTATTATTATTATTATTAGTATTAGTAGTAGTAGTAGTAGTAGTACTAACGGTAGCAGTAGAAAAAACATTACTATAACACTATAATAATTATATACTTGTCTACATTAGGACCCAAGCTAAAATCGATTTGGTATTGGTAGTTTCTGGATATTTACGTAGACGACCGGAAAATGCCGAAGCCGTTATCCAATCAGAATAAGTAGACGATAAGCTCGAATTTTAATTGATTGACTCGCGAAATTCACTAATTGGAAATCAAAATTGATCAAAGCGATAATTAATTTTAAGCTAACCCTAACCGTAACCCTAATTTTAACCCTAACACCGTTTTATCACTTGTTCAGTGAAAAAAAACAACACTTTTTATGCAGAAAAAAAATCATTTTATCACCCTAACCCCTAATCCTAGCACCGTTTTAACACTTATTCAGTGATATTTCTCTTCACACACAAAAAAATTACGTGTGAAAAAACATGAGTTGTACACCCAGCTTTGTTTTGGATTGTTTGGACGTAAGAAACCGACTTTACATTCGTCTTTTTCTGACCGTCTACGTGTACCTCCGGAAACTACCGAAACCAAATCAATTTTAGTTTGGGTCCTTATCTGGACAAGCACCTAGTATAACACCCCTATTATGCCAAGGGTGATTCATACGAGATTTGGTGCAATTATGCTCAATAGTTTTTAACCCGTAAATGTTTATTTGTTTCCTTACTAGGAGTTATCACACGAAGCATTCACTGGCACACACCTAGTGACAACAAGTCCCCACACATTTCCAATACTCTCCCCTTCTTTTGATCACAAATCTCATTGCGTTATAGGAACACCCGTTTACCATTGGTTTTGTGCTGGTAACGGCCGTTAGTTTTGTCTGAAATTTGAATGACTCCTAAGGATTTTAGAACTATCCGTACCCTTTTCAATAAAATTTTGGATCGTGCTTTTCCTCCTCTATCTTTTCATCCTCCTAGACCCTTCATGACAATTTGATGTACTACAAACCGATGCAGGTGTGACTGCGTTTATTTTTAAAGTGTGTTAAATTATGTTTTAATTAATTTATTTATTATTATCACTAAGCAAGTATTCTCACACCAATCGTTGCCGGTAATCTCCTGCTGAGCGAGGTAGAAAAAGAGAAAATGCATTTTTTAAAACTGTGCATAAAATCCTATAAGATTGTTGAGAAAACGTCCAGAATGAGTTAAATTAGATGCTAAAAATAGCGAACCTTTTTACAAGAAAACTTTCTAAGAACAACAAGGAATACAAATGTATTAGATTAAAACAACAGGTTTTCATCGTTAAGAAACGAAAACAAATATTTTACTTCAGAAACCTAAACAAATATTTTACTTCAGAAACGAAAACAAATATTTTACTTCAGAAAAGAGAGTTGCTTGATAAATTATGCAGTTGCAATTGACGCAAGGGCCGATAATTGACCTTCGAGTTGACGTAATCCAATACAAGAACATGTTTATGTAAATCAGACATAGTTTTAGTTACAGAAGGTCCTAATAATCTATAATCCATTTTTATAGCTCTCCTAAACATTCATCTAGTCTTATCAGACTATATCAGAAGTAACAATTGCATGTACGTATATTATATCATAGTCTTTTTCACTCGGTCCTTTACGAACTGTTTTTCTTCGTTTTTCTTGTTAGCTTTTCCTCAGCGCTCTTTAATTATTTTCAGTTATTCATCGGATGACAATTTTTCTTCGATTTTAACACAAATAATGGAATACATTTACGGACACCCTCCTTAGATTCACTTACTTAAATAATATATTATATTCTACACATTTTCCCGTATTGTCAGTGCAGGTTTTGCAGTAAAGGTCTTGTTGTCAGATATCGATAGATCTTTTAGTATATAATTTAGTTTGTTGAGAATAATAGGTAATGGAAGGTTAGTCGAGGTAGGCCTGATGATTTCGATTTGAAAATTGCTTAGGCAATTGGGAATGTACTAGTAACGGATATGGTGTCACATGACCTAGAGAGAGAGAGAGAGAGAGAGAGAGAGAGAGAGAGAGAGAGAGAGAGGTAGAGAGGGTTATAAAGAAAGACAGTCTATTTGGAAGCACGCATTGGCGCCGAGTTTTGAATGACATGGGCTGACAACATATAATTAATAAGTTATCTCTCTCTCTACTATATTCCCATTCGGAAGTGATTCTGAACGAAGATCAAAATGTATAAATGTCCGCTGTCTTCTACTAGTTTTGTGTCGAGTTAATCTGTTTAAAGGTATGAAAGAAACTTTAATTACAGTACGGCGTTTCTTGGTCTGGAAGGATCACAACGGAGACGCATATAGGATGTATGAACAGCGGCCACGGTATGAATAACAATTTGTGAACTTTAATATTTCTGTAATGATTGCGGCAATTTGCATGCCACAACGTTGAGTACGCAAAATAGTGTTCAAGAGAGACAGAAAACAATGATAGCTTAATTAACAATAAAAGTCTGATTTGAGTAAATCAATGCTTCTCGGGATATATTTTGAGGTTGCTGCAACGTCTTAGTTCTTTACCAGTTGTTGACTATTGATGGATTTGATTCGTTGTTGAGACAGGTGAATTAATACCTATCATGTTTTAAAAGAACAGGTTAAGGACGGTAACTCTGACATTACCAGAATATTAATACCCATTATCGTAGAATATTTAAGTTTGAGAAGAAATTCAACAGAACATAAGTAATTCAAGTTATATATTTGTATGCTTATATTTAAATCAGAGGTCACTGAATATGATTTGAAGTTAATTTAAATTGATTATTTAAAAGAAAATATACACTTTTTTCCTTGTTTATCAACATAGTTCACTCCAAACAAGGCAAGCTGCCACTGTAGACGTAAGGGGCTACTGAGAATTAGGGTGAAAGTTTTTGGGGTCATTGTAAATTGGGAACTGTGCAGTGAGATGTCTGTTCAGTGAATAATAGTATATTATACCGAGTTTATCTATAATTAGTAATTATTCGATATTGAGAATGAGATCAAATTTGTTGTCGCTATGGGGTTTAAAATTAAATTTATAAAAGGGTTTTGTGTTTTTGAATTTTGATACGATAGACATGCATTACTTAATTTATTTGTATTTATTTTTGATTTTATGAAACTATCTATATATTTTTTAAATATGCTAGAGTGAATCTCGGCTAAGTTTAGACCAATTTTAATGAGTTTAAAAAAAAATGGTGTATCTCTCACAGAGAATCCAAATATCAACTTAAAATCCATAGAGACATATATTTATGAAAAAGTGATTTTATTCATTTAATAACTATATTAAAAAATAATGTTTCTTGGTATTTCTAAATTTTTATAATACACTTCAAAAAACGTTTTCTTAATGATGTGTGCTCCATCTTATATTCAAATTAGCACACACCATGCTGTAAACACACCTAATTTTCACTTTCGACGAGGGCGTTAGCAACATCAGACGTTGAATATTCTTTCGGTACCACGAGGAGAGTTTCTTGCGATTTTAAACAACAGCAAGATGAAGAAAAAAAAGAAAGACAAAAAGGGAATTGATCTTTGAAAAGGTTGTTTCACAGCGAAAGTCTCAGACATATATTTATGAAAAAAATGATTTTATTCATTTAATAAATATATAAAAAATAACGTTTCTTGTTTTGTTCTAAATTCTCTCTCTCTCTCTCTCTCTCTCTCTCTCTCTCTCTCTCTCTCTCTCTATATATATATATATATATATATATATATATATAGTAAGCAATGAAAATATATATGGCAATCAAGCTACACAGATGCTCCCGTGTTTCATCCCCGGGGGAATCGTCAGGCTAAATGCATTTAGCCTGACGATTCCCCCGGGGGATGAAACACGGAAGCCTCTGTGTAGCTTGATTGCCATATATATTTTCATTGCTTACTACCTAGCTCTACTTACGTATCGAGCACTGTTGAAGTAAATACTGAAAACTGACGCATAAAAAATTATATCTCCTTATAATATTGTATGTGGATACATGAAGTACTAATATATATATATATATATATATATATATATATATATATATATATATATATATATATATATATATATATACGAAGCCTGTCTAAAACGTATCCGACCTTAGGCCAGAAAAAATATTTCAAATACGTGACGAGGTTAGGACCCCAATTCCCTTCAAAGTAAGCCCCTTGCGCTTGCACACACTTAGCCCACCGATCCATCCACTGCCGGAAACACCTCTGGAAGTTTTCTTTTGGAATGGTGTTCATCTCCGCCGTCGCGTTCCGCATTATCTCTTTTTTCGCACCCTTTAAACAACAGCCGAGCAGTTTAGGACCTACCAGAACGCTAGTCACGCTTGTAGGGCAATTTAATTGGTAAAGAGATGTTTAACACCCAGAGAAAACGGATAACACATGGAAAAACATGTATGAAAGTTGAATTAAAGATGAAGGTATGCATAAGTTGAAGGAAGAATAAAACGTAGTTTAAAAGTTACACAAAATATTTATATATTTACAAATTACAGAGCATTAAGTGTTCATTTCAAGAGTTCAGTTGTAGAAACGATAAAATTTCATGTCTGTGGTTTATGAATGTGTATGTATGTGTGTAGTGTAGCCATGTGTCGAAGTGTGTGAATGTGCGTGTTGCCTTTTGTTCGTGGTTGTACGAATGTGTATGCGTGTGGGTTGATAATTCGTTTAGGCATTTGTATGGGTGTGTGTTTGTCAGCAGTGTGTGGTTATATGCGTTGAATAATGATAGGAGTGTAAGCCTTTGTGTATGTGTGTGAGTGTGTTTTTAGTAGTCAGCCAACGTGCTGGCACCCTCTCGCCCCAAAAGCGAAGGTTAGCGGAAGTCGTATTCTCTGAAAAAAAGGAGAAACAAAAAAGGGAAAGAGAAAGAGTTTGTCGCAAAGTCTGCTTTTATATTGTTTCACAGTGGTTTGGCGGACGTAGTTGGGAGCACTACACGTGATTAAAATTTGTGGCTTAAATATATTAATAATTTCGCCATTATTTAAATGATATTTGAAAAGTTTTACACCTTTAAGTCTATCTAATAAGTATTTTTAATGGAAATTGCTCCAAACAAGGCATGAAGCCACTTGATGTAAAGAGATAAAAATTCTACTTCAAAGTAAAAAACATCCAACGATAAGTGGATAGATTCCGACCCAGAAAACAACAATTCCTCCCCCTTTGTCAGAAACATCGCTCATGGAATATGAGGACTAAATGACAAAATAAGGGAAGTGAGAGTTACGAGGATACCGAAAGTTAATCCTAGGACCATTTTCTACTCTCTGATTTAATTAAAAAAAACAACTGGTAACTTTCGTTAAAAAAACTTATATATATCGTCCTGGATAAACCAATTGATTTCGAAGCCCCAAAACACAAAATTGACATACTTTAAAGTATATTTGAGAAGATAAACACATTTAAATATAACCAGAGATTTAATTATAAACGAAATAAATATATAAAGTATTGGATAAGCCAATTGATTCGATTTTTATTTTACTAAAGCAAGAAACACAAAATGACTCACTTACTACCTAGATAAAAAAATGGAAAACCCCAAAGAAAATTCTTTAGAAACAATGATTACAGAACGAATAAGTTGTAATTGAGTAAACAGAACAACACATAATAGACACAGAACAACACATACTAGACACGCACTTGTTCTATTATGTGTGGCCAAAGATGGTGACTCGAAAATATAAGAAAAACCGTCTCAGCAGGCGATAGACGAGCGTCGTGCTGGTTTTAGTTGACTTAAAGTCGAGATTTTCAACAAAATAATCTTGAGAATCAACGATGTTTGTCTAGAATTATTCGTCGTCGACTCACGTGAAATCCTTCGTGAAGTATCGATTATTTAGTTGGCTTCGATTTAGTCAGGGATTATTTATTGAGGTTTATTCTCATTCCAGTTACGCAAATACGTGCACTGTTGTTTAGCATCTTTAAACAACCGATGCAAAACAATCGCCAACTTTTTACCTATTGAACATTTTATTCAGTTCTTCAAAAATCTATATGATACTAAAACGCTGATAGACTTGCTTGTTTGCAAATGGAATGTTTTAGATGGTGAGGGGAAGAGCGAATGAGAAAGAAGTGATGAAAATAGGAGAGTAGCGCAAGGAGGAAAAGGAGGGAGGAGGGGAATTACGTAAGTGATGGACGAATAGGAAGTGACGTTTTAAAAGAAGGGGAATAACGTGAATGAGTAAATGACATAAATAAAGAAGAAAGCCATTAAAAAAAGAATTCCGATTGGACGTATCTTCACAATTTTATCTGACGGTGACTTTGTTGATTTGTCAGTACTTTTATAGATGACGCACCATATTTCCGTGAATTCGCGTCGTCAACGTTCGGGCAGGTCTCGGAATCTCCCGAGAGTCGACGGAACTATTAACCAAGCAATCGATAACTTTTAGAAAGAAATTAATTGCGTTCAATAAAAAAAAATATCTATAATCTCTGTCATCTCGTTGAATGTCTCGAAAGACTAATTGAGTTTTTGGAAAAAAACTGTAAAAAAAACATTGAAAAAAGTAAAAAAAACAACAAAAAAAAACAACATTTGCTTAACAAATAATCTTGTAGACCTGTGCACACACACAAAAACATTTTATTTGAAACATTTGATAAACAATGGTTCTTCTGACAAAAAAAACAAACAAAAAAAACATCTAATTACTAACAGTTGTCTAACTATGGTTTGTTCGTTCTTCATTTGTATATATGTATTTTATTTTGATTTTATTCGTCTGAATTTATCGGCTGCCAGTCTTCGATTTAGCGTTTGGCAGCTTTCGCCTCGTCAACTCTTGGGCGCTTCCGTAACCTGTCCGAACGTTTACGACGCGAAGTCACGGAAACATGGTGCATCATCTATAAGAGTAGCGATTTGTCTTATCGGAGTTGCTTAAAAGATTGATACTCTTGAGCCTGTCTATTCATTTACTTTTCTTTCTTGTTATCTATTTAATGTGTGTGAACGTTAATGTGGCCAACGCGATAATATTGATCTACGTTATCGCCGGTATAAAAAAGCCCGTCTTTGCCTGTCGTGTAGAACTTGGATATGAGAAAGAAAAAGTGCACGCTGGAATGAGAGTATTTCTGCATATCGATCGACGTGCTTTGCCATTTATAAAAAGATGAATTTAATAGAAGTCTTTGAAAGAAAAAAATAGGCTCATTGAGCGATAAAAATCTAATGTTGTTGGAGAAAAGTATACTATGTAACGAAGTTCCAGTGGTAAGCATATTGTTCCTGAGATCAGTATTGAAAACGGTATTGTTGATGAAAGGTCTAGTACGCGATAAATATCTAATGGGAAACACATAGCTGCAGTGTCATATGAAAAAGTATACTACGTAACAAAGTTCCAGGACGAGCACACATTTTCCGTCAACAAAGACCATCTTTTCGTGATTTCTTTCTTTTTTATTTCTCCAGTTGACAAAATAAATCAGGGGTTCTCTAGTGTAATTGGGAGAAAAACAAAACAAAGTACACAAAACAAAGACCATTTTGTAAACACAAAACAAAGAACATTTTCTAAACACAAACAAAGAACATTTTGTAAAAAGTAGTAATTCCGATTTAACTTGGGATTATCTCCAAGATAAATTAAGGTGAGAGAAAATGACAAAATCCACTGTAATTGAATGTTTGGAATATCATTTTAAAGAGAGACGAAAGTACTCGGTTTGTATAGAAGTATGGTTTCTTTCGTTAAAATATTTATCCCTGATATATCAGAAGAACCGACAACTGAAATAAAGTAATTACCAGCAAAAGTCATCGATTTGACTGATAAGATGCTGCTTAAATATCTCAACCTTCACAAATATAATTTTGTTTCGACTTTTGTCTGAGACCATTTTATTTGTACTTTTGGAAATGCATTCACTCATTTAACTCTTTCAGTTGAATTGGATTTCATAAAAACAAAAAATATTACGAAAACTCGATATGATATAAATAATAAAAAAAAAACTACAGACACATCGTTGCTTTCCTGCTGTTCGACTAAGGTATGATTCTATTCAGTTCTAGGAGGTTCTCCCTTCACAGGCTTTATCTTCTCCTTGAAAAGGGGTTAGTTTAATGCTGACGGGAATGCTGACGAGGCTGCTCAGGCATTTTCTGTAGGCCAGAGTACGCGTATCCTAGCGCGCTGGCTTCTCAAAACCACATCTGACCTTATGCCTAACCTCCTAGCAAGGATGTAAATAACATGAATAGAAAACAAGACAAAGCGACAACAAGATCGGATGCATTCATTCATGGAATGCGATTTCAAACGTTAGTGCGACAGACCACCAGACCGACTGACTGGTTTATAGAGATGTCTGGACGAATCCAAGAAACCGAAACGTTTGCTTTTCTGTATGATCCCTTCCTGAATAGTTGGATTCGTGGAACCGCCGTTCTTTCCTATACACTGCAATAATAATCGTCATTCTTGTTGGCTGATGTCCGTGGCATAATGGCGGACGTTAAACACGCCGAGTTGATTTCAAATTTTGGTCGTTACGTTAACCTTGGAAGAAAATACTTCAACTACGAAATGATATGCTCCAAATGTGCACTTTCTGCGTTGCAAGAATACCTGTCGAAGATTGAATTTGGACGCGATGGCCCTCATCAGTTCATGAATACTCTGGGGTTCGTTTGCATACAGAGTATCTTTGAGATAATCCTACAATAAAAAAGTCTTTGGTCAAGGTTCAGTAAGTGTGAAGCCCATTTAGGATCAAACCTCCTACTGATTGCACGGATAAAAAAAATAAAAGACTATTGGAAACTCATAAGTAAATTTTATGGTTAGATCACAGAAAGGATTGCAATAATACTTGTTTTTTTTTTTTTGTTTCAAATTTTTTCAAACAAGGCAGACCGCCACTGTAGACGTAAGGGGCTACTGAGAAAAAGGGTGAGATTTTTTTTAGGGAGGGGGGGTCTATCTAAATTGGGAGCTGCTTCTGTGCTCATGTTCGTAGCATAACGGACTTTTAAGAGAGTATAGATGCGCCCAGCCATTTGTATACACTCGTCAGTCGGTCTGATGGTCTGTCGCACTAAACTTTAAGGGCGTGATGGTGGCTAAGTGGTTATTGACACGGACTGAAAACCTGGGTGTGCCAAGTTCAAATCCAGTTCGTTCCACATAAGCACCTTCATCAAACCTACACCTGAGCTTGTGTCTAACCTCTTAGAAATAAAATAACAGATTGCAGACATATTATGGATGGAATACTGTTAGACATTAATGGTTGCATAGTACACAGGATTGTTAGTTGTATTAATAATTCCATGAGTAGTATTTCTTGGGATCACCTATAGTTATGTACAGATCGTATTATTTGTAAATTTCCCCACCATAAATACACCATCACTGTACTTTTGTCGTAATTATTTTCTATTATTTATCAATGTATCAAGTATATCCTTAAAATTGTTCACTTTGCGTTCAATACTTTATTATACACTATATAAACTCTATACACGATATTTTGTTTTCAATGTATTAAAATCCGCCATTTTGAATACTTTAGACTATTTGATGTCCTATACTTTATTATACACTACTTTATCTTCAATACCTTATTACACAATACTTCGTCTTTAATAATGTATTGCACGCTATTTTATCGTCAATACTTGAATATACACTATTTTTTCATCAATACTTTAGTATACATAGATTTATCTTCAATACTTCAATATTTCAGAAATATCGCCATGTTGCATACAGTTTTCGACAGAATTTCTCTGAAAACTGATTATGTCTGTTCGACTTTCCCAGAATCCTTTGCTTCGAATTTAAATATTAATTCAAACAGATTACGAGAAAAAGAAAAACTAATAAAACGCATGAAAAAATATACAACGAATGAATATTTCGAGATACATCCATTTAATCTACGCGTTTACTATGGGGTCACCATTATTTACTATGGGGTCACCATTATTTACTATGGGGTCACCACGTATCAAGACCAAGACCCACTTGAGGACGAATGGTAAATGGGATGGAATGATTGTCAGCCGAAAGATGAAGACCACTATTGGTGTACCTAAATCTGATCGATGGAATGAGCTAAGTTTGATTACTTATGGCAAGTAAATGTGATAGACTAAAAGAAATCTTATTAGAAACAGAAACGTGAGAGACTGATGGACGGACAGACAGAGCCTTCTATATAGATGCTTGGACACATAGATCCATTTATGCCAGGCGTTCAGTAAAAAAAAATGCGCTTTCAAACGGAAGTGTGAAAGACTGGTCGCCTATCGACTGACGGATTTACGGATCGAACCTATCGACGGACAAGACATCACCGAGAAAGGTGAGAACGCAAATAAACCCCATACAAATACAAACCAGACAAAGAAACAAACAAGCAAATACACAAGCAAACACCGTAGGCACAAAACTATTGTCAGATGAAACTAGTCGCAATGTATGCGCACATCGTCGCACGGGAACAGATTCTGCCGATTATATACTATAACATGATGTAAGTATTTAGTTTAAAATGTTCCCACTAGCCCCTATGAGAAACTTCCAACGAACTCTATGAATTGATAATATCAAAAGAGACAAAAAGTAAACAGAAAAAAAACTAAATGACGTCCTGATATATTTTGATTATTTTCTAGTTGATAAATAACACAGAACAGTTAACGACTATGCCATTGTTTATTCACAAAACACTGTTTATTCACAAAAAACTGTTTATTCGCAAAAGAATCACAAAATATACATTAACAAAATTGACAAAAAAATTCACAAAAAACTGTTTAATTAACAAAAAAACTTTTTATTCGTCCAGAAATCACTAAACAATTCACAAAGAAATTCACAAAAATCACAAAAACTGTTTATTCACAAAACCTTTTATTCACAAAAAAATCACCAAAAAAATTCACAAAGAAATTCACAAAAAATTCACAAAAAACTGTTTATTCACATAAAACTGTTTATTCACAAAAAAAATCACTAAAAAAATTCAAAAAGAAATTCACAAAAAATACACAAAAAACTGTTTATTCACAACAAACTTTTTATTAACAAAAAAATCACTAAAAATTTCACAAAAAAATTCACAAAAACTGTTTATTCACAAAAAAAAACTGTTTATTCACAAATAACTTTTTATTCACAAAAAATCACTAAACAAATTCACAAAGAAATTCACAAAAAATTCACAAAAAACTTTTTATTAAAAAAACCTTTTTATTCACAAAAAAAGATCACTAAAAAAACTCAAATTCACAAAAAAGATATTATCAACAAAAGCGAATTTTTCTTCAATTCGTCAACACCAG
Source organism: Sepiola atlantica (assembly GCA_963556195.1). NCBI lineage: Eukaryota > Metazoa > Mollusca > Cephalopoda > Sepiida > Sepiolidae > Sepiola > Sepiola atlantica. Next base: position 235,455,854 of record OY744516.1, on the reverse strand, counting down.
ATACATTCTTCGTCATAGAAGAAACATTCTGTGATGCTTTTTGGCTGTAATCAAAGTGTAGTATTTGTTCTATTCTCCCCAGAGGAGAATAAAACCTCATAAAGTCAGAAATTATTATGGTTTTGCCCAATTCAGAGTTCCACTTTTAGGGGAGCTGGATTACCCCCACATAAAATGAACCTTTTGTCTCACTTTGGCCTCTTAATGAGGCAAGTGAATAAGAATATACTTCTGCACTGACTCGATGAATATTATAAATACATCATTGCCAATATGGAAACACAATTACAATCAGTTGTTCAATTTTAAGCTAAAATTGCAACGTTTCACCAAGCTGACAGTTCACAATATCTCCACACATTAAAAAACCAACACAAGATACCAATTATTATCTTTAATAACTATCTGTTCGAATGTTAACATTGGATGCGAAAACTAATTAAACACAGTCTGTGTCTTCAGATAATCTAATCTAACATTTGTACCCGTATCTGTGTATAATTAATCCTGTTGTTTGAATAGAAGTGTTTGACCAATTAGTCGAGTTTTGAACGAAACCACAGGAAGAAAAAAACGGACATTACGCACGAGATTTACGGAGGAAATGGCGTTCACTCTTTCATTTTCTATCATCTATCATAATAAAAAAGAATTATTATTGGAATCTTAAGCGAACAAAATCTTAAGCGGTTTAGCTAAAGATAATTCACGCTAGAATTAATTGCTCGCGTATGAAATACTTTTAATGAAACACTTTTAATTCGTTAAGTAATCTACCAACACACGTGACACACCTAAAATTCCTAAAATTTCACCCATAGAATCATTAATGAAATCTACAATTTTTTCTGCAATCCAACTACATTCCATGAAAAATACCAGTATACTGAAATCATATGCCCTTAATAGGGTTAATATGAACATTCATATACACTAAATGTATAAAAGCAAGGAAATTCCCAAATTTTTACACTTTTATTGTCATTAAGGGTATGCGAGCACAACAGGGCTATGTATTTTACTGGTAGGAATTTTTCTTCAGAGCACCTCACACACTTCATCCACTCATGCATAGATATTTATACTGTAGTGATGTGATAATGAAATGGTTTGGTTGATATGTAGTCATACCCTTAATGACAATAAAAGTGTAACAATTTGGGAATTTCCTTGCTTTTGTACATTTAGTGTATATGAATGTTCATCTTAACCCTATTAAGGGCATATGATTTCAGTATACTGACATTTATCATGGAATGTCACTACTTTTGTAAAGGCTATGCCTCAATACAATGCCTTCTCATAAGTTTTTTGGAAGTTTTTGGAAAACTAAGGTATATGGTAAACTGAAATTAAAATGCCATCAACTAGACCCTAGAACCTCTATCTATGCCAAAAATCAGCTGAATCCATCACATAGTTAATGAGATACAGGGTGGCACATACGTACGTACGTACACACAGATAGTTCTTGAAGTCTATTAAGGGAGAAGAGCGCTCTCGCGCCTCCCTTGATTTAGTACAAATAAACTTCAGTTCATGCCTGACTTGTCCACCAAGTTTCAGTCATTAATGTCCAGCAGTCTTTGTTTTATCACTGTTCAATGCAAAATTGTGAATAACTGACACATTACTCTTAGGGCACCGCCCTGATCTTCGTTTTAATAATTTGCTTCGGTTTATTAAGAATCTGGGGATAGTTTTGATAGAAATTATATTTCAGATAAACATACAGATAAAAATCTGGGGGTTAAGGTCCGGTGAATGTAAAACGTATTCTAGAGGATCAGACCTCCTACTGGTTACATGATCACAATATCATCGAAGGGCGACAAAAATAAACTGTTGAATGAAACTCAAGTACCGACTGAAAGTTATTTGTACCAAATAAATTAAAAGAAAGGATTTTGAAATTTATTCACGATTCTATGATTGCCATTTCTTTTCCAATTTTTCTTTTTATTTCGATTCTAAGTATGATATACATATATAATTTATTATTACATGTTACTGTTATAAGGTGCTATAATATATTGTGCATATATATCTTCAGTATTTACTTCACCAGTGCTCAATAGTAGTATAGACACATAGCAAAGGCAGGTAAGCTACACAGAAGCATCCATGTTTTATTCCCGCAGGTAATCATTTAGCATGATTATTTCCCGTGAGAATGAAACATGGACGTGTTTTGTAGCTCACTTGCTATAGATATATTTTCATATTACTATATATATATAATTATTTATGACAATATATGTATTAGCATATACTACCAGTGTCTTTTTATTTTGCAGTCTCTTTAAAAGATTCAGCTCGATGATTGTCAATCAGTAACAACAGAGAATATATATCAGGTTCATTTTATATTCCAATAACCATGTTTTTATTTTATTTATTTATTTTTTTCACATTTCCAAAAAACAACATTTCTGTGAGATGTATCTTTTACGGTCCATTTCATTTGCCGTGAGCCAAAGAACACACACACACACACACACACACACACACACACACACACACACACACACACACATATATATATATATGTATGTGTGTGTATGTGTGTGTCGTATCTGTGTGGATAGACGTGGCAATTATTCATGCTTAGATTCGAAATCCGATCGTCAAATCACTTGAAATAGAAAACATAACACGCAATAGAGAGAGATTGTCTACTGCCGCATAAAACAAGACAAAGGTGAAAATACTGAGAACGGTAACACAGAAAACAATAAAAAATCCTGTTAAATGTTACTTGACACCAATATGCGTTTAAATATAAGTGTATTACTTTCTAAAGCAAGGACGGCAGTCTTGACCTCTTTATGAGAGGAATTCTGCTCAGTGAATCGTCCACAGGTCGTTGCGGGATTTGATGTACCGCCTTGTCGTCGACGACTGGATGTCTGTTAACAGATATTCAAAGTGTTCTTTCCACTGGGCTAGGATTTCTCCACTACTTTTGAGAATTCGAGAGTCATCCCAACTTCGCAAAGAAGCTAGGCCTTGTGTGCTTGGACCATAAAAAATTCTAGTTGCACTAAAGAAATTCTTCATGTCGTTTTTATCAACATGAAGTTGTATTTTATTTAGATTTGTTCGTCCACCAGTTGTTTTTAATGTCTCTTGTAGTTGTTTGTACTTTGGCTTTTAATTCTCTGTTTCCTCTTTTGGACTTCCGAGTTCGGGTCATTTAGATGTGACGCAAGTGCTTTTCCTGTTTGTCATTTTTGTCAAACAATTCTTGATTCTTATATTTCTTCAAACCAATCGACTCCCCGCATGCGTCCAACATGGCAGACTTCAGCTTTTGACAATGTTCTTCAGCACTGGCGGGATGTTGTCCAGGTAGGTGCCGAGGAAGATTTTGTTGTAGCTGAAGCCGCTTAGTCAGATCTTTCAGAAATTCGACATTTAATTTGAGCTTCTTAGGTGTATTTTGGTTTTTCTTCTTACGCTGCAACTTGATTCTCATTATTGAAGGAACTAAACAATAGTCTGTCCATCATTGCTCTGTGAGTGAAACAGCTTTTGTAATTAGAACATCTCTCCTATCACGTACCTGAACACTAATATAGTCTATAAATACCAATACTCTGATCGCGCGTGTTGCAATTGATAAATCAGTATAACAAAAGAAACAATGACCAATAAAAAATTGCATGAACATACATTCAAAATTTCGGTGATAAAAATCGTATCTATTTCCAGGCAAGGCGTCATAGCCTGGGGGTAAAACGCCAAACTATGTACATCAACATCTAAGGTTCGATCCTTGTCTCAGTTAGCCATGCTGATGACGGATGTGAGCCAGAAACACTTTACCATGTATTATTTTTATGTACGTATACAATTAATAAAAATATATATATTAACGAAAAATACGTCTTACAAAGTTATTGGCGACTAATAATGCCATTTTCTGCATCTTTATCACTTAGGAAGTGAAACGATTGGTAAAGCAGTATAACAAAACCAACAAACGCTACAATCACCAATAAAAAACAATTTTTTTAAATGGAAATCGCTCCAGACAAGGCATGAAGCTACTTGATGTAAGGAGCTAACAAGAACAAATATGATTATCGCAAAGACAGGAGATGCTTATTGACTTTGGTCTTGAAAAGACCAAGATTATAGACAGGAGGAACACAGTCAGCAGGAAGAGAGTTTCACAAGCCTGGGGTTCTTGGAAATAAGCTACTGGAATAGGAAGCTGTATTACAATAAGGTATCAAAACAGTGAATCAAACGAGCTGGAACAAAAGAAGCGGGGAATAGATCACATAATTCTGAAGAACACATGCCATAATAGTATTTATAGAAAAGACTGAGACTAACAACATCACGTCTGTGAGATAGAGAGTGCAGAGAAGAAGAAAAGGTAGGGCCAATAAAATTACAGACACGTTTCTGCACCTTATTAAGAACCCTCAAATGGGAGATTCACCAGCCCAAATATGACAACAGTACTCCATACATGGTCTGATTGTAGATTTGTAGAGATAGCGTGAGAAAGTGCTTGGAGCGATAGAGAAAACCAACTTTATGAGAAGCAGAAAGAGCAATGGATCTAATGTATGAACTCCAAGAAAGATTTGATGCGAGAGAAAGACCAAGATGTTTCACAGTCGATTTCTCCTCAAGAGCAGAGCGGTCCATGAGAATCTCAGGAAGAAAAGGGACACGCCTACGATTGAAAGACACGAGCTTACATAAAAAGCTTACATAAATATATATATATATATATAGTCATCCACATAAGACTGTTTCGCTGTATCACAGCTTTTCAGTGCGGCTAGACCAGTTAGTGCCTTAAGCCGGGATTGAAACTCAACCGTCGAGCTGACAGTCAGTGCCTCTATCCCTGCGCTATCATACGACACTGACTGAATTAAAGTGATATCTCAATGCAAACATTGTCAAGTGCCGTTGGCTCGAATTAGTTTTACCCAATGAGTTATGCCTTAAAGCTAATGGCAGTTGGCGATATCCTTACAAATAAGCTCTACCCAGGAGGGGGAGCTTTATATAGTCATCCACATACAGGCTGTTTCGCTGTATCACAGCTCTTCAGTGCGGCTAGTTTGGGTGCGGCTAATTTGGGTTCATCAGCCATTATAGAACAGTAGTCCAAATAATCTAAACAATACAAATGGTCAATTATTATCGCAAAAATCCCAAAACATAACATCACTTCATTCTGTGTCATCTTTTCTCTTTCTCTCTCTCTATTCGTTTATTTCCAGTCTCCCGCTCTCTTCGACAGTCCGTCATTTCTGGTTTGTCAAACCGTCGAAATTGTGTAAATTAAAACGACACTCAAAACAAAATAAAAACGCTAATTTTAAACGGAAACTGCAAATTGAACATGACAGATTGTTACGCGCTAATATCACGACTTGTAATGGTTCAAAATTGAACAAAAATAATCAACATTTGTCTTCGGCTAAATACATAGAATACGAGTTTCGACTTGAACGAAATATAACATCCATGAAATTCTTGAACGAAATATAAAATCCATAAACTAAATTCAGATGACAAATTAGATGAACAGAGTATAAGACTTTATTGTACCAAGTATTCAAATAAATTGTTAATGATTTGTCAATCGATGTCTTAAGTTTTCGACAACTACAATTAGAAATTTTGCAATAATCAATTCTGCAAGACGGCTGCAATTGTATTATGTCGTCATTTATGCATGTCGGGTTGCATGCATGTCAATCTAACAATCTTAAACTGATAGTTTTACTAATATATGTGTACATATTCACAAATACGATAATGAATTGATATTTTAACGTAATTGAGTGAATAACTTAACACGCAATGTTTGACACCATGTAAATCAATGGTTATTTTTATATATACGGTACAATCAATCTAAATTGAGTTCTCTTAGAGAAGTTATTTCTGTCAAGGACAATGAATGCAACTCGGACCTACCATGCTACACAATAGTTGAGCTCTCTCAGGATTCCCTACATTGGAATTTCTAGATTCAACAAAGCTACGCTCAGAGAATCAAGAAACTTAAATCGACATATTCATTGATCAACATTCTCTACCCTAGAAGAAACTGAAATCCCTACTCCACCCCTAATGTGAACCCTCATCCCCCAGATGTAGGTACCGGATTTGTGTAGTCAGTCTTTTACAAGCAAAAAAATGTTATTTTCAACTGAAATAGTGTTTTTAGTTATTTCAATTCTAATTAATATATATATATATATATATATATATATATATATATATGAATATATATATATATATATATATAAACCAAAAGTAAACTTTTAGTAAATAGGACCTATAGTGAAAAGGTTAAGCTCAATATACGAGATAGAGCAATTATAAAGATAGAAGAAATAAGAGTGATAATCATGTACGAATGTCTAAATTTATTTCAAATTTCGATTGTTCAATGCAAGGTGTATTCTGTAATAAAACATTGTTTATTGTTCTTTCTAGGAAAGAACAATAAACACTGGTTTATTACAGAATACACCTTGCATTGAACAATCTAAATTTGAAATAAATTTGGACATTCGAACATGTTTATCACCCTTATTTCTTCTATCTTGATATATATATATATATATATATATATATATATATATATATATGAATATATATATATATGTATATATGAATATCTATATATATCTATATATATATATATATATATATATATATATATATATATATATATATATATATATATATATATAAGATTTTACTTATCGGTGCTCTATTGTTACATGTTAACAATAATCGATATTTGGATTGGAAGAGGTTGGTATACATAAATGAATAAAAGGTATATGCTATAACATATATTTTCGCACACCTATATATATATATATATATATATATATATATATATTAATTCATGCACACCTTATTACAAACAACAGAACTCTTTTGTCTGGTTATACCTTTGTATCTGTTCAATATTTCTAATGATTTATTTCTGTTAGAAGAATTGAAATTATTAAAATGGTATTACCAGACAGAAGAGTTCTTTGTTTTCATAATGTTTGCATGAATGCGAAAATGCTACCTAAACACACACACACAATATATATATATATATATATATATATATATATATATATATATATATATATATATATATATATATGTATATGTATATATATATATACACATACACACATATTTATATATATACACATACACCCCCACCCATATATATATATATATATATATATATATATATATATATATATATATATATATATATATATATATATATATATATATATATAAGTAAATTTCGCGTACAACGGAATCGTAGGATACATTTCAGAGGAAACATTTTTTAATAAATGAAACGGGCGGGTGGAAAAAAAATTGATAACATTTTCCTTAATGCCTTATCGTCTGACCCTCTAAGAGGAACTGTCAGAATGATAAATTAAAAACTAAGAAAATCGAATTAGATATGAAATTGCATTATTAGTCGCCCTTAACTTCATGGGACGCATTTTTCGTTGATATATATTATTTATTTATTTTATACGTATATGAAGTTAAAGGCGACTAATAATGCAATTTTCTGCATCTTAATCACTTAGGAAAGTGAGACAATCGAAATAATAGTAAGCAAAATTACAACGAACGCTACAATCACCAATAAAAATAATTACATAAAAATACAATAAATATTTAGGTGATAAAAATCGTACATATTTCTAGACAGAGTGTCTTGGTCCAGTGGTAGAACGCTGGACTACAGACATCAATATCGAAGGTTCAATCTCTGTCTAAGTGAGCCAGAAACACGTGACCATGGATTACTTTTATGTACGTATAAAATAAATAAAAAAATATATATTAACGAAAAATACGTCCTATGAAGTTAAGGGCGACGAATAATGCAATTTTCTGCATCTTAATCACTTAGGAAAGTGAGACAATCGAAATAATAGTAAGCAAAATAACAACGAACGCTACAATCACCAATAAAAATAATTACATAAAAATACATTAAATATATATATATATATATATATATATATATATATATATATATATATATATATATATGTGTTGTATTTTTATGTAATTATTTAAAACACTTAAGTTTTAAATAAAGGCTCTTGTCGTTTATTAGGAGGTTCGTTTGTGCTGAAATGGAATCTCATTTTCCTCGCTAAACGCGCAGATTGAATAATCTGTAGACTGGCCGTTGTTCTTAATGTAATTATAATAGATACATTTCTATTTTCTATTTTCTATTATTCTTTCTGTTTAAGTCACCTGAACGACAATTGTTATATATGATGAGGCCGACAATAATCAGACACAGAACGATAACGTTACTTACAGTCTGTGTTACGCTTCATTCTTTCTCTAACAGATACATGACTATTGTCTAAATACGCCATACGTCCTCTTTCGTCACTCCTTCAAAACAAAGTATTAGTTTAAGTAAGATTCTTGACACGTTTTCCCTTCTAATCGCAGCCTCGTCTTGAAATTTCGTTCTACATTGTTTATATGTTATCTAATGTTATTTAATGTTATCTAATCTAAATTAAATAATTAATAGTTTCCTAATTCTAAAGGTATACAAATATTATGAACGCTGACTTGAAAAGAATAATTAATTAAATAGTAATTACTCGAAACCCCCCCTCCCCTCTCTCTTACGTTTACAAAAATTCTCTAGGACGGACAGACAGACAGACAGACAGACAGAGAACCTGCTCGTTATATTTCGTAGCTTATTTCTTCAGTTAGACCTCACTCCTCCAAAAAGCCCATAAAGTATGATGCATTAGCATTGTGGACTCACTATCATGCTAATCTCTCTCTACTCCATCGTTATCTCAACGGAAGGTGCTCGACTGAGCCCCAATATCTGGTTCCTCCTTGTAAGACATTCAGAGCAAGAACTCGTCTTCTACCACAGCAACAGAGACTTTTCTTCTTTTCCTCTATATCAGGCGAAATTTCCACGAGCAGAGATTATTCACAAGGGTTCACTCTCTATATAACACATTACCTCGTGACTGCTTCACTACAGATTACAACTTGCTCGTCTTCAAATCCAATGCACACAGACCTGTGATGAACCGCCGCCAAAAACTTGGTCCTAACAATCATTCCATCTCGTTAAACCTTATCTTCGAGTGGTTTTACCCTTGATAACTAGTGACCATTTTTAGCAATATATATATATATATATATATATATATATATATATATATATATATATATATATATATATATATTTAATATTAATTTTAAATGAATAATATTAAATTATTTTTACCTACATACGTTAACGTTTCAAGCTTTCGCTCTCATCAGTGCAGGGATGATAATCTCGGACAGTCGCACGGTTCGAACCCCTGCCACAGAATCAACCTAGACTCCGTAAGGAAGCGCTACATCCATTCGACCACGATACATGACCACATTCAAGAAAGGAATTTAAGTACTATTTATGCGAAGAGCGGCATATCTAGAAAGACTGACTAAAAATTCTACGAACGTTGTCGGAATATGCCTTCTAGCTATGTGTCAGTCTATTTTTAACTTCCCGAACAGGGCTCGACTTTAATCTTATTAAAGGGGATTAAAATAATATTAATTTTTAATAAATAATATTAAATTAGTTTTACCTACATACGGTAGCATTTCAATCTTTCGCTCTCATCAGTGCAGGGATAATAATCTCAGACGGTTGCACGGTTCGAACCGAATATATATATATATATATATATATATATATATACATCTGAAGAGTGCATAATGGATAAACGATAAATGCTCGAAACGCGTTATGAAATTATATTTAAAAAAAAAACTTAAAATGTTAAAATGATAAGATAATAAATAATTATTGAAAAAGTTTTTTTTACTAGCGTTGGTAACCACAATTCTTAAAAAAAAAAAAAAAAAAAAATATATATATATATATATATATATATTTCCCTTGCATATTCGTTGGTATTTTAGAGTCGGTTTTATCCGTAAAGACTACTGAACACACACACACACACACACACACACACACACACACACACACACACACACACACACACACACACATATATATATATATATATATATATATATATATCCTTTGTATATTCGTTGGTCTTTACAAGACTTTCGTATATAAATGATATGATTTTCTTTCATTCAAATATGACGCTCCAATAAAATCATGACTATCTAAGATGGCAGATATACAATATGGTAACAGTAGATTCAATATGGTTGATATCCTCACACATACACACGATGGCTTTCCATCAAATAATTGCCTGACGCTGGCCAAATCCAACTGCATTATGTCGTCTTACATTTGGATAATGTCCAATGAAAACAATAGCGAGCCAAAAAAACTAATTGTATTATCAACTAGTTGTACACACCCAACGTTGACCAGGAGTGATTTTATTGTATGTTTATGTTGCATTTTTGACCACCTTGCCGAAAGAGACGATAATGTTTCAAACTAAGTTCTGAAAGTCATTTTCAAAACAGCTAATGAAATAAAAAAATTAGTAAACCTTAAATGCACGTTTCACTTTTGTAAGCACGTCAATTTTAGAAAGTATTTCTTCTAGATCTGGTAGGTTATTGTCAAGGCAGTTTTCAAAAACTAGATATGTTAACCAGTTAAGTTTTTTTTTTGCTCACAGAGTAATATGTTTTTTGGAATAAGTTGCTAGATCGGATTAAGAACAGCAATAGTGTGGATCAGTTTAAGATAAGGTTGGATACATTTAGGAGGGAGAAATTGAGGGGGCACTTTTGTGAGTTGTCAAATGAAATATTTAACAGAATTTGATCTGGATATCGATACTGTACTAAGAGTTTGATTATTTTAACAGTTGAATTGAGAAGATAGTTAAAGGGGAGATGCCCAAGGAGGCATAACAAACAAATAACAAACAATTAATAATATGACGCTGACGATGATGGGTCGTTTTTTTAACTCAACCTTATAAGCATACACATAACAACATAAATTAATAGTTAATTAATATTGTGGTTAGCAAAGTTACCCCAGCCAGGAATGGATCCAGAAAGTGTGGTTTGAGTTGTTCCCCTTTGCAAATTGGCTGTTTGGAGAATTTGAAAGCTAGATGGCTCTGGTTGACAGTCAATTTGTATAGGTGGGGCAATACGTAGTATAAAAACTGTACTCTTTTCATTGAGCTTGGGAAGAGCGGTAGGGAGAGCAGAGTGAGGCTGAAAGAAGAGACTGTGAAGTACAAAGAATTGTTCTTGAACTATTGATTACCGATTGGACGTTGAAAGAGATTAACCACTGTGGTTTGCCAACAGATCTTTTAAATTTGTCTTCACGGATTGACCACAAATATTTAACTAAGCCGGAAAGAATTTCATTTTAAGTAACTTACGTGACAGAACTCCTAATTAACCAGTAATGTTTTAGTGTACAAATTAAATAGGAAAAAGACTCACGTATAAAAGATTGAATTTTTTAGAAAGTTATTTACATCGGAGAATTGTATAGAGATTACCTGTTTACCCAACTGAGCCGCGGGTGGTGAAATGATATAATTATTGAAAACAAAATGTGGTTTAAAACCACATTCAGTTATCAATAATTATATCGTTTCACCACCCGCGGCTCAGTTGGGTAAACACGTAAATTTAAAAGAGTATGTGACGCTGATGATGTATTATTTTGTCGATGAGAACTGTTGGCCGTAAAGAAAATAAGTATTCGTCTATTGTAAAACGAACATAGAAAAAAAAAACGAACGAAATAAAAGTGCATTTTTTAAATATACGTTTGAAAATACTAATCAAATAAAAAAGTTTTAAAAAGAAAAATGTTAGCGGTTCATTCAGTAAATACATCAATATAAGCAAGCGCGTTAATATGTCACGATCATTTTCGATAAAGAATAAGCGAAGTTTATTTGTAGTCGATGAAAATGGTTTGTTATTACTTGGTTTTCATCGGAGAGCTATAGATCTCCTCCTTTTATATTTATTCTCTCAGTGTTTTAATAATATTAACATCGTAATAACAGTAGAAAATAGTAAGGAAATGTAGAGGTAATTACACGATAAGAAAGGTTGTAAATCTAAAACAGAATTACAGTAGTCGTTTCGTATTTGTAAGAATCCAAGATGGCGACGGTGATCGATTCGACATTAATGAAGAAAATCTCCTCTATCTACAAAAGCCATATTCCCTTGTAGCATGTCATATACACACATATAAGTAGAAGTTAAAATGAAAAGTATTTTACCTAGTATTATGATAAACAATTAATATTAATAAGTAAATAGATTAAAAGAAGAAAAAAGATGAGGAAATATCGATACGTTATTTTTTTTTATCGAGGGCATAAGCTCACGTTTCTGTTTAGGTGAGTAATAGAACATGTCTCCATTGTAACAGTATTCGTAGTCGGAATAAGTATTTTAAGAAAAAAACCTAGAGTGAACTCATATATTCGTGTCAATAACTTCAGTGGAAGAAAATTGAAAAAATAGGCTAGTTCGAATGAAGAATCGATATGTTAGACGGATTGCTATTTAGATCTAACTGTTAAAATCCGATAATATAAATTTATATATAAGATGCCATTCTTTTTATTTGTTTGTTTATCAAGAAAGCATTTGTCGATTGGTAAACTGAAGCATTTTGAATGTGAAAATGTGCGTCAATTTTGTATTCCTTTGCAACAGGAAAACACAACAGAAATAGAAACACAGAAAGGATAATAGCCACTTGGAAGCACGAAAGATAGTTTGGATGTTACTATGCATTGTCCTAGCTATCATCTGAGGCAATGCCATGCCTACCATGACGTCGTCCTGAAACGTCTAAGTGTTGATGAAGAAAACAAAAAATAAAAAGAAGAATTTATTTGTGCTTTTGTACATCGTGTTTCAAAAAAAGAAAATAAATAAATAGAAAAAGACCGTACAATTCATTTTTTTCTATTGTTATTTAAAAATTTAAAAGAATATCTAAGTAACTTAGCGGGTTTATGTTATCCTCTTTTGTGCATATATCTGCATTAATCTTTATTCATTTTTAAAGATAGTGATTTGTCCATACAATTCAATGGTAATTGGTTTAACCCAAGCATTTTCAGCCTCATACCACGTCACCACTTTTTTTTATAGGATCATCTCTTTAATTTTCGCATCATCCTTTTTACCTAATTTTCCTTTGACCTATATTTTAAAAGCCTGCTGATAGTCTCAAGATTTAAAACGGCAGTTACGTCACTAGTGAAAGCTAATTCGTACCTATTATCATCATTATCATCATTATCATCATTATCATCGTCAACAGCTGCAAACTGATCATATCATTATCACCGTCAACAGCTTGTCTCCTGCCAGTCATAACCTCCCCAGTGGCGACCGATACAAAAGCAGCAACTTCAAAATCAACAAGTCACAGTTGAATTATCAGCGGACATTTCGACCATCATCATCATCATCATCATCATCATCATCATCATCATCATCATCATCATCATCATCATCATCATCATCATCATCATCATCATCATCATCATCGTCGTCGTCGTCGTCGTCGTCGTTGTCGTCGTCGTCGTTGTCGTCCTCCTCCCCCTCCTCCTCCTCCTCCCACGGTAACGTCTCACTTTTTCCTGTCGATCCACTGAATCCTGACGTCTTCCCTATCGAACGTATATTTATTATTTAGAATAAATACCACCTTTTTATTTTGTTTTTCACACGATTTTTTTTTCTCCTCTTGTGTTGTTTTCACGTTTATCTAACGTCTCTTTATTTTCATTGATTATGTTGTGTTGTACACTGGACGATGAGATAATCGTTCATATGTCCCCCCCCCCTCTGCTAAAAGATGTTAGACATTAAACAAGAGTTAAAAACGAAAAGAAAAACAGAAAAAGTATTAAGTTATATAAATAGTGATGGGACGTAAAATGTATCATGACAGTATGTTCACCGTGTCTATTTAGTATTTAGGGGTTGACTGATTATAAAAAATATTGTTCTCCGAAAATTATCTATGAAATACATTTATGAGTCACCATTTATCAAGGACAAAAGTCATTCAAGGATAAGGGTTAATGAAATTGTCAGATGGGTGGTGGACAATACTACGAGAGGAATGAAAAATTATGAATAGGCTAAACAAAATTCGAATAATTAAAAGTGAGGCTGGACAAGTATTAATTAACATTAGACTTGAAGTGTCGACCATGCTGTAAATAGGGAAGCAGTGCGGTGGTAATGTGTTTCACAGATAAGAAGTTCTTGAAAAAAAACTCTTTTCATGGAAACTACTTTGATTCTAGGTATAGAGAGGAAGAAGGGAAAGAAACTCTTTTCATGGAAACTACTTTGGTTTTAGGTATAGAGAGGAAGAAAGGAAAGAAACTCTTTCCATGGAAACTACTTTGATTCTAGGTATAGAGAGGAAGAAAGGAAAGAAACTCTCTTCATGGAAACTACTTTGGTTCTAGGTATAGAGAGGAAGAAAGGAAAGAAACTCTCTTCATGGAAACTACTTTGGTTCTAGGTATAGAGAGGAAGAAAGGAAAGAAACTCTTTCCATGGAAACTACTTTGGTTCTAGGTATAGAGAGGAAGAAAGGAAAGAAACTCTCTTCATGGAAACTACTTTGGTTCTAGGTATAGAGAGGAAGAAGGGAAAGTTCTATACAGTGGTGGTAGCGGGACGAGTTCTTGCTGTGAATATTTTACAAGGAGAAATCAGAAATAGGAGCTCTTTCCATAAAAATAACTGTAGAATATAGAAATGCTATAAACGCCTCTTCTGTGAGAAAACGGACGTAGGAAAGAGAAGAGATCACCGCCACTAGATTGTCAAGTCGATTTTGTGCTCTGTCAATTTATTTATCTTCCTCCCACAAGGTAAGATGTGACAAAAGGTCGGGAAAGTGGGATTTGAAAAGCCAGCGCCCGTGAAGGTGACCACTGTGGTCTACAAAAAATGCCTGGGCAGCCCCGTCGACATTCCTCGGTAGGGGCGCCCCAGGCAGTAAGCTATACACCTACTCCTCCTCAAAGAGAGACAAAGCCTGGGAGGGTGGACCTCCTAAAACTGCACAGGACAGACCCATAGACCGGCGTAAATCAAGCCCCGAAGGCCAAGACAATATCAGTTTATGGGGTGTAGTATCCATCGGAACAGATACTACACTTTGTTCCTAGCTAAGACAAGGAATAGTTTTTTGAGTGGCACCTCCCTGGATGTGTCAACAGTATTGATACAATGGTTCGCTGTCGTTTTTACATAAGTTCGAAAGAGCACCTTCCTCTCTAAACGCGTAGAGGACGCATTTTCAAAATATATACACTCGGTAATAACTCGTGTTGTATGCGCCCTGGACAAGCATGCGACTTCCACCGAAAGAGGAAGTTTCTCGGGAATATCAAATTCACATGTATATCCAGGTTAGAGGAAAACATGAGATACAGCGCCTAGTATTCCCAAATGGTCACCCATCCAGTGCTCATTCATTCATTTCGTATGAATTAGATCATTCTGTTGTTGGCATTGGTTTTCCCAATATCTTTCTAGTTAGAATTCTTTATAGAAAGAAACAGGATACTTACAGGAGAGACCACGTGAAGGTTGCCAACATCCTAAGTGAAAGTATTTCTGTGGAACAAAGTCGATTTGAACTTGGCACACCCAGGTTGCCAGTCCGTGTCATTAACTTCTTAGCCACAGTCACCTCCTCCCGGTCCTGACCAGGGTCAACGTCGCTTAACTCCGGTAATCTAACGAGAATCAGTGTGTCCACGTTAGTATGCTGCATATCTCCTTAAGAATATCTGTTTTATTATTGTAGTTGATTTCGTGTTGAAGGCCTGCAACGAGTTGAACAGTATTGCACTAACGTGTTCTCTTAATAAAGTTAGGACATGTGTTTTTATTTTTTCATCTGTAACTAGTTTAATGTTTCTGTTAACCACCTTTCGCAGACACATAACCATTAAGTGAATGTATCCGTTTATCGTTCCAATAACCATTACGTCGCCAGCTTTGTCCGTGCAAATATCAAACTCGCTTGTATGCGCTGTTCGCAATGAGTTGTTCACGATATTTCCAGATAATACACAGCTGCGAAAAAGCATTTAGGTTTTCCGTTTGTTCACACATTGACTCGTTCTTTCCTTATGATTTATACCCAAAGGCTGTTTCAATATGTTGCCTCTGTCAAACGCACCGGGCGTTATTGGCGCGGACGTGACCAGTTAAAGTATCAAAGTTTGTGGCTGCCCTTTTGTAGTTAACAGAAAACATGGAGATACAGAGAAAGCGAATATTCTTAAGATACGCTCATTCAATCTACGCGTTTAGCGATGGAAATGCTGTTTCAATGTGGAAATCTGATGAACCAACCAAAATTTCATTACACACACAAGCGTGACAATCCGGTGAAAATATTATTTCAAACATAACCATGTCAGACCAATAAAAATATTATTTCAAACATAACCATGTCAGACCAATAAAAATATTATTTCAAACATAACCATGTCAGACCAATAAAAATATTATTTCAAACATAACCATGTCAGACCAATAAAAATATTATTTCAAACATAACCATGTCAGACCAATAAAAATATTATTTCAAACATAACCATATCAGACCAATAAAAATACTATTTCAAACGTGACAGTGCAGACCAAAGAAAATTCGATTTTCAACTTAAGCATGGCCGATAGACGAACGAAGTAGTTTGAATGGAAATCAAACAGTAATTTTTTTAAAGATTTGTTTTAATACTAATAAATCACCATAACGAAGGACAAAAGCCCCTCGAGGATACTTACATTATCAGTTGGATGGTGAACAATACTATGAGAGGATTGTCAACGATGGATGGGGTGAGAAGAATTTGATTAAGAGGATAGTTCGTTGTTTGTTGACATTTAAGATGTAGTCAATAAGCAGTCTCGTGTTATTTTATGATAAGTTCTTGGAAAGAAACTCTGTTCATGGAAGTTCCGTTTGGTTTAAGGTACGCAGAGGAAAAAAGTTCTCTGATGCAGTGGTAGCTAAATGAATTCTGGCTGTGAATAATTTACGAATGACACCAGTAATTGGA
This sequence comes from Sepiola atlantica, assembly GCA_963556195.1. Taxonomy (NCBI): domain Eukaryota; kingdom Metazoa; phylum Mollusca; class Cephalopoda; order Sepiida; family Sepiolidae; genus Sepiola; species Sepiola atlantica. The sequence goes on along the minus strand of OY744516.1, from coordinate 235,438,728 downwards.
GCTCAGTCGAGCACCTTTTTATGATATTCGAAGCGTTCTCTCAATCTATTTTCTCTCAATCTATTTTCATGACTACTCGTAGGACAGCTAATGATTTTTACGATTGCACGGATAATTAACTCGACAATTATAGGGACGAAAATATACCAATCATTAACCTAAACACTAACCCTAAGTCCGGTATGGCGATCGTAAACGCCGGGATCTTGGTCGAGATACAGTCTCACCCCGTAGTGATAGGTTTGGATAATATTTTAACAGGATCTACGCTGAAAAGGATGGGGGAATCGATAAGAGTGATTTCAGTAGTGCTCAGGAGGCCTCCTTGATGTTCAAATTACTCGGCGTTGTCCGGGAGAAAAGTGCTCAATATCCTAGATAGAGCTACTGTAGTGATAGGTTTGGAAAATATTTTAACGCCATCTTCGTTCCCCTTTGGACTATTTTGCTAATGGAAAGGAGGGAGGATACCTAAGTGATTTTCGTAGTGCTCAGGAGGCCTCCTTGATTTTCAAAGTACTCGGCGTTGTCAGGGAGAAAAGTGCTCAATATTCTAGATAGAGCTACTGTAGTGATAGGTTTGGAAAATATTTTAACGCCATCTTCGTTCCCCTTTGGACTATTTTGCTAATGAAAAGGAGGGAGGATACCTAAGTGATTTTCGTAGTGCTCAGGAGGCCTCCTTGATTTTCAAAGTACTCGGCGTTGTCAGGGAGAAAAGTGCTCAATATCCTAGATAGAGCTACTGTAGTGATAGGTTTGGAAAATATTTTAACACCATCTTCGTTCCCCTTTGGACTATTTTGCAGATGAAAAAGAGAGGGGGTCAGTAAGAGTTATTTCAGCAGTAGCTTCTGCGGTATTGCACCCGGGGAGTGCTTCTGCGGTATAGGAACCTGAGGCTTCTGCAGTATAGCACCAGGGGAGTGCTTCTACGGTATAGGAACTTGAGGCTTCTGCGGTATGGCAGCCAGGGGTTGCTTCTGTGGTATAGAAACCGGGGGGGGGGGTCTTGTGCAGTATAGCAACCAAGGGGGTACTTCTGTGGTATATCAACTGGAGGGTGGTTCTGCAATATAGAACCATGAGGCTTCTCGGTATAGCAACCGGGGGGTCCTTCTGCGGTATAGGACCTGAGGCTTTTGCGGTATGGCACCCAGAGGGTGCTTCTGCGGTATAGGGGGGTGCTTCTGCGGTATGGCACCCAGGGGGGAGAGTGCTTCTGCAGTATAGGAACCTGAGGCTTCTGCGGTATGGCACTCGGGGGGTGCTTTTGCGATATGGCACCTGCGGGGGTGCTACTGCGCTTTGGCACCCAGGGATGATGCTTCTGCGGTATAGGACCACAAGGCTCCTGCGGTATAGCAACTGAGGAGGGTCGCTTCTGCGGTATAGGACCACGAAGCTTCTGCAGTATAGCAACAAAGTGTGCTTCTGCGGTATAGCAACCGGGGGTGCTTCTGCAGTATAGCAACCGGGGGGTGCTTCTGTGGTATAGGACCATGAGGCTTCTGTTGTATAGCAAGCGGGGGTGCTTCTGCAGTATAGGACCATGATGCTTCTGCGGTATAGCAACCGGGTGGTGGGGGGCTTCTGCAGTATGGCACCTGGGGGGTGCTTCTGTGGTATAGGGGGTACTTCTATGGTATGGCACCCGGGGGGATGCTTATGCGGCATAAGAACCGGAGGTTTCTGCGGTATAGCACCCGGGGGTGCTTCTGCGGTATACAAACCGGGTAGGGGGTGCTTCTGCAGTATAGCAACTGGGGGGGTACTTCTGTGCTATAGCAACCGGAGGGTGGTTCTACAATATAGAACCTCAAGGCTTCTTTGGTATAGCAACCGGGGGGTGCTTTTGCGGTATAGGAACCTGAGGCTTCTGCGGTATCGCTCTCAGGGGGTGCTTCAGCGGTATAGGGGGGGGTGCTTCTATGGTATGGCACCCGGGGGGTGCTTGTCCAGTATAGTAACCTGAAGCTTTTGCGATATGGCACCCGGGGGGTGCTTCTGCGATATGGCACCCGGGGTGGTGCTTCTGTAGTATAGAACCACGAGGCTTCTGCGGTATAGCAACCAAGGGTGGGGTGCTTCTGCAGTATAGGACCACGAGGCTTCTGCAGTGTAGCAACCGGGGAGGGGCTCTCCTGTGGTATAGGACTACAAGGCTTCTGCAGTATAGCAACCGGGGGTGGCTTCTGCGGTATAGCAACCGGGGGGGTCTTCTGTGGTATAGGACCATGCGGCTTCTGCAGTATAGCAACCAGGGGGTGCTTCTGCGGTATAGGACCATAAGGCTTCTGCGGTATAGCAACTGGGGGGGGGGTGGAGGCTTCTGCAGTATGGCCCCGGGGGGTGCTTTTGCGGTATAGGGGGTGCTTCTATGGTATGTCACCCGGGGGGATACTTCTGTGGTATAGGAACCCGAGGTTTCTGCGATATGGCACCCGGAGGGTGCTTCTGCGGTATAGCAACCGGAGGTGGGGGCTTATGCAGTATGGCACCCGGGGGGTGCTTCTGCGGTATATGGGGTGCTTCTATGGTATGGCACCCGGGTTGTGCTTCTGCGGTATAGGAACCTGAGGCTTCTGCGGTATGGCACCCGGGGGGTGCTTCTGTGGTATGGCACCCGGGTGGTGCTTCTGTGGTATGGCCCCCAGGGGGGGGGGGTGCTTCTGCGGTATAGCAACCAGGGGCGGGGTGCTTCTGTGGTATAGGACCACAAGGCTTCTGTGGTATAGCAACCGGGGAGGGGTGCTTCTGCGGTATAGGACCACGAGGCTTCTGTGGTATAGACACCGGTGGGGGGTGCTTCTACGGTATAGGACCACAAGGCTTCTGCAGTATAACAATTGGGGTGTTCTTCTTCGGTATAGCAACGGGGGTAGTGTGTGCTTCTTTGGTATAGCAACGGGGGGGGGGAGGGGGTGCTTCTGTTGTATCGCACTCGGGGGATGTTTTTGCAGTATAGGAACCTGAGGCTTCTGCGGTATGGCACCAGGGGGCTGCTTCTACGGTATGGCACCCAGGGGGGTGCTTCTGCAGTATGGCACCCAGGGGGGTGCTTCTGCAGTATAGAATCACGAGGCTTCTGCGGTATAGCAACCAGGGTGGGGTGCTTCTGTGGTATAGGACCACGAGGCTTCTGCGGTATAGTATTCGCACTGGGCCGGTGATAGGTAAGTATTTTGCATTCGCACCGGGGCTGCGATAGGTACATATGTAGCATTGCACCGGGGCAGCGATAGGTACGTATGTAGCATTCACACCGGGGCAGCGATAGTTATGTATATAGCATGCATACCGGGGCGGCAATAGGTACTTATATAGTATATGCACCGGGGCGGCAATAGGTACGTATATAGTCTGCGCACCACGGTGGCGATACATACGTATATGGTATGAATATCGGAGCGGAGATAAGTACCTATAAAGAAAGCGCAAATAGAGGTGATACTTTTTATAGAAATATGTCATACTATTGCCCTGGGCAACGTAGGAGAAATGGTGGGGAAGAAGCAGCTTTCACAAAAGGCAAAATTAGAAAGTAGCGGTGAAATGGGGCGACCAGGGAAGAGAAAGGTAGAAAGATAAAGAGACGGCTATAGAGGAGGGGGGAATAGAAGTTTGAATATAAATATGTTACACACGCGATTTCTCTTCAATTATATGTTTTTATGACCCCGAGCAACGCCAGGTAGCCCCGCTAGTCTTAAATAAAATACAACAAATTATTTGTTCGTTTTCATTAAAACTTGGAATAATACTTGTTCACACAATAAGACACCTGCATAGAATCGAATTTACTTTAGTTACTGAGAATTTTCATGTCGGGGAAAACCAACTCTTTCTTTTAACATGAATAGAAAATGATTTCTGTAACATTTTCTTCTCGGTTTGACAAGAGTTACTTCCCTTGTGTACGCATGTAATTCATGTCAAGCAACTTGTTTTAAAAGTAACAAATTTAAGAAAAGTTATAATAGTAATCATTGTTTAAATGGTAATTACAGGAATACACCTTCGTTTGGACATTTATTTTACTTCTGCATTGCGCCGTTTTATTTTGTGGACTACTAAAAAGTAACCGGAGACCATTGTTTAACTCTGCGTTTGTAAAATGACTTTCTGAATTCGAAATCATTGGTATCGAAGATGTTTGCTTTTTATTTGTTTGGATATAAACTTCACTAAATATTCTTCTGGAAAGCTCTAATAATCTTAGCCCTAAACGAATTCAGTGAGCTATAAACTTAACACATGTCAATTAAGCAACCGTCTCTTTTACATAAAACCTAACTCCAACCCTAAACCCGTCACTTTTACATACCACTTTGTTTTGGCTTTGAACCAGAAACTGACACGAATGATTGATCTCGCGAGATAACCGGTTACTAAACAATTCACTCAACCTGAAATTGAATAATTCATTCACCCAAATATAAAGTACCCTTAAAGATTATATGTAAGTGATATTTGAGCATTTATTTTATATTATACTGTTTGCTAATGATGTAATATGTTTTAGTATGCATTCTGTTGTAACTGTAAAAAAAAGAAACCTTTAAATTTTAATTTCACACAGAAATTTTATAAACTTTTGTAATTATTGCATTTTTTGGTATCTAGAAAGTATTTGCTAAAATTACGCTTGATGACTCGCAGAAAAAAAAACAAGTGATGAAAAGAATTACATAATCAAATAAAATTAGTAACGGAAAATCTTCGGTTCAAATTTTAAAAGATCTAAAAAGAGATCATCGAACAATAAAGAACATATGTCAAAATGGAATTGAACCGAGAAAAAGAAAAGAAGTCTCAAGCTGAATCCAAGACTCTAACAAATAGAGATCTGTCATATATCCGAGAAGAAATCATCAGAAATGCACATGACAAGAGTATATATATATATTCCATGAACAATGCCAGTATACTGAAATCATATGCCCTTAATAGGGTTAAGATGAACATTCATATACACGAAATGTACAAAAGCAAGGAAATTCCCACATGTTTACACTTTTATTGTCATTAAGGGTATGACTACGTATCAACCAAACCATTTCATTATCACATCACTACAGTATAAATCTCTATGCATGAGTGGATGAAGTGCGTGAGGTGCGCTGAAGAAAAATTCTTACTAGTAAAATACATAGCCTTGTTCTGCTCGCATACCCTTAATGACAATAAAAGTGTAAAAATTTGGGAATTTCTTTGCTTTCGTACATTTAGTGTATATGAATTTTCATCTTAATCCTATTAAGGGTATATGATTTCAGTATACTGGCATTTTTCATGGAATGTCACTACTTTTGTAAAGGCTATGCCTCAATACAATGGTCATTTTTAAGGTTTATTGGAATTTTCTGAAAAACAAAGGTATATGGTAAACTGAAATTAAAATGCCATCAACTAGACCCTAGAACCTCTATCTCTGCTAAAAATAAGCTGAATCCATCAAATAATTGATGAGATACAGGGAGGCACGTACGTACGTACGTACGTACGTACGTACGTACACACAGATAACATGATTTCATGATTGAACTTTCTGGATCTCTGGGTTGCCTTGACTAATGATGCTGAAATTCTACACACTTATAGAACCTATCAAATAAAAATTTTATGCAACGTTTTAACTAATTTGGTTTATTTGTTTTTGAGTTATGATTGATCAAAGAAATGAGATTTCCAGCATAGGCTATTCGTGAAGTCTATTAAGAGATAAAGCGCTCTCGCGCCTCCCTTGATTTCGGACCGTTTGAGTGTCTATGATTTCAAGAGGAACAAGCTGTAAAGCACTAAGTTTTCTGGTGTAAAGAATCGAATCTAGAGACCCATTTTAACTAAGACACATAAGGAAAATCGTACTCAGTGACCTAAGGAACATACGAAAACTGATTTCCTGAAAAGTCTTGTTTATAGGTGAGTCAAGGTGAACTCTTGATAGACTGATAGAATCGGCGTGAGGTTAGGTTTTTAAGCAAAATCATTCAAAACAATTTGCTACAAGGTAGGGTTAAATAAGTTGTTATTGTTGAAAGTTTTCTGATGTAAAGAATCGAATTAGAAACATAAGTAAAACTCGAATTCAGTGGGCGAAAGAATATATGAACAAAAATAAAAAATTACTACCTTAAGGTTAAAAACTAGCCAACGATAAGTGTTAGATGGATAGCTCTCGACCTAGGAAACAGCAATTCTCCCCCTTTGTCAGAAATATCGCTCATAGAATGTGAGGACTAAAGGACAAAATAAGACGAGGTCGCGCCTGTAAGCCAATAGCTTTTAAGAATCCAAATTTAAAATTTTTGACTGCCAATAGCTTTTGAGAATCTAAATTTTAAATTTTTGACTGCCAATAGCTTTTGAGAATCCGAATTTTAAATTTTTGACTGCCAATAGCTTTTGAGAATCCGAATTTTAAATTTTTGACTGCCAATAGCTTTTGAGAATCCGAATTTTAAATTTTTGACTGTCAATAACTTTTGAGAATCCAAATTTTAAATTTTTGACTGCCAATAGCTTTTGAGAATCTAAATTTTAAATTTTTGACTGCCAATAGCTTTTGAGAATCCGAATTTTAAATTTTTGACTGCCAATAGCTTTTGAGAATCCGAATTTTAAATTTTTGACTGCCAATAGCTTTTGAGAATCCGAATTTTAAATTTTTGACTGCCAATAGCTTTTGAGAATCCGAATTAAAATTTTTTGACTGCCAATAGCTTTTGAGAATCCAAATTTTAAATTTTTGACTGCCAATAGCTTTTGAGAATCCGAATTTTAAATTTTTGACTGCCAATAGCTTTTGAAAATCCAAATTTTAAATTTTTGACTGCCAATAGCTTTTGAAAATCCAAATGTAAAGTCTTGACTGCCAATAGCTTTTGAGAATCCGAATTTTAGGTCTTGACTCCCAATAGCTTTTGATAATCGAAATTTAAAGTCTTGACTGCCAATAGCTTTTGAGAATTTTAATTTAAGGTCTTGACTACTAATGACTTTTGAAATGACTTTAATTAAGACATAATCAAATAAACATAAAGTCGTAGTTTGTAATTTAATTTTTCATATATAAATTACTAGAAGAATACCCATCTCTAGAAGAGTAAAATTAATTCCCATAACATAACAGTTTGCACCACTTTTATGTCCTCTTGTTAAGCGGCTAAAAATGTAGGTGGGATCATGAATGGGTTGTTATTGTTGGCAGTGAGCTTGTAGGTCCTTTTAAAGTTGAGGACGGAGTGACAATGATCTCTCACAGTTACTGCGATTTCCTAGAGCGAAATCCCTTTTGAGTGATTGGATAACAAATCTTTAGCCAAACGTGAATCGTTGATATTGATGCAAGACAACGCACAAAGTCTCGCTTCAATGTTCTCGTAAACATGGTTACAAAAAAAAAGGAATTTGTCGGCGATTTGTTTATTAACTGACTATTCAATAGCTGTGACTTTAATTCACTTAAGCACACGTGGAGTACCTTTAAGAAATATATTTATTGCAATTATAGACATTTATGAAAAGTATGAACTCAGTAAAAATTTCCACACGTGACTTATCAGTTGATACGATAGAACATCTAACGTCAACATAAAATTTATTGAAAAGAAAGGGTCAATCAGTGCAGTAAATGATGCAACACTTCTTTTGTACTTTTGTTAATTTGCCTTCTTTTTAAAAATCTCAATCGGAACGATTGAAAGTTGCTATGACTAGATGGAGCTACAAAACTGACCAACCATCAGTGAGAGGATGACCATAGGATATGACACTGCTTTGTCTACACACCTCTACTGCCCAACCGGTGCAGCTTGAAGCATCTTCAGTAGTTCAAAGAACAGCGTAAAAAAGTAGGAAACTGTCGTATGGCCAAAGACACGCAAAGAAGAAGAAGCCAATATGTTACTCTGAAAAAACATATCTGAAATCATTCAGAGATATATTTTAAATAATTATAAAGCTCTAAGAAACAAAGATTTATATGAATCTCCTGTAGCGAAATAAGGTTACAATGAGGGTCTACACTTCTGCAGTTTAACAATGACATGTTAGATCTTTCTTAAAAAATTGCTGAAGAAATGTATAAACTTTGTTATGTATTTACGTGGTAGCTGAAAAGAAGAGTGTACACCAAAAATTACGCAAATTCATCTAGTATTTATTAAATTAAGAATTAAAATAAACGATTTCAATTGGCCGTCGCCATATTGTATCTTCGCCCGATTTTATCATTGAGTTATCTCCCTCGTTACAAAACGTCTAACAATCGTTTTTATTTCTTTTTCTCATAATTTAATAAATACTGGATGAATTTTGTCCGTAGAAACTTATTTTCGGCTAACACGTAAGTACATACCAAAGTTTATACATTACTTGGCGAAATATTTGTAATTACTATAAACTAAAAGGAAAGTTTATATAAAAAAAAAATCTGATACGATTTTTCTTTTAAATTTAATATCGCATCTTAAATATGCTTTTGAAGGTATTTTACCTCATTTCTTATTCTTAAATTTCTATAGATGCTTACAAAAAAATATGAACCCTTATTTGATACCTATCCCGCGCGCATACGCGTCCTCATATTTAAAAGTGAAATAAAAAATAACCGACATCACAAGTCCATTTTACAGCAAGGACGGAGTAATCCAATAAGACCAGGATTTCGAAAAACATAGATGAGGCCAATTTTACTTGGCGAAATATTTGTAATTACAATAAATTAAAATGAAAGTTTATAAAATAAAATAAAATAAAATCTGTTACGATTTTTCTTTTGAATTTAATATCGCATCTTAAATATGCTTTTGAAGGTATTTTACCTCATTTCTTATTTTTACATTTCTATAGATGCTTACAAAAAAAATATGAACCCTTATTTGATTTTTAAAAATAGTTTAATGTCATTGCAGAAACAGCAGAAGCACCGGAACTCCGGCTCATACAACTCCATAACAACACTGACAAAATTACCAACAGAAACGCTTTCTCTCACCTGTCAAACATTTTCTGGCCGTCTGCGTTTAATCCGTCCTTTTATAGTCGGTTGGCCTCTACACAGGCAACACTGTTTCCCACACATGAAAATAAGTTCCAACTATAAAAATCCACTAATGAGTATGAGTCTCTTCTCTCTATAAAATGGTCGCTCGACACGCAAAACATCTGACACGCTTTGAAGCTGGTAAGTTTTAATTTCTATTTATACAGAAGGTAAATGATTAATTTAACGAAATCATTTTTCATGTGTATTTTCGTTTAATTTTAATAAACTTTTGTGAGAACTCATTTGTATTCTTTACAGATGCACGACACATAATTAGCTTTAGTTTAAAAACAAATGAGATAAATATCAAAAGTAACTCATGGAGACAAGCCATAGTTATTCCAATACTTAAAATCGAACCCCTCTAATTATAGACTAATTTCTTTAACCAACTGCCTCTGTAAAACCTTCGAAAGAATGATTAATAATAGATTAACTTTGTTCCTCAATACTATCTAATTACTAACATACAATATGGCGACCAGAAAAATCGTGGATGCATTAATCATTTAACCAATCTAGAAAGCTACATTCTTAATTCATTTATTTCAAATTGTAACATGTTTATTAAAATTACATGAAAATAAAAAAGAATGCAAAAAGTAGTTTTTTTTTTTAACTAGTTATGACAGAATTCGATTTTGGAACAACACCTTTTAAAAATTAGGTAACGTTGAAATCTTTATACCTTAGTTAATTATCAGTTGCGTCACCTTTGATGGAAGATCTCATGCTTTAATATAGGTCATAATTGATATATGAACACAAAATACCTATATAGATTTCATAAAATAACTTTATTTATTATTTTTTTTACATAAAGAAAATCCTTAAATATCAAAAGTAATTTTAATTTAAGTTAACTAGAAAACACAGTTACTTCCTCAATTTATTTCTTACTCTAAATATTAAATACCAGTAGCAAAAGCGGAAGACATTATTTAAATGTTTTCTTTTGTAATTTAACATTCGTAATGTGTAATGTTTATGTTATTTGATTAACTGTTTTGCACGCATTCATTTTATTTGACCAATCAGATACAAGCAGACGCCATTTTGTATGGTTACCTTATAAATTTAATTGAACATGGCAGATTGCGTATCAAAAGGAAGGCTTTGAGACTGTGCCGTTCTTATAGGGTGTGCATTTTTCCATCAGAAAATAATAGAAAACAGTGATCTTTTAACATTATTGACCACTTACTCATTTCTTTAAATTGAATCAATATACACAATAAAAAGGGCGCGCATAATGGCAGCCTTACTAGTGATGAAGCATGGATGAAATATAGCCATTAAGAGTTTTCGATAAATGCTCGTGGTCGATAATGAAATAATTAAATGTACCGAAATCTATAACATGCACCCCTCTCCGATAAGGTGAAGGGGAAGGAGAAAAGAAAACGAAAACAATACACAGAACTTCCCATGAAGTTAAAAGCAGTATGTAACATGAACACAGCAATCATACTAATTATTATAGGGTCATATGAACAATCAAGGAGAAATTGGAATCAAAAGGAAGATTGGCAGTATATAACGCACGAGACTAATAAAAACAGCTGAAATATTAACGAAAAAATCCTCGAGTGCAGAAACCAAGCCACATCACCAGGTAACGTCGTCCAGACACAGGTAAGTTGAAATAGAAATAGAACCAAAAACAGAAAGAACATTGCAAACATTCAAGTAAATTGAAACTGACAGAAACCCCATTCTCCGCCCCAAAAGTGTTAACACGAGCTTCCGCCGTTAGCATACAAAATGGCCGAGGATGAAAGGCACCGTCCAGATTTCCACTAGGAAGAGCGCAGAGAGTACTGGAATAGAGAGTAGAAAGTGACTAACTTGGGTTTACTTTCGAAACCCTCGTAATCCTCGCCTCCCTTATTTTGTTCTCCAGTCTTCACATTCCATGAGCGATGTTTCGGACAAAGGAGGAAGAATTGCTGCTTTTTTAGGTCAGAATCTATCCACATAACACTTATCGTTGACTAGTTGTTGATATTGAAGTGGTATTTTCTGTTAGCTCTTTACATCAAGTGGCTTCATGCCTGTCTGGAGCGATATCCATGATAAAAAAATACACATATAAGGTGACGCAAGTGTCGGCTGGTAATACACAAAGTTATCGGGAAGGGTCAAGGAGGATGGAAAGGTGCGAAGTCTACTGGGATCTTGCGGATGTTTATTACTAGTGAAATTCCAGAGAAGTCTGATGGTTGATGCCATCAATAAATCAATGGTAAGCGGCTGTTGCGATAATGCAAAATGATGTGCAACGATTACCGACAGGGGCAAAGAGTGCTGGAAATCAGCAGAAACTTGCTGTCATTCAGACTACAGGGAAACTACTTGTTATTTACTGTGAGCAATCATTAGTAATGACGTGTGTAGTATATTTTAATAATAATAATAATAATAATAATAATAAATAATAAAAAAAAAATAATAATAATAATAATAATAATAAATAATAAAATAATAATAATAATAATAATGATAATAATAATAATAATAATAATAATAATAATAATAATAATAATAATAATAATAATAATAATAATAATAATAATAATAATAACAGACAAATTACACAGGCACAAACTGTAGCCATTATTGGAAAATGAAAGACTTAACATCTTCTCGGATGTAGGAATACAAACGGAAAAAGTCATTCAAGCAAGAAGACCGGACAAGATTATAATTAGCAAAAAGATAAAAGCCTGGCAAAAAGTAAATGTAGCCTTCCCAGCAGTTCGCGGGATGGGGATCAAAGAGGCAGAGAAAAAAACTAAGCAAATATATGTAGCTTGACGGAGATCTAAAGAAAATATGGAAAACGACTGTGATACTAATACCTGTAAGAGCACTGAGAACAATTCGGAGAAATCTCGCTAAAGATTATGAGAAATTGGAATGAAGGGAGGATTCACACCATACTGATGAAGACAGCTGAAATATTAAGAATAATCCCGGAGTTCGGAAACCAACCCATATAACCAGCTAACATCGACCGATCACAGATAAGTTGGAATAAAATAACGTAGCATAAAGAACACAACTAGAAATACGGAAAGTACATTACACTAATAACACCCAAGGCAACTGGAACTGCAAGGGTTAATTTATATAAAGCAAACACCAAATTCTGTGGTATCAATATCGGTTGATATCACACACAAAAAGGATAAGCTTCGAGGAGTGACTTTCACTCCAGACCTAAGGGTGAAAGCGTGCATCAGTTCTTTTCGCTACAAAAACTAATTAGACCATTCTACCGTTACAGAAAGCATCTCCCTCCAGACACAATCCTCTACCTGTAGAAGAGCCAGATACATTCTAAGATGGAGTGCTGTTGCCGCATCTGAGAGAGTGCAGCTCAAAGCACTCTACACGATCTTGACAGAGTACAACATCGACATTGAAATATATTGGAGGGGGGGGGCTGTCCTCTTCTCTTCCCTGTAATATCTCTCTTTCACAGAAGACACGTTGCTAGTTTTACCCAACACAATCGTTATTTCCATGGTAGATGCTCAACTCAGCTTAAATCTCATTTATCTAAAACACTTGTAGATAATATTTCTTTTTTATTTGTACCTGGAGTTAAACGGAGCGGAGATTTTTCCCCAAAAACTACCTGCCTGTGGATAACCATACCAAGTGACTGCTTCTTAGTTGACTACAGCATGGTCATATTCAAGTCCAATGTTAACAAGTTCTTATTGAGCCGTCCTCTAAGATGATCAAAGTAATTTTATTGTCTTTGGTAAGAGTTTTTTGCTGATTATTTATTTTTTTCACCCCTATTATTCTGCTTAACAATCGGCCCAAATTTTCCATTTATTCCTTTCATTATGGACAATTCATTTTTATACTTAAACAAAATCAAATCTACAACATTGGAATATATCAAATAACACCATGATAATAACCTTTTCTGTTGTTCTTTAAATTATCAAAATGTAAAAAAAAAACAATTGTTTCTTTGTAGATAATGCTACAGCTAGATTTATTGCTGCGCGAAGGGCGGGTAATTTTGCTAGTATATATATATATATATATATATATATATATATATATATATATATATATATATATATATATATAGTCTCGGAAGTTCTTTTAACCTTCAAAACTAAAAAAAAAAAAGAATTTTGTTGAAAGATTTTAGTCTAGTAAGTCAATCAATCTACTGCAATCACTATTTTAGTTAACTTCCAAGAATTTACTCTAATATAAATATATTTTAATATATGTTTTTTTTATATAAGGGATCGTCAGTTGTTTACCATAAAAACTGTTTCGGGATTTTAAAAACAAAACAGTATTTCTTTATCATGGCATCCCAGCAGTGTTGATCAGACACCACCTCCCTATTTAATAATTATTTTTTAATTTAAAAAGTTTACAAATATTTGATTTAGTTTTGCCTCCAGATTTGTTTTTCTAAAGTTTTAAAATATAGTTTCTCCTTACCTGTGTTGTTCCATTCAAAGTGAGTATTTGCTATTTTACAAAACATCTATTTTATAGAGTTAGATGATTCCATTATAATAACTCCACTTTTTTCTCTTTGGTTATTTTCTTTGTCTACAAATGTTTTAAAATTAAAAATATATTTATAAAAATATTTCATATATATATATATATATATATATATATATATATATATATATATATATATATATATATATTTATTTATTTATTTCATCATGGACTATTTACAAATGTTATACATTTTTATAGTACAGTTTTGGATTTCTTTTATCAATTTTTTTTGATTTATTTCATATAATTTAAAAGCGTCAGGATAGCGTGTTATTGCCTTCTTTAATTGTCTAAATATTTTATTTTTATCTCCACCTTGTTAAAGCATTCTTATTACTAATGAAGTGACTGGAGGTATAAAATCCATTAACCTTAAAGTAACGCGGGCTATTCTTAGAAATTCGGACATTATACTCCCATAAAATATATACATAGGACAGGTACTACTTTTATGCGGCATACGAACGATATGAAAGGGAAAAGAATTTCTTTTATCAAACATTTTATAAATAAATCTACCATCCTCAATTTTTATATCTAAATCTAGAACGGTAGCATGTATTCCTGTATGTTCACAATTTAATTTTAATTTCCTAGGATATATTAAATGTTTTGTATTTTCAAACTCCTCTCTATCATTTATACAGACCAGGTCATCAATAAACCTCCTGCAATCGTGGTAACTATACGTTCTAGATATATCATTTTTTATTAATGATGACATATATATGTATTCATATCTATGTAAATAGAGATTTGCCCAAAAGGCGGCAGGGTCCAAACCCATAGGAATACCTACTGTTTGTATTCGTGTTTTATTTCCTATTTTAAAATAACTTTCTTTAATCAGGTGACTTATAAGTATTTTAAGGCCATTTTTTGAAGTACTAGTTTTACTGTTTTTAGTCTTACACCAAAAGGCTTTAGATTTTGAAAAATCTATGTATTTACCTTTACCTCCGGCAAAAGCTAAATCTATAATGTTACCTAATTATATATAATTATATACTTTTATATATATACTTATATACTTAATATATACTTTTAAGTCTTATCAAATTAATCTAAATAAATTGATAGAGCAAATCCCAAGCTATCTAAATATGAATAAAAATAATGTAGAATATGTTTAATCGTATATATAACACATATACTTATTATATAAAAAATAGTTACGTATAATAGACAGTAGAAAGGGATGAAGAAGGAAAGAAATGTTGAAAAAGTTAAAAAAGAAGAAGAAAGAGAAAAAATCGACAGTTAGCTTATAACGCCGATTGGAAACGCTGTGAGTTTAAAAAAAAGAAGAAGAAGAAGAAGAAAGAGAGAAAGGATGAACAGTTGGCTTATGAACGCCGGTTGGAGCCGCTGTGAGTTAAAGAAGAAGAAAGAGAAAAAATCGACAGTTAAGCTTATGAACGCTGTGAGTTGACAAGGAGGATTAGTATTTATTTGAAATTAATGACAAGGAATTGAACAACAAAGGAGGAGGAGGCGGAGAAAGAGGAGGGGGAGAAAAAAAGGACAAAAGGTATATATATGTATATATATATAATTACATTTTTTTTTTTTAAATATTTGGATATGTTGATAATTTTTATATTTTTAATATAAAACTAAAACTAAAAATACATTAATAACCTAAAAAGTAGTGTAATGGATTCGTCTACACATTTTAAAATGCAGCAACATTTTTGTAAGTAACGGATACATTTTATTAGACAGACGAACAACACAGGTAAGGAGGACTTTGTTTTAATAACTAATATAAGATAGCAAAGCATTTATACGGAACAAAACTTAAGTTTAGTATACGGAACGTTTATATTTTTGTCTTTTAAGGGAAGTGGGGTCTGATCGACTCTGCTAGGAAGCCATGAAATTAAATACTGTCTTGTTTTTTAAATTCTCGAAACAGTTTTTCACGGTAAACAACTGATGATCCCTTAAATAATGTTAGAAGCAAACTAATATAATAACTGTAAAAGTTAAATTGACTTACATGAGTGACTTTCCACTGAACGACTTGGGACATAAGGTTTTTAAAAAACATTTTTTTTTATATAGTTTTAATGGTTGAGAAACTTCCAAGACTATATATATATATATATATATATATATATATATATATATATATATATATATATATATATATATATATATATACGCATGTGTGTATATGTCTGTTACAGCAAGTAAAATAGCAGGAAATGAAAAAAAGAAATTATTATACGCGTATGCTTCTTCCAATTTCTTTTTTTACTTATTCTTTCAAACATTTCCCGTACTTCGAGATAGATATCCTTTATGTTTTGACCTTTACGCATGTCAGTATGCCACGCATATTCAGTCCGTGAACAAAGAATGTAGGTGAAGATAGAGTTTTGTAAAACTGAATAGAGGAAGAATTATTAAAATAAAAAAGGAATAACTTTAGGGAAAATATGAAGAAAAGAAAAATAAGGAAACTAGAAAAAAAAGACTAAAAATGCAAATGAAGAAACTGAATTGGGGAATTTACTGTTCGGTATTTTTTTGGAAAAGAAACTTGCAAAAAGAAAATATATATAAAAATGTTAACCGTCCTCAAAATGACATTTTAAGTAAGGTCAATATTTTTGTATGTGTTAGCAAATCGACAATATATATATATATATATATATATATATATATATATATATATATATATATATATATATATATATATATATATATATATATATAAAACAATATTACCATAATTCAATCGCTGTATATATATATATATATATATATATATATATATATGTATTTAGATTTTTCACTTAGAAGATAGTGTATTCAGTAAAGACCGGGATTACACCAATAACAAGAAGCTCGATGATACTCATTACTATGTACAGAGCATGTTAGAAACAACGTGACCCGTTTGGCCTTTTTAATAAGGTAGAAACTGAGTTTGCAAAGTCAGTGAAATTAATAAAAAGATAAAAAGACGACATTTCAAATTAGTCCCTTCCTGTTCACTATGCCCCTCGTCCCCTCACTCTCTTTCTCTTTCCAACTACGAGTTAAATAGTATACCTGAGGCCATATTTCCTTTTATTTATAATAGACTCATATAGTTTGAACAGTTGACATCTTCGCCGTTGCCGCTTTCTTGTTATTCCGCTGTTTCACTTCATTAATATAGAAAGAGAAGTGAGAAGAGTGGTAAATGAAGCGATGACGCAAGGAAAGTGAGAGAAAAGCTGACAGAGCAAGAGTAACAGTAGTAAACACCTTTGGTCGATATGTCTAGGGGCCAATTCTATAGGCCTTTACTCAACTTTAAAAATGCTACAACGCTTGATATTGAAAGTAGTGGTTTCTGATTGCAGTCTTATTGTGAAATCCGACTATGCAGCTCCCAACGAATAGCTTTACTAGAAAACTGGATTCTTGATTTTTGTGATCTTTTCGATGCCTACTGCTCATTATCTCTCTCTCTCTCTCTCTCTCTCTCTATATATATATATATATATATATATATATATATAGTAATTATATATATATATATATATATATATATATATAT
The DNA here is from genome assembly GCA_963556195.1 of Sepiola atlantica. Taxonomy (NCBI): domain Eukaryota; kingdom Metazoa; phylum Mollusca; class Cephalopoda; order Sepiida; family Sepiolidae; genus Sepiola; species Sepiola atlantica. Next base: position 235,421,566 of record OY744516.1, on the reverse strand, counting down.
ATATATATATATATATATATATATATGAATAGTAATTATATATATATATATATATATATGAATAGTAATTATATATATATATATATATATATATATATATATATATATATATATATATATATATATATATATATATATATATATTCAAAATAACACATACGGGTCTCCCATTAGAGAACATTTACTTAAAAACACGCCGCGCGCTAGGAATTTTAGCATGGACTTTTTCACCGTTCTCAGTCGTGCTCACTCATTTTACCATCTAAAAATCTTGGAGACGTTCGTCTTAAACAAAGGGATGTCTATTAGGACTAAATGTTATCAGTCTCTAAGATTCATCATCCATTGTACATATACAATAACGCTATTTTATTTTCTATACTCTCTCTTTTCACCCTCTTTTTAAATCACTAGTTTTTTTAAATCCCTCGATACAGCCTCTGTTTAGAGATGGCGAAACCGGTCGGCTGGATTTTTTTCTTGATTAACTATTAATCATGAACAATAGAATTCGTCTTCCCTTCATGCTTGCGATAATAAAATTTTGTATTCCTAAAAAAATCATGATATATATATATATATATATATATATATATATATATATATATATATATATATATATATATATATATATATATGAACCGTATGCATCATTTTGTATTTTCCATCGGTACCGTCGATTTCATGAAAAAACTGAAACCTCAACCTGCACATGTGACCGATTCATCAGCCAACGTTTTATTTTATGACACTATCAAAACGTAGGCTGATGAATTGGTCACATTTGTTATCTTTAACCCCGCGTGTTGAGGTTTCAGGGGTTTCCTGAAACCGACGGTACCGATGGAACATACCAAATGATGTATATTGCTTATTAAAGAAAAATATGCATGCTCTTGCACTAGTAATGTAGCACTTTATTTAGTTCTCGTATAACATTAAAGTTAAGTATATGTGTGTGTGACAATATAAAAAAAAAACCAATTCTTTAATATAGTGTAGATCGATTCCCATGAGAATCAATTTCCAAAGAGAAATGAAGCTCAATATTCAATATTTCAACCTTTTAAAGGTAATTTGTAAAATTACAATAATGAAACGGGTGTAAGATGTCTTTTGTTCCGAAATTGACATCAAATCACAGTATGATATCATTTTGATCTGTGATTATATATATATATATATATATATATATATATATATATATATATATATATATATATATATATATACATATACATATATATCAGTATTTCATGTATCCACATACAATTTTATAAGGAGGTATAATTTTTTATGTATCAATTTTCAGTATTTACTTCAACAGTGCTAGATATGTAAGTAGAGCTAGGTAGTAAGCTATGAAAATATATTTTTGGCAATTAAACTAAAATGCCTGAAGATTTCCCCGGGGGCCTCTGTGTAGCTTAATTGCCATAAATATATTTTCATAGCTTACTTCATATATATGAAGCGATATGCTGTTTAGTGATACGTTTGTGCAAATAATGCTGAATCTTAAGTCGCCTAGATTCGGTTATTGTCCCGGAAAATCATAAGTAAAGTGCAAAACCTATCTTTGTCCTATCGTAAATTGAAGTTGCGGAAGATAGCAAAAGGGTTGAAAATAACAAGAGACCGTGTATTCACGATTGTGCATTAACATTTGTTAATGACAAAACTGTGTTCAAAGTCGGGGCCACATTTGCTCACAATCGATCAAAAACAACAACAACAACAACAATGATACACTACTTCACTCCGGAATCAAATCGGCAGTCAGCTGAGTGGACATCAGCAGGAGAAAGCTGTTTTAAACTACCAAAGATGCAAACAGCAGCAGGCAAGGTTTTGACCGCCGTATTTTATGAGACGCAAGTTATTTTGTTATTTCAATTCCAGTCTTCAGTTCTGCATTATAGTAAAATATTGTATATTAAAATCGGTTTTATATGTAAAGACAACTATGGATATTCTTAAGATGTTTTTATTCAATTTATGCGTTTAGTGATGACAATGTCATTTCAAACTTAAGCATGACAGACAAGCAAAATGCTCTTTTAATCATAAGCGTGAAATATAAACGAAAACTCTATTTTAAATTCAAATATCACAGAGCAATAAAACTGCTATTTCACACTTAAGCATTACTGACCAACGAAAATGCTAATTCCAACTGAAATCTAATTGAGGGATTAACAGCCAGAACCTCTTTTTAGAGATGCTTGGACGCATCTAAAATCAAACACATCAATTCAATCTTTCCGTTTTGCAATAGAATGTAGTATTTTAAACTAAGCGTAACAGAGAAACGAAAATGTTATTACAAACTTGAGCCTGGCAGACAAACAAAAATAATATTTCAAACTTGAGTTTGATATACCAACGAAAATAATATTTCGAACTTGAGCCTGACGAACCAACGAAAATACTATTTCAAACTTGAGCTTGATATACCAACGTAAATACTATTTCAAACTTGAGCTTGACAAACCAACGAAAATACTATTTCGAACTTGAGCCTGACATACCAACAAAAATGCTATTTAAAACTTGAGCCTGACGCACCAACAAAAATAATATTTCGACCTTTGACCCTGACGAACCAACAAAAATACTTTTTCAAACTTGAGCCTGACAGACCGACGAAAATACTATTTCAAACTTGAGCTTGATATATCCACAAAAATTCTATTTCAAACTTGAGCTTGACATACCAACAAAAATGGTATTACAAACTTGAACTTGACAGGTCAACAACAATACTATTTCAAAATTGAGCGTGACAGACAATCGAAATTGCTATTCCAAACTTGAGCAAAGTTTCTTATCGAGAAACGAGGAGGCATCTACAGAAATAGAAGTAAAAAATGCATATCGCCACAGGAAAACAATGCATTTTGGTGCATTTTTCGTTCGTTTTTCTTTTTCAAATGAACATTCCAGAGTCATGCGTATGTTTGACTTTCCCGACGACTCATGACTCCGAACAAAAAGGCAATTTGGTCATATTGATTAAGCATGCATGTAGGTAAAGCACAATTCTGTCTCTGATTGATGACTAAAGCGAACTGACTATATTTGGAAACTCGTCAACGTTACTTAGTTGAAATCCGCCATTTTATAATGTACTTTCCCTGCAGTTTGTCAGTCTAAAAATGTCAAAACTTCAAGTCACGTGACAACTGAACATGCATTATTGCGCGGACGGAATAGTACAACATTTGTAACGCGTTAGAAAGCATGTCAAATGTCGGTGGTTTAAATACTTATATTAAAATGCATTGATTATAATATATATATATATATATATATATATATATATATATAATTATAGATATAATTATAGATATAATTATAAATTTATATGTATATATATATATATATGTATAAAAAGACAACGAATTTCTTTGCCTATCGACAGAGATATTTCGCGTGAACTGACTTGAACGTTGAAACAAGGAATGAACGCTGCATTTACAGTTTTCACTACGGTTTCAATTTTCTTCTTTACTCTCATTTCGTATCATTTTTAACAAAGAGCAGAGGACTGCTCGAAATATCAGAATAAAATATAATGATTACAAAAACAACATCGTTTTTATGCTTCATACATCACCAATCATCCTTAACACACTTCTCAGAAGCATACGTGGAATAACATACAAATTTACACATTATATATATATATATATATATATATATATATATATATATAGAGAGAGAGAGAGAGAGAGGGAGAGAAAGAGACTTTTCTTAGAAGCAAATAGAATACTTTTTTGCAACAGTTATTGTTTATATACACATAAGGATGTGTATTCTTTGTGGCTTGTGCGGATATCGTAGCGAATATAAGACTGCCGAGTTTAGATCCACGCTTGAAGCACTTGCCTGTTTTACTAAACTGTTATGGCGAAATAATCTGTTTGTGGATGAAAACGGTAATAATCTAAATAAAAATCAGAAATATCAAAATGGATAAAAAATGTAACTATAAAAATAAGTGTTTAGCAAGTAGCATAATTTAGCAAGCATCGCCATATACAAATGAACACCCAGATAATAAACGAAATACTATATAGGAGAAAACGAACTAAAAAAACAACGATATTATAATCTTAAAAGCACACATAATTAAAAAAAGTATAGCACATCATTATCGCTCGGTCGCTGTAGCTCAATGGAAAATCTTAAGATTGGTTAAGGGATTTGTAATTTATATTTGAGCAAAAAATTAGAAATTTACTTTTAATGATGCAACATATTACTTAATCGTAGAAGTGAAATAGCATCAAACTGTAGACACAGAATAAACATTAATTGAACACCTAATAAAAAACGAAAGCTCATAAAAATAGTAAATAGACAATTAAAAAAAAGCAGATCGAAAAAAAAACTATAGTGCTAATAATATAAATTTTCAGTCATATATTAGTGAAAGAAACTATAAAGATGCCGATAGTCAAGAAAAAAATAACGTCTGGTGGCCATTAAAAGGTTGCCTATTGGCTGTTTCACCCACTTAGTAGTTGAACAAAGAAAGACAATTCATTAGTCGAAGGAAACGAGAGGGATGAGAAAATTAAAGAACTCTGATTTTGGGAAGTTGAAGTAAGCCCATCTTAACGATAAACACGTTCGTAGAATGTAAATACATGCAACTAGCCTGAAGATTTTCCACAGGAATGACACACACACACGTTTCCATGTAGCTTACTTGCCATAAGTATTTTAATCTATTATCATACTAAAAGTGAGTATATCAATGCTTTTTTCTCGAAGGCCGTTTATTATATACTTAAATAACACAAAATACATGCTAAATTCTTTAGTTCGGGAATTGGCTTATGTTTGCAAAAATTCTGTTTTAATTGTTCGAATTAGATGTAATTTATAATTAACTGAAAACGTCATCCATCTCTGTCTTAGCTATTTATGTATATCTCTTGCCACTATAACTTTATGTTGATTCAATCATTATCTACTATTTCTTAACTTCTCTATGTGTATTTAGAAAAAAAGGGGCTCTCTGTTTTCAGTGTAGCCATCTAACTTACATACATGTTTCTGTACATACAACGTATGCACATTAAGTGAAGAGATAATAAGTCTCTTTTCTTTATATGAGAATAATAAAGAATAATAAAAATTCTCCATACTACTACTACTACTACTACTACTGCTACTACTACTAATAATAATCATTATAATATAGAAGTAAATAGGCTTATATTTTAAGTTGTGCAAGAAGAATGTCTTTACAGATATGTTACAGTTTATGTATTTAAGAATGGAATGCAAGTAGAATAAATACTGGTCATGATTGTGGCTCAACGGGTCACGAATATATCTAGTACTACTCTATCTATCTATCTATCTATCTATCTATCTATCTATCTATCTATCTATCTATCTATCTATCTATCTATCTATCTGATAAAATATATTTAAGAATATCCGAAAGGAAGCAAGAAATGAAAAAAGAAAACCTCAAACCTCAAAGTAGTATAAACGTTTTGTTTTTATATGTGAAATGTTTTGTGAAGACAAAGAACGACAAGAAAAAGAAAAAGAAACGACAAGAAAAAAAAACGAAAAGTAGCAAAAACGAAAAATTCTCATTTTTTTTTAAATTTGAGTTTGTTCTTTCTTGAATATAGTTCGGTTCAAGATCAAATGATTAGAATGAGTCAATAAGTTAGAATTTTAGTTTTGCTTGAACCAACCTAACTTTCAAGAGAGGGAAAAAACTATTGGAACACGGGAATTACAGTTTTCTTGTTTTCCCATATGTTTGCTTTTAAATTGTTCATTTAAACATTAAAGATTAAACATGTGTTTAAGGAGAACTTGATGTTTGATGCGTATGATTAAAGTTTATGAAAATAAAAAGTGCATTTTTCCAGAGTCACAAAGAGCCTAAATTCTGATTCTGATGGTCCATTTACTTGTCATACACCTACCTCATCATTTAAAATCCTCTCATAATATTCTTCATAATTCAACTGTCAATCTATTCACCTCATTAGCCCTTATCATCGGGTGGCTTTTAGCATTGATAACTGGTGACTCATTAATAAAACACTCACCCTAACCCCAACCCTAACCCTAACCCGGCAGTCCACCCATCTCCTTTTCCTTATACTGTCTTAGCCATCTATGTATTTTTCTCTCCCTTCCAACTCAGCTGGAGGTGACGGTGGCCAAGTGGATAACGACACGGACCGACGACATAGGTGTGCCAAGTTCCAAATCCAGTCGGTTTAGGATGTTGGCCATCACTATGTGATCCCTCCTGCACGAATGCCAACACCAGAATTAAGCTTGTCAACAAAGCTGTGCCATGTTAATTCACACGAATTTAATATTACTTATACTCAAGTGGCTTTTCACCTTGTAACTGCTGAATTCTTGGTCAACCATCTCTAGCCATCGCCATGTTGAATTTAAGAAAATCTCGCATTTTTCAAAACTAAAAAAACGATATAAAATGTATATTCGGCACCCAATGAAACTTTACAATGTATTTATCATTGTAAAGTTTCATATAACTTCTGATTGACTCTGATAATAGGATTTTGTCAATAAAAATTTAAATCTATTTTCTTATTAGTTTTTTACTAAAAATTGTTTAAACTTGCTGCCGTCGCTTGACTGATTTATTTTATGACATCGTGTGGTGAATTGCTTTCTGAAGTGATAAGAGAAAATAATCATTGATATCTGAATAAGAGAAATTATTATTGAAAATATAAATGAAGAATTCTGAGGTCGGCGGTAAGGATGGTTCACGGAAAATCAATTATCCAAAACTTCATTGAATTACGAGAGAAAGGCGGTAACTTATCAGAGTTTCCTAACCCTAACCCCTAAAATTGTCCACTTTGATCAAATGAGTCGACATTATATGCTGTTCGTTGTATTTGAGGTAATTATGAAAAAAAAAAACGATTTATATCAGGGTTCGCCCGATTTTATCCTGGGTCGCCAAGGCACAAGGGAGAAAACTCATATTTTTTGGATTTCTTGTATTTCTGCTAAATTGGTGATACATTTAATTTTAGTTATCCCCCTTGTTACGAAATGTCTAAAAATACGTAAAATCGTTTTTTTCTTCTCTATTTCTTATAATTTAATAAATACTGGATGAATTTACGTAATTTTTTATGTAAAATCTTATTTTAATTTTTATAATGTATTAAGCTTCAAATTGCATAACAAAGATCTGCGTCGAATCGGATTATTAGTTTACAAATTACAGTTATTTAAGTGAAGCTACTGTTGAAAATTAAAATAAAATTAAAAAAAACTGAACATTGTGTAACGAAGCAGAATTGATTGTAGAATTATGGAGTTGACGAAAATCTGTACTAAAAATTCTGATGAAGAACAAATAACAGATAGGGGTTTAGACCGCCGCCTATTTCTTTACATGAGATTATCGAAAATGACCAGGACAACCAAAGAGCAACGTTGCACGCCTACACTAAACATTAGTGGGAGATGCAAACAGGATCAATGGGAGTAAAACGGAAGAGCAAATGTGAGTAAAACAGAAGAGCAAATCGGAGTAAAACGGAATACACTATTCTAAACTGGGAAAACCTTAATAGGACGAAATCAGTAGCTAATGACAATTGTTGGGACCACAATTGGCTAAGTTATGAGAAATGTTAATTAATGAAATTTACGCGGAGAACTTGTAAGTGAGTAAATATTTAACAAAACCCCATGTATCCTGACCCTAACCCTAAACCTAACCCTAAACCCTAACCCTAATCCTAATCCTAATCCTAATCCTAAATCCTAACCCTAAACCCTAAACCCTAATCCTAACCCTAACCCTAACCCTAAACCTAAACCCTAACCCTAAACCCCATGCATCCTGACCCTAACCTTAATCCTAACCCTAGCCTAACCCTAGCCCTAACCCTAACCCTAACTCTAACCTGACCCTAACCCTAACCTTATCCACACCAATTTTCATGTTTTTCAGATCACATCTCGGGAAAGAGAATTCCAGGCTGTAACTAGAGATCACGTCGTTCAGAGTGGCATATTTGGCTTCGGCCCCGTTTCCGACTCGCTACAATAAGAACTGACTCTCTGATGAAGTAGTTAGTGTGTCAAATTCATAGTTTCGTGTTTGGAAATATTCTTTTTTCATACAGATTCTTATCGGTGTTACCTATATCAACTGATTGATTGTTATCTTAAACCCGTGTTTACCGTTTTTTTCTTATTCGTCGCGTGTTTGTGTCACAAATCATCGAAACGAGGACTTGCATCGATCCTGACGAAAGAAATGACGCACCGTGTGAAAAATCAACGGAACTAATAGTTTCTTATAACGATGAGTCGTTGTACAATTCAAACCGTTAACAAGGTTTATAAAAGCGATTATCAAAATAGTCTAAAAACAGAAATTTAGTGAAGAAATAATTTTTTTCTAAAGAAACATTAAATTTTATTTTCATTCTAATAATTTATAAAATATTAAAACATCTTTTAATGCCAAACTTATATTTATCATTAATTACAACTACTGTTACTAAAGTCTTACAGATACCCCACTAATAATTTTTAATCGAATCTTAAAATTTCGTTCTACGTAGTTTTTTCACATATCGATTTCTTAATGTATGGACCTTATATTAGTTTCCTTGCGTGTCATGAGTTTCGTTCTCAATACCATTGTAGTAGCGTTGAGGAACAGCAGTTAACAATATTTTATGAACGGATTGAGAAATTAATTTGTTCAAAGGCAAAATCTGTGATATCTCTTTCAAATAGGGCACCAATAATATACCGTGTCGAAAAATCTATATTTCTATAAGGTAATTGGCGGAAATTTATGAATTTGATGATTTATCCTCAGATTCGCAAACCACACAAGTAGAAGATAATAATGATCGATTTACGCAAGAACATAACTTTAAAACTTGATACATGTAGCAGTAAGAATGAGAAAAAGAGCTCACAGAAGATTCTAGTGTTTCCAGCAGTTGGAAAAGACTTGATCAAGAATATCTCACCAATTAACTAAAATTATTTGTATCTATTTCTACGTTTCCGATGGAGATAGTCTTACCCATGCGAGAAGCAATGGTCAGGCAGAACGATTTGTGGATATGTTAAAAAGAGTGCTTAACAAAGCGAAAGGTATAAAAAGCGAAAAGGCAATGCTAGAGATTTTGCAGATATATAAGATGACCCACATATAATTATGTTCAATCTTCTATGACACCAGCAGAAGCAATAAGAAGATTAAAACAGTGTATCATAGAGTAAATCCAACCCATACTAAACCAGAACTTGTAAAATTGTCATGAAGGGATGCTTTAAAGTTTGCAAAAAAGATTTCTCTCGGATATTCAAAACAATAAATCCTACTGGGAAACAACGACAATGGATAAACAGATTGGGATGATTTACATGCTAAAAATACCCAGGTTTATTCAAAGAGAGATATGAACCAGTATATAGGATGACACCAAATAACAATGTGCTATTTTCCATGACGCAATCAGAAGCAATGTTGGCGATGAAGATTAAAATAGTTTTTGATAGATTATTGCCAACCCATACGAAATCAGGGCGTGAGAAAATGTCATGAAAAGACGCCTTAAAGTTGGAGAAAAAAGTTTACTTTCGGATGTTCAAAAACAATAAATCCTACTGGGAAACAGGGATAGTGGATAAACGATTGGAAATATGATTTACATGGTAAAGGGACACAAGTTTATCCACAAAAGACACGTGAACCAAATGAGGAAACAATATTTGGATGCTGTTCGGACAAATACTCCAGAGGACAAACTAATGGATGTCGTGTTCGACACATTTGAGATACAAATCCCGCAAACAGGTTCTGATAGCGAAGATAAAAAAGAAGACGTAATATAAGATTACGGACTTGATTGTAATAAAGCCTGAAAGGAAAAAGTATTGACTCCATCTAGAGCGACGCTAAAAAGATAGGGTGTTGTCATGTGATGGTGATTTACCCTATTTCGTGACTATATGGACATTTTTTTATATGTAGAGACGAGCCTACGACGAAGGACGAGCAATATTTCTGTAACCTACCATTCTGTACTTCTGTAAATACACACTCTTATAAATCCCTCCGTGATGTTTTATTTATGGACTTTGAAAGTCACATCACTGTCAATGTAGCCACGCCATTCGGGCGTTTATTTAGTGATGGAGTATTCCTGTCTTCAGCTAACCTTTGCATACCATTACTTTTGCGGCTGATTCCGAATCAACTAACAATTATTTTATTAACGACAATCACCCGTGTTTTGTTTTTTTTCAGGCCAAGTGCGTGCCTCTGTCAAGTAAGTTTTATTCCTGCCAGATGATATTTCCGGTACACCCGGCCTGGATTAAAAACACATTAATATGGTAGAGATCCTTCTCGACTTAATCCAAGCAGATGAAAATGGTAATTGGGTTCTTTTTTGTCGAGCTTTTGATTGTCATGCTCATTCTATGACAATACAAACTATATAATATGAAGATTATTAAAATATCTTTCCTGACGTTCACATATATTTATTTAAATGGCAATTATTGTTTGTGAAAATAACTAAAAATGCGCTTCAATCAATACCCCGTGAATATAGCCACAAAATGCATAAAGAAAACACGCACAATGATATTATTGGAATAAAAAGGAATAACCAAGCCAGAACAGTAACGTATACGACATGGTATAAAAGTTTGTTTAACTTCGTATATGAAGAAGAAGTTTTTACGCGTTTTAATATCCTTTATAATAAGGATGGCGTATGCAATTATAGATGTGATGAAAGTGATATCACAAATAACAAGATTTGATTTATTAAGAGTTCATACTGCATTTGAACATAGACATCTTAATTTCAAGTGAAGAATACCACTGTTCCCATTGGCGACAAGGAATAAAGCCCCAGAATATATAGCCAATAATCTACTGTCTTCTGAAGATAGCAAAACAAGTCAAATGCTCACTAGCGAGTAAAAAGATGGGATTTTATTATGATGAATTACAGAAAGCGAGTCAAACTTATTCACACATATATATATATATATATATATATATATATATAAATGGTAATTTATTTCATTTTGACTACAAAATTGAGTTTATTTCACGAGAGATCTTCAGGTCTCGAAATAGGATTATGCCTGTTTGAATAAGTTTACAATTCCACAAATTTATATAATGGTGACAGAAAATTTAAATAGAAATTGAATATGAATAGAAATAAAACAAAACAAAACAAAACAAACAAAACCAAAACAAAAACAAAATACAAGTAAGAAGAAAAAGAAAAAGAGAGAGGAAAAGAAAAGGAAATATTAAGAGCTGCGCGGGACATAATGAGGAAGTGGAAAGAGACGGAGAAAAAGCATACGACTTTGTAGGAGAGGGGTCGGAGTATGAAAGCATGTATCTATGCATTTTAACTCGTGTCAAAATTATCTGTCTAGATGTGATTTTCGCGCGTAGAGGACCACGCAAGTGATAGATTAACCGATTCAAGTCAGTTGCCTATGGGGGGGGAAGTAACCCTCTATGGCGAGCGGGTGGATAAGGAAGAGGGGGAAATGGGTAAAAACACTTAAAGTCCTAATAATAATAAAATTGAAAATTAAAGAATTGAAAAGTCTGGATTCACCTATATTTTGAGCACTTTCTCCACACTGCTCCCACGCAAAGAGTTTTTTTCACATTCTACAATTCATTTGACTTCTTTTCAACGGAAATTTACCACCCGGACAATCTGCATATATTTTTCACGGAACTTTTCTTTTCATTCACTGCGTTTTTTAACAAAAATTCCTTTAATAATAATTTTCCTATTTTTCAAATATTTGAACTTTGGTTTTTTCGAAAGCCAACGTATCCATCTGTATTTCTCCTCTGATGATAAGATCTCGATCTTTGAAAAGCCTTGGCTTAAGGAAAGAATAATAAACACTAGTTTATTACTAAATACACCTTGCATTGAACAATTGAAATTTGAAATAAATTTGGACAATCGTCGCATATTTATCACTCTTTTTTTCTTCTATCTCTCTCTCTATATATATATATATGTGTATATATATATATATATATATATATATATATATATATATATATATATATATATATATATATATATATATAAAAGAAATGCACATTGGATGAGAAAAAGACGATTAAACCAGACCAAGATTGATTCAACAACTTTTGAATGAAGCAAGTGTGCGTCGGACGGTAGCAAAAAGATTTTGAAGCATGACTTGTCACTAATTCCTCCTTTCTTTGGAAAACACTAAAAGAGAGATGCATTACAAATAATAAAAAAGAGATCTCGTCAGTGTTTTGATATAAGGAAATTGAAACGGTGCAAGAATGTACAAGATATGACATGAATACTCATTGTCATGCATTGAGCCAAACTATGCGAAAGGCTCATGAATGTTAGGATTTGAGAGATTATGGCAATGCATAATTGGAGCTCAGTGTCACATTATTTTAAAGATAACACTACACGAGTTATGCATTGTGATTTATAACGATAACACAAAACAAAGTCGGGTCAGGGTAAGGGTTAGGGGTAAAGTTAGAGTTAGGGTTAAGGTTAAGTTGTGGGTTAGGGTAAGGGTTAAAGTTGGGTTTAGGGTTATGGTTATGGTTATGGTTAAGGTTAGGGTTAGAGTTAGGATTAATGTAAGGGTTAGGGTTAGGGTAAGAGTTAGGGTTAGAGTTAGGGTGTGGGTTAGAGTTAAAAGTAAGATTAAGGTTAAGGTTGGGGTTAGGGTTAAGGTTAGGGTTAGGGTTAGGGTTAGGGTTAAGGTTAGGGTTAGGGTTAGGGTTAGGGTTAAGGTTAGGGTTATGGTTGGGGTTAGGGTTAGAGTGTGGGTAAGGGTTAGAGTAAGGGTAAGGGTTAGGGTTAGGGTTAGGGTTAGAGTTAGGGTAAGGGTTATGGTTATGGTTAAGGCTAGAGTTAGAGTTAGGGATAATATAAGGGTTAGCTTAGGGTGTGGGTTAGGGTTAAGATTCAGGTTAAGGTTAGGGTTAGGGTTATGGTTAAGGTTAGTGTTAGGGTTCGTGTTAGGGTTAATGTAAGGGTTAGGGTCAGGTTGTGGGTAAGGGTTATGATTAAGGTTAAGGTTAGTGTTAGGGTTAAGTTTAGGGTTAGGGTCAGGGTTAGGGTTAGAGTAAGGGTTAATCTAAGAGTTAGGGTTAGGGTGTGGGTAAGGGTAAGGGTTAAGATTAATGTTATGTTTAGGGTAAGGGTTAGGGTTAGGGTAAGGGATAGAGTTATGGTTAAGGTTAGAGTTAGGGTTAGCCTTAGGGTATTAGTAAGGGTTAGGGTTAGTGTGTGGGTTAGGGTTAAGATTAAGGTTAAGGTTATAGTAAAGGTAGGGTTAAGGTTGGTTTGAGTTAGGGTTATGGGTTAAGGTTAAGGTTAGGGTTTAAGTGAGTGTTAATGTAAGGGTAAGGGTTAGGGTGTGGGTAAGGGTTACGATTGAGTTTAAGGTTAAGGTCAGGGTAAGGGTTAGGGTTAGAGTTATGGGTATTGTTATGGTTATGGTGAAGGTTAGGGTTATGGTTAGAGTTAGGGTTAATGTAAGGGTTAAGGTTAGAGTGTGGGTTAGGGTTAGAGTTAAGGTTAATGTAAGGGTTAGGGTGTGGGTTAGGGTTTAGATTAAGGCTAAGGTTTGGGTTAGAGTTAAGGTTAAGGTTAATGTTAAGGGTAGGTTTAGGGTTAGGGTTAAAGTTAAAGTTAGGGTTAGGGTTAGGGTTAACGTTAGGGTTAGGGTTAGGGTAAGGGTTATGCTTATGGTTAAGGTTAGGGTTAAGGTTAAAGTTAGTGTTAATGTAAGGGTAAGAGTTAGGGTGTTATTTAGGGTTAGTGTTAAGATTAAGGTTAAGGTTAGGGTTACGGTTAGGGTTAGGGTTATGGTTAAGGTTAGGGTTAGGGTTAGGGTGTGGGTTAATATTAAGGTTCAGTTTAGGTTTAGTGTTAGGGTTTGGGTTAAGGTTAGGGTTAGGGTTAGAGTCAAGGTTAGGGTTAGGGTTAGGCTTAGAGTTAAGGTTTGTCACGACACAACTATAATAGTATATTCGTAAAATAATGTATTCATTAGATGTTCTACTCCCTTTAATTTGGAGCAAATTTATTGGTACGAATGAATGCCACAATTTTGATAGGGTTTTACAACGACTGATTCTATGCAGATCTTCTTATCTCCCTATTTTCTTTGCCTCCCCGCGAGAGTAGAGCTAAACACAAAGTCCGGTTTTAATGTGTGGAAAGGTCGGTCTTAAATGTAGAAAGAATCTAGCCTCCAAAATAGAGACATCTTGGATTAGCACAAAAATACAAAATTGCCTCAGTATTGAAGGATTTCGCCGGCACTAACTAAGGACAGAAAACATGAAGTGAAGTATCTGAACAGATATTGCACTTTTCTCCTGAGATATTGATGCCATGTTTCTTACTTTTTACTTTACTAACCCTAAAGCTGTTAAACTCTAGATGGAACTTTGGACTGCAAGAAAACAGAAGTACATCCACAGATTGCTGCTAATGTTCTTGATGAAATGAAGAATACCGTCTTCATACACTCACATGTAGCGACACAACACTTAAAGAATATGGAAAACACCTGTTGAGACCGTCAGGGCGAATAACAACTAGTTTAAAAAAATATTTGCAATCTTAATGGATATTCAGAGCTGCACGCTGTTAATGGTATACTATTTCAGACTATAATATTTAACACTATATATATATATATATATATATATATATATATATATATATATATATATATATATATTAGCTTTGTGCAAAAACCATAGCGTTGACTCACATATGTTATATTTATAAATGTATTCTGAATTAATTTATTGATAAATATAGCGTCATTTTAAAACGCGTTTTTCGCTGTATCGAATCGTGTTATTCGTTTCCATTTTTAATCTCTACCTTTATTGTTTTTGCAGGCTTTGCGACAGCATGGACAACATTGATAAGCTCGATCCATCAATGATGCGTTTGACCCCGGAACCACTAACGAACGTACGGCACAAAGGTGGTTCAAAAAAGTTCCCATTGATGACAAGAGCCTCGAAGATGAAGACGGTCAAGGCAGGTCGACTGCGGTTGATAACGAAGATCTGAATGTCTTAATTGAAGCCGATCCTCGAAAAAAACACACGAGTTCGACCATTCAACAGTCGTTCACCATTTGAAGCCAATAGGGAAGAAAAAAAAGCTGGATAAATGGGCGCCGCACGAATTGAACGATAATCAAAAAATCGTCGTTTTGAGGTGTCTTCTACACTCTTGCTGCGCAACAGGAACTGCCCATTTCTAAAGCGAATTGTGACGTGTGATGAAGAGTAGATCCTCTATGACAATCAGCGACGTTCGGCATAGTGGTTGGATGCCGGCGAAGCTCCAAAACACTTCCCGAAGCCGAAATTGCAAAAAAAAAAAGATTATGGTAACTGTTTGGTGGTCTGCGACCGGTCTCATCCATCACAGCTTCTTGAATCCGGGCGAAAAGATTACAGCGTAGAAGTACTGCCAACAAATTGACGAAATGCACCAGAAGCTCCAACGTATGGGCCCGAGATATGCAGAGACCAATTATCCTCCATGACAACACTCGCCCGCATGTTGCATAACTGATCCTGCAGAAGGCGCACGAATTGGGCTACGAGACTGCTTCATCCGCCATATTCACCGGACCTCTCGCCGACCGATTATCACTTTTTCAAGCATTTCGACAACTTCCTGCGCCAGTAATGCTTCAAAGCCGAGATGATGCCGACTTGGCCTTCTATCACCTCATCACTTCCAGAACTCTGGATTTTTATGATAATGAAATAAGTAAACTTGTTTCCAGTTGGAAAAATGTGTTTATTCTAATGGTTCTTATTTTGATTAATAAAGTTTGGTATAAAACAAGTTGTGGTCTTTTGAAGGTGAACATCAAAAAACGTCATCGTGTTTGCACCAACCCAATATATATATATATATATATATATATATATATATATGTATGTATGTATGTATGTATAGTGTTAAATATTATAGTTATTATATATATATATATATATATATATATATATGTATATATGTATAGTGTTCAATATTATAGTCATATATATATATATATATATATATATATATGTATGTATATACACATATATAAATATATATATAACATTTTCAGTTTGTCACGCTTTATTAGAAAAATTGCATTTTTGTTTTTCTGTCACACGTAAGTTTAGAATAGCATTATCGCTTATAAGTACAAAAAGACTTTTCGCTAGTCTACTCTACTAAAGTTTTATATAGACTTTTTGTTCATTTGCAGTTCTTAAATCTGAAATAGAATTTTCGTTCATTTGCCGTTCTAAAGTCTGAAATAGAATTTTCGGTGGTTTACCGTTCTTAAGTCTGAAATAGCATTTTAGTTGGTTTACCGTTCTTAAGTCTGAAATAGCATTTTCGGTGTATGCCGTTCTGAAGTCTGAAATAGCATTTTCGGTGTATGCCGTTCTGAAGTCTGAAATAGCATTTTCGTTAGTTTGCAGTTCTGAAGTCTGAAATAGCATTTTCGTTGGTTGGCAGTTCTGAAGTCTGAAATAGCAT
Source organism: Sepiola atlantica (assembly GCA_963556195.1). NCBI lineage: Eukaryota > Metazoa > Mollusca > Cephalopoda > Sepiida > Sepiolidae > Sepiola > Sepiola atlantica. Next base: position 235,404,911 of record OY744516.1, on the reverse strand, counting down.
TTTCAGAGGTCTGCAGTTCTTAATTCTGAAATAGCATTTTGGCTGATCTGCCGTTCTTAAGTTTGAAATAGCAATTTCTGTTGGTTTGCCGTTCTTAAGTCTGAAATAGAATTTTCATTGGTCTGCCGTCTTTAGTCTGAAATAGCATTTGCGTTGGATTGCCGTTCTTATGTCTGAAATAGAATTTTCGTTGGTTTGCCGTTCTTAAGTCTGAAATAGAATTTTCGTTGGTTTTCCGCCTTTAAGTAGAAATCGCATTTTTGTTGGTCTTACGCCATTAAGTCTGAAATAACATTGTCATCGCTTAACACTCAGATTTAATGGCCACATCTTAATATCCGTTCCAGTTTATAAAATGCTGTCACCATTTTTCGATTTAATTTGGTTGCCGCCACTTTCGAAATTGACTTCACTAATTGAGTATGAAGAAATGTTTACTCAGGATTGTTTAAAAAAAACAAAAAACAAATACATCCCATTTTTTTAGATGGGGTGTTTTATTTGGCGGACACACAAATTACTGTGCCCTGAGGAAGGCCTGATCGAGCGAAACGTCAGCTATATTATCAAATGAGGAGAGAGAATGACGAATACACAATAATACAAGGCATGGATTCAGAGGATAAAATGAAATAAATTGAAAAGAGAAGGAGAAAAGGCGCCGTGTTTTTTGGCAGATCGATCGGATCTTGGCACAGGGGAAATGCGATGTGTCAACATGCATCATAAATGGCGCTTCCCGATGCACGCATCAACACGCACTGAGATCACGCACACATCGAACCACGCAGCACATAAACACTTTTATTTTGCCAAACACAGAATAGAAAAAGAAAAAACAATACGACATGTAACAAATGTGGAATTTCACAAATAGTTGAATATAAATACGCACACCAAGTAAATCTACAACATTCATAGGCATAGACACATGAAACCATTTGTGTATTAAAAAGAATTCACCAAGTAAATCTACAACATTCATAGGCATAGACACATGAAACCATTTGTGTATTAAAAAAAATCACAAACTAAATCTACAACATTCATAGGCATAGACACATGAAACCATTTATGTATTAAAAAAATTCACCAAGTAAATCTACAACATTCATAGGCATAGACACATGAAACCATTTGTGTATTAAAAAAATCACCAACTAAATATACAACATTCATAGGCATAGACACATAAAACCATTTGTGTATTAAAAAGAATTCACCAAGTAAATCTACAACATTCATAGGCATAGCCACATAAAACCATTTGTGTATTAAAAAAATTCACCAAGTAAATCTACAACATTCATAGGCATAGACACATGAAGCCATTTGTGTATTAAAAAGAATTCACCAAGTAAATCTACAACATTCATAGGCATAGACACATAAAAACATTTGCGTATTAAAAGAAATTCCCACAAAATCCGTATAACACACAGTTAAACACACATTTACATTTCAACAAACTTTACATAATTCATACGTCGACGAGAACGCTAAGCCATGGTCTCCATACAAAATACGTAAAAGCGCAAATGTTGAAAATAAAATTTCACAGATTTTTTTAAATCAGGGAAAATTGCGATCAGTTTAAGAATTAATATTTGTCTCTTAAATTTATAATATTTTTTCCTTATTTGGATTATTCGGACTACTGTTCTCATCTTGGATATCATTCTTGATACATTTTGGCCGATGTAACCTTCGACATTCAGGTGCGTCATACCGAACTCGGGAACGTTCATGTCAAACTCAGGAATCTATACGGAATCTCGAACAGAACCCTTTGTTTAATCCACGGAATTTTCTTGCTCTCGTTCCGTCGGTGAAGAAGATGAGAACAGTTGTCCGAATAATCCAAAACATCCAAATGACCAATCGTCATCTATAAAAATGAAAGAAAATCGCAGTATATGTTTCCGATTTCTTCAGATGAAAACTGATAATTTGTATGTTATGGCTGATGTAGCCTCCAACTTCTTCAGTTCAGTTCAAAATTCTGTACAGATTTCTAAGATCGACGTATATATTCTCGAATTTAGCAAGATGCACCCATGGAAGGTCGCAGATTATATCGGCCGAAACGTAGTGAGAATAAAATTACAAGATGAGAATGATCCAAATTCTAACAATATTCTAATATTATTATTTTTATTTTATTTATATCAATTTTGGGTAATTTTATGCAATTTTTAATCTTCATCTTTCCTTCATTATATATATATATATATATATATATATATATATATATATATATATATATATATATATATATATATATATGGAAAAAAGGTGAAAAGCAATCAGATAAACTAATTAGAATAAAAAGAGATTAACACAATGAAATGATTTCATTGTGTATGTTTCTTCCGTATGTGGACTTTATCAAAAATGCAAGTTAAGATAACAGAGTAAATATTTATACAACTGTATATATATTTATATTTATATATACATTTAAGGCTCTAGAGTAATTTTCTCTAGCACGTTATATATAATAATTATTTCGGGCCACCAAGCCCTTGTCCGACGTCTGAAATGATGTCTGATATGTATTTATAACTTTATACAATTTGATATTTAACCGAACCTTTCTATTCCGATGTTGTATATGTTCATACAATAATAATAATGATACTACTACTACTACTACTACTACTACTACTACTACTACTACTACTACTACTACTAAGTATGAGATATAGAAGTAAAGAGACGTATTATCTTTTGTTATTTTGAAAGTTGTAGCGAGCGTTTCTTTCCAATATAAATGGCAATAATAATCGATGCACCCTCTGTTTGCACGAAACACTTTTCATGCTGTAGGATATAAACGAAAAGCATTTATAGAATAAAATGAACAGAATTCATGGCTGCTTGCAGGCATAAATATAAGCGTCAGCTTAAGGCAAAGGATTTGTGCTACCTGCCCCGTCCCTCCGCGTACCCGTATGTTAATTCCATTGTACAATCAGTTATATTAAATGATTAACATAAAATAGCAAAGTAGGAAGGAAATCAAAATAAAAAGAAAAGCATTTTTATTTTATTTTGTTAGAAATGTTACATTAAGTGTGCCCTCCTCAGCAGCAGACATTTTTGACTTTTTTTCTTCGTGTGGTTAACAGCATAATCTTAATTATTTTCGCATATTAAGACCGTTCGCTCTAGCTTGGAAGTTTGAGTAAAAACATCACGTTTGGTATTTAATTTTGGACATACATGAACATGTATGTTCGTGTCCACTGCACAGGCCGTGCTCGTCCAGCTCGTTGTGCCGGTCCAAAGTTGTAGTTCGATTCAGTCAGTGCTGCGACCAAAAGAAACTCACCCTCCAAATGACACCACAGCTCCAGTTTAAAAACAATTATCAGATTTGTATTTTCTGAAAATTGTAAACGATACTCGTTTTCCGAACAAACGACTTGCATCTGAAAGACTTTTGCTCGACCAAATTTCAAAAATAAGTTCAATAAACACAATCCTTTAGCTAAGATTACCAAGGGCGCATCTTGTTTGGAGAGGAACACATATCCAACTGACTGCGATACTACAGAAAAACAACTGTTTAACATCCAGGGGTAGGCACACACTAGCCTCATCTTCCCATCTCCTAGAATACATGAACCTATTTATAATCATATGTTTCCTTTCTTTTTGTTGTTTTGCTTTTTATACCGATTTATACGTTTTTTCTTTCCTTTTTTTTCTTTGTAAACTCCGCAGTTAGAACATGAGAATATAGATATTATGTATACTTTTAAAGTAGAACCTATCATAAAAAATCGATGCTCTATATACGAGCGAGAGCAATTATATAAACAAGTAAATGACGAGAAAAATAGACAATATGTATTAAGTCATCAGTTTATATAAACAAGGGGATTCAAATAAAATAAATTTTATTATTCGTTCCTTAAGCCATGACTTTTCAAAGAATGATATCTGATAGTCAGAGGAGTGCAAACAGATAAGTTGGTAATGGGAAATTACTCAAAGTTATAATATGCAAAGTTATAAAAATAAATAAATAAATATATATATATATATATATATATATATATATATATATATATATATATATATATATATATAGAGTGTGTAGATTTCAATTTTGTGTTGAGAATCTGAATAACAGAGCCCAATGTAATTTAAGCAGAGCAAAACAGAATTATTAAAAAGAAAAAAACTATACACACATTAAGGTTGTATACATTATAACTTATTTCAACCCCTTAATTAGGTTTCCTCAGATGTATAAACCACCACGTCAAAAAAACAAATAATGAGAGAAATTGATCATCGTCTTAAAAAGATAAATTCACTTTTTTGATTGGTCGATGTAAAAAAGGAGGTAAATGTTAAAATAATCGAGAAGGGGTGACAGATGTAAAAGATTAATTTGACTATTTTTTTTACATATGCAGAAATATAAAAATATATATAAGAGAATTCGTTTTTACTATTTAAATAAATAAATTATTTCATTTAAAATTTCGAATGTGAGCTTTATGGGTAAAAATATATGATGAAATATTCGAGCGTTCACGATTAAAAACTACGTTTAATTATTTCCTACATTTTCGTCTTTTAATTTTTAATCGTAAATAATTAAATGTAGTTTTTAATCGTGAACTGGAATTGTCGTTTTGTTTGGAAGGAGAATAGTTTTGTTGCTGTAGTGACAGAGACCATTTGATTGACATCGCGACTTGTGTCGGAATGGAGCACCGACTTCAGACGAAAACAACGACACATGCAGTGAACGCTCACAGACGCACGTTCACAAATCTACGTGTCGACTAAATACATATTTGAGAATCATGAAAGATAGTTTTACCAAAATATAAACGGAGGAACAACAGACAGAACAACTTGTAGAAAGAGTAAAAAGTGGATTTGGGATTTATTCCTAGTAACTCTAGCTTGACCCCTATTTTGCCTTTAGGCACCACATTCCATGTTTCTGACAAGTATTCATCACCATCAAACTGCTAATCTACTCATCTCATTGCCCTTTATCCTCGAGTCGGGTTTTAGACTTAATATATAGTGACTCATTAATAAAAAACATACCTTAAGGACATTGAGCAAGGGAAATGTAACTTAACATAGACTCCATCTGAGATGACCATTACAAATGGCAAGCTGAAAAGCTGACTACGGCGAAATACATTCATTTTGGTTCAATAAATTATTGACCCCAACTTAACAGATTAGCACAGAACCCGAAGAAATGTATACCTAAGACAGAGATATCGGAATAAATGACGAAACTTTTATCTAGATTGATAACGAAAAACTATCGATCGCACGCAACTACAAACCGATCAACTGCTTATCGATAATGTGTGAATTTTAAATGAACACCTTAGCGAGAATATCTACAGTTTACTGGAAAGCCGCCGAGCCCTTCCCGACGTGGAAATCGAAAGAGAGAAAAAAGTCTATGGGAAAACATGGGCATGACTGAGAAACGTACACTTGAAAAGCCGAAAAAACGACGTGATAATAAGCAGCTATAAAAAAGCCAAGATAGGCATAACTCATGCAAAACAGAAAACGTAGACTCTGTGGACAAAGAGATAAAACACTAAACAACATCATCAGTGAATTTAATTAACTGCTTTCTCCCCAATAAAAACTTGAGATAAATGAGCATAACACAATACTCATCCATAAAAAAAGGAATTAAGTCCTCTCGGTTACAAGTATCGTAAAATGTGTAAACAAACATATAAATACATTTAGAAGATATAATTTCTTCTACTCCCACTACGTAATACGTTAAATTACTGACTTAAAAAAAGATCTATGTTAATAATATAAAAGCGTCTCAAGTAAGGTAAAAATAAATAAAACTAAGTATAACTTCAGAGTGCTGCTTAAGCGGTCCATTCGCCCACCCATCAGGATCAGACCCACGAATCTCAACGGGTTTAGATACACATATCTAATATACAAGATATTCGGAAAATCGAGTGTATAACTTCAGGATTATGTTTTACATGTGTAAAGGAACCTCTTTGTGTGGGTGATGCTGTTGTAATAAGAATCTTTTGACATCAAAATTGATTTTTTTTAACATAGTTCACCCCTAACAAGGCAGACCGCCACTGTAGACGTAAGGGGATACTGAGAAGAAGGATGAAAGTTGGGAGCTGTGCGCGAGATGTCTGTTTACATTAGTTTTAGATTTCTGCATGTCAGTATCGTCAGGAAAACAGGGAGCAGGGAAGGAGTTCCAGAGTCGAGCAGCACGAGTAAAGAAGCTTTAGGTGTAGAAAGCTCTTCGGCATCTGGGGGCCTCCACAGTGAATGGATGGGATTTGACAGATTGACGGGTTGGTCTAGTGAATTTGTGTCGTGGGGGCACCAGAGCAGCAAGTTCATCAGAGCACAATCCATTGAAGTACTTGTAAAACAGGCACAAGGAAGCAACATTGCGGCAAGGGGACAGGGGCTGGAGCTTGGTGGATATGAGGGACCTATTAAGTTGGCGACTTTTTTTTGGACCTTATATAAGACGAGGAGACTAGTGAGTTATGCCCCAGCCCAGATGTGACAACAATACCCCATACATGGGCGGATGGTGGCTTTGTAGAGATATAGGATAATGTCAGGTGTGAGAAGTTTACTAACACGGTAGAGGGAGCCCACCTTTTTTGCAGCAGTCCTGGCAATGTCTTCAATATATTTGTTCTAATTCATGTTATCTGTGAAAGTTAGGCCGACGAGTGTGAATTATGAACTCTATATTAGGGTATTATTTGCCATGACAATCGGTGGTTGGAGAGGTTCCTTGTAGTTATTGAAGGAAAGTAGCTTTGTCTTTGCGGCATTAAAAGTTACCATCCATTTTTAACACTAATCCACTACAGACTGGAGGTCGTTTTCTAAGGATTCAGCCATTGCCTCAGATATGTGCGCGTCGGTTTTGCCCACATGACGAGAGTAGAGCGTGGTGTTGTCAGCAAATATTCTTATCTCAGTCTCAATTACATCAGGGAGGACATTTATGAAAATCAGGAACAGTAGGTCTTAGGATAGATCCTTGGGGTACACCAACATTTATGTCATGTTGCTTAGATGAACGACCATCGAGGACGACCTGGATCTTTCTTTTTGTTAGGAAGGATTTAATTATATTAAATATTTGTCCAGTAATACCATATGAGTGCAGTTTTAGGAGAAGCCCTTCATGCCAGACCTTGTCAAAGACCTTGGATATATCAAGCGCTACCGCCCTAGTTTCACCTGCCGTGTCCAGTGTATGATACCTGCGTTCAGCGATGAGGGTTAGGATGTCTGCAGTAGATCGTGCTTGTCTAAATACGTATTGATGATCAGAATGAAGTTTAGCATTAGGTAGGTGTCGGACTATAGCAAGATTGATTAATGATTCAAATAGTTTAGCAAAGATCGGGAGTAGACTGATTGGGCGGTAGTTTAGAGGATCAGTTCTATCTCCAGATTTCTTGAAGACTGGTATCACAGAGGCAATTTCTCAACTATCAGGGAAACGAGATTCAGCTAGGCATTTGTTGTATAGTTTGGAGAGGACAGGGGCCAGCTCAGCAGAGAATTTATTTATTACTATTACTGGTATAAGATCAGACGCACAGGCGTTTGGAGGTGTCAAGGTTTTTATGATGACTTTGACCTGTGATGAGGTGATGAACAGGTTCTCAAGTGTGGTTTCAGTCTGCAATGGTAATTTAGGCAGCATTTTTTGCTGAGTCCAAAGTGGAGTTTAAGGCAAAACGCTTGGCCAGTAGTTCAGCCTTATCAGTTGCAGTGCAAACAACATCGTTGTGATTTGATAGCGGAGGAATTGTCGATTGTCCATTGTTCATCACACTATTGTAGATTTTCCAGAAATTACGAGTACTTAGTTTCTGTGACTGAATGCGTTTTTTGGTTATCTCTGTATACCTTCTCCTTGCTTTATCTATCACTACTTTGCAATAATTTCTTGCCTCTACAAATTTTTGTCTGTTCGCAGTTGACTTATGGCGGCTAAACTTTTGGAATTCCTTCTTCCTCTCAGCAATAGCAGCTGCACATTCTGAGGTGAACCATTGAGGAGAGTGGGGTTTGCTGAAGAATTTTCACATGGGGACATAAGCATCAATGTCTGCTTTGACCCATTCGGTTAGCTCATTTGCACACTGATCAGCAGGAAGTGAGAAGGTTTCACCCCATGGTGCGTCGCTGAGGGATTCAAAATTATCTTGCCTCCACACTCTCCAGAGCCACTGTAGACATAAGGGGCTACTGAGAATTAGGGTGGAAGTTTTGGGTGTTATCCTAAGTTGGGAGCTGTGCAGCGAGACGTTTGTTTAGATTAGTTTTAAACTTGTGCATGTCGGTACAGTTGGGGAAACAGGGAGAAGAGTTCCAGAGCCCTGTATCATAAGGAAAGAAGCTATTGGAGTAGAAAGTTCTCCGGTATCTGGGAAATTCTACAGTGAATAGATGGGATTTAACTGATTGTCGCGTTGGTCGACTGTATTTAGGTCGAGGGGGCACTAGAGCAGAAAGTAGACACAAAGATGCAACATTGCGGCGATGGGACATGGACTAGAGCTTGCTGGATAGTGAGGGACCTATAAAGTTGGCGACTCTTTTTGAGACCTTGTCTAAGAGGGAAAGACTAGTGATGCACCAGCCCAGATAGAACTCCATCACTTCTCCCTGTTTCCCCGGCTGGACCGACATGCAGAAACTTAAAACTTACGTCTACTGTTGTGACTTGCCTTGTTTGGAGTGAACTATGTTAAATAAAAACAAATTATTCTCTTTATTGTACTACACCTTTCTTTCTTGCTAACGTATTTGTTGTTCTTTTAATTTGGTAACAGCTTTGTCTATTGTACACTTTTATCAAGTATACAACAATAATTTCATTTTGATTCTCTTTTCGTTCGCATTCATATGTGAACGAGAATGTTTACATCTACTATCAGACCATGCATGGAGTACTGTTGTCATATTTGGGCTGGTGAATCTCTGTCCCAGTTGAGGGTTCTTGATGAATCTGGTTCCCCCAAAAAGACACTCTGGATCGAAACAAAAATAAAAATTGCCTCAGTCTGGTTGGACTTTATGGACAATAAACGAAGTGCAACATCAGAACAGATACTACACTTTATGTCTTTGTCATATAATTCAGAAAATCTATATATAAAGTTTTTTCTTGCATGTATGAACATAAAAACACGATATTAGAAGAGGATTATGCCGAGGTAAATCATTATCTAAATTACATATGACATTTACTCTGATGACGACAACACACAGACACAAACACACAGAGACACAAACATACAGAGACACTTATGTTTTTCTTTTTCTGCCACTTAGATCCTACTGCCATTTAGAGATTGATCTGCTTGCTGTCGGTTCTGAACAAATCAGAAAACAGTGGTCGGGCTATTATTTAATAAGTGCAAACACGTATGACTCGTTGGTCTAATGGTTTTCATCAATTCGCTGTTTTGATACCTCATTGTAATACAACTTCCTATTCCAGTAGCTTTTTTTCCAATAACTGCAAACTTGCTGAACACTTTTCCTACTGACTGGTGCAAACTTGCGGAACTCTCTTCCTGCTGACTGTTTTCCTCCTACCTTTAACTTTGATCTTTTCAATATAATATTTCTCCTTCGCGACTTAACGTGTAATCATCAGCGCAAGAAATTTGTTTAATAATTTTGAAAATAAGTAATAATTGAAAAAATGAGAAACTGGACTATTCCGAAAAAATAATTAAAATAATGGGATAATTTTTACTAACGATTAACTTGAAAATGTATGGATGTACAGTACTGAAATAAACGGACGAGATTTGCATTTTTATGAAAACAAAATAAGTATGGATGTACAGTACTGAAATAAACGGACGAGATTTGCATTTTTATGAAAACAAAATAAGTATGGATGTACAGTACTGAAATAAACAGACGAGATTTGCATTTTTATGAAAACAAAATAAGAGTACTTAAATTAATTAACTTTTTTATAACCTTCAAAAATAAAGAAATTAAGGTGTAATCATTTTTCAATTTCTACAAACTATTACAAAACCATTTTTCTTCGTTACAGTTATGTATATAGATAGCCAGTTTGTTTACTTAGTTGCCCAAAAATTGTTTTGAATTAGATTCCCACATTTTTAGATAATTATGTAATTTTTAGTTAAAATGTAGGTACATTTATTTTTAAATTCAGTATCTTAAGACTATAATTTACTAATTAATTTTTGAAATAGTTCCAGAAATTGAATAGTAATTTTTCAAGATATTTTCACAAGTTATTTCTTAAAATTGAAAATTTCACTGATTTTGTTTAGTCGTCGTGATAACATTTTTCTTGCTAATTTATTTTAACACATAAATATACATTTTCTTTTCATTTAAAGATAAACTTTAGGCTTTTATCTTTCAAACACAGTTAAAATTTAAACGGAAACTAATAAAGATATTTCTGATAAGCCCTTTTTAATAACCATGGTCCGTTTAAGCCAGGGTCATTTTTGCACGTATTTAATCGAATATATATAAAGTTATATTTCATGTCATTAAAATGTGTTAACATTGTTGAGTGACAACTAAAAGCTTTCTGATGAAGTTGCTATGAGACTTTGGTTAAACATTAAAGTAAGTAAAATGTACTTTTGTATTATATAGCTTTATCTGAACATATATTGCGCGTTATGCATTTACGTTGCTGAAGCGATTCAGTTTCCACATTACGTGAATGGCTTTACATATATATATATATATATATATATATATATATATATATATATATATATATATATATATATATATGAGGAATAAAAGAAACAATGTTTCAGACAAAATATAAAAATAAAAATGGAATAAAGGACAAGCAAATCAACAACTAGCAAAAATAAACTCAAAAACACATATTAAACAGTTCTACCAAAATATTTCGATTTCAATTGGTAGCAGAACTTTAATTAAAATTTAAAAACTTTTCTGTTTTTAATTAAAGTTCTGCTACCAATTGATGATGATTGTATTTTAACAATCGAAATATTTTGTTAGAACTTTTCAATATATGTTTTTAGGTTTATTTTTGCTAGTTGTTGATTTGCTTATCCTTCATTCCATTTTTATTTTTACATTTAGGCTGACTCTGTTAAACGGGTTCGCGTCTCCCGACCGTCTTAAATTGGTACTTTCCTGCACTGATGAGAGCAATAAGCTTGAAACGCTAACATCTGTACGTATTAATAATTTAATATGTATTTATAAATATTATATATATATATATATATATATATATATGTGTGTGCAAAAAATATCCGTCACAATTTCTATAATATAAAAGTTTTGTACCACTTTTATTTTTACTTATGAAAATTAAAAATGCTTATTATGCTACTAAACAATATGTCTAGAATTATAATCTCAATTCTGATCGTGATTTTGATTTAAAAAATGCGTAAAAAGTAAGGCTTAAGCTTAAGGCATCTTAAAACATTGAAATCCAAGAATCTTGCTTAACTCGTGTCTAATGACTATGGATCAAATTTAATGAAAATCTGAACTTTATAAATATTTATTAATTGACATGTAATACCTATTGTTATAATTTCACAAACATCAATAGCTACTGAATTTTCACGACGGGTTTCTAGCCCGTCTTTGTCCCCTTTACTAAAACTAATCTAAACTAAATATAGCCTACATTACCTGCATTAAGAGAAGCCCTGTTCCAGAATTCATACTGATCGATTAATTAGTTTACGAGTAAATCCTATGGTCGAAATATATAAACGTATATATTTATCTCACTTAATATAAATACACAGGTCTCTCTCCCCCTCTCTCTCTCTGTCTGTCTGTCTGTCTCTCTCTCTACACACACACACACACACACACACACATATATATATATATATATATATATATATATATTCCTATAAATACATACGTCTATGTTATATATATATATATATATATATATATATATATATATATATATAGAGTCTCAAAAATGTAATTGTCTGAGTGATGCTTGAAAAAACCGAACGGTTGAAATAAATTATTGCATCGACAATTATGTGATTTCGTGTTATTAGATTTTATTATTGCTCTGTTTACTACATTGAGCTCTCATACC
>OY744516.1:235372751-235390251 GCA_963556195.1 Sepiola atlantica | reverse complement strand
TATATTCTTATAAATACATAAGTCTATGTTATATATATATATATATTCCTATAAATGCATAGGTATATATATATATATATATATATATATATATATATAAATATATATATATATATTCCTATAAATACATAGGTCTATATTATATATATATATATATATATATATATATATATATATATATATATATATATATATATATATATATATATATATATATATATTCCTATATATTTCCTGTACGCATTTGCTACCTAGCCAACTAAGCAACACACTATCAAGCTGTTTAGCTATCTGCCTACCTGTCAGCTTGGTTACAGATATATTGATCTTTGAAATGCACGCATATATGTATGCATTTCGATTCTACTGCGCGTGTAGAAACTTAAAAATTCAATTAGGGTCATCTTGTTCTCACGACTATACGTAAATATATGTCAACATTTATAAATAACCTTAGCACTATATATAAGAAAATCGATTTCGCTCACACACAGCAGTTCCATATTTAGATTTGATGAGCGACGAAGCTATATATAGAATGAGTCGGATTGTTCAAACATACGAACAGGTGGTGTATTGTAAATCTCATTATATATTCATTATATATATATATATACATATATATATATATATATATATATATATATATATATATATATATATATATATATATACATATATACTAGTAGGTAGACCTGACCGTACCCGTGATTTAATAAGAAACCGTATGCCATTTTTCACGTTGCTCATAACACCATCTTACATATAGTCGGAGTAAGGAGTATGAATTACCTACTAAACACCACCCTCGAGTGTTATCTGTCTCTCTGTACTAGGGTTGGTCAGGACAACCTGCCATCGGGTAAATTCTCCCCACAAGTAAACCGTGATCAAAAATTCAAAATAACATAGTATTCGCAGCACAGATAAACTCCCCTCACACGAGGAATAGTGCACCATCTTCTAGTAATGTTATCTCAAGTAATAACACTTAGCTGGATACTCCACCAGACTAGATGAATTTTTGTCCTGGAATCCGGTAAGACAAAGATACCACAATAAATATACACTAGTTAACCGGTCAATTGGGGGAGAGGAAAATTCATGTTCTTAACGTCTTTAGAAACTCAACGCTTGACAAGTAAAAGGAGAACTTTAATGGAATATTCGTCTATGTATCTCATATAGAGATCATATGGTGTCCCCTTGATATTTGAGAACTTCGACTGAAGTAAAATGAAACAAAATCAGAGAAAACCGAAATTTTAGAAAGCTCTCTGAATTAGTGTCTTATACATCTAGTTGAAAGTTTATTAACATCAGATATACGTATTTAAAATTTTAAGGGTTTCTGTCCCCATTGCTCCCTTATACAGGAAACATAAGATTCGGAACATTGAAGGGATGGCATTGATTCGGGATGTTGTAGGGATGGTAAAGATTCGGAGCATTGAAGGGATGGTAAAGGGATGGTAAAGATTCGGAACATTAAAGGGATGGTAAAGATTCGGAACATTGAAGGGATGGTAAAGATTCGGAACATTAAAGGGATGGTAAAGTTTCGGAACATTGAAGGGATGGTAAAGATTCGGGACATTGAAGGGATGGTAAAGATTCGGGACATTAAAAGGATGGTAAAGATTCGGGACCACTTTAATTTTTTCGCAAGAAAATGTTATTATGCATATGATTTAAATTTCATCAAAATAGAATATATTTGAAGTTTTAGGAGGGCTTTTGTCGTTAGGGAAACACTTAGACATTCGGAACCACTTCCATTGTTTTCCCTTGAAAATCTTACATATACATACACTTTTAGTATTTATGGAGATCATCTAACCTTTCTTTCTACAGGGAACACGCACACACATGTATATATTATTAACAGTTACACGGTTAAGGGTAATAAGACCCTTTGGAGATTGGTAGATAATGCCTTGTTTCACTGGTTGCAAAAGGGACTACAAGGGCAGTTCTAAGCTGACGCCCTTTCCGTAAACTGTAGGGCGACAACTGTATGTGTTAGTTGAGTATTTTAGCAAAATTTTAAATTAAATACACATGATTATATATTATTTTACTAATACTTATTGTAACAAATTATAATATATCCTATGAATTTAAAATGCCAACTTCAAAAGATCAATTTAACAGTCTAATAAGTAAGCGTTTTTTATTTGCACGTCTCTTGGTCAATTACATGCTCCAAAACTACTCGACAGAATTGCACCAAATTTGAGGGGCGGAATATTTACTAGAGTTTGATGGAGTAAACTGATAATACTACTACTGCTACTGGGTTTCTTACTACTACTGCTAACACAAAAACAATAAACTCGGTCGCATTACATACCTTTTCTTTTTTTCCAACATAGTTCCCTCAAAACAAGGCATGGCGCCACTAGACGTAAGGGACTACTGAGCATTAGGTAGTAAGTTTTGGAGGTCATCCTTAGTTGGGAGCTGTGCAGCAATATGTCTGTTTACATTAGTTTTAAATTTCTGCATATCAGTACAGTCGGGGAAACAGAGAGCAGGGAGTGATTCCAGAGGCCGGTATCACTAGGAAAGAAGCTTTTGGAGTAGAAAGTTCTCTGGCACCTGAGGACCTCCCCAGTGAATGGATGGGATTTTGCTGATTGTCGGGTTGGTCTTGTGTATTTATGTCGAGGGAGTACTAGCAACAAGTTCATCGGAACACGATCCATTGAAGTACTTGTAAAACAAGCACATTGATGCAACATTGCGACGATGGGACAGGGGATGGAGCTTGGTTGATAGTGAGGGACTTATTAAGTTGGCGACTCTTTTTTGGACCTTGTCTAAGAGGGAGAGACATGTGGATGATGCACCAGCCTAGATGTGATAACAATATTCAATGAATGGTCGGATGATGGCTTTGTAGAGATATAGGATAATGTCAGGTGTGAGAAATTTACTAGCACGGTAGAGGGAGCCCACCTTTTTTGCAGCAGCCGTGGCAATGTTTTCAATGTATTTGTTCCAATTCATGTTACCTGTGAATGATAGGCCGATGGGTCTGGAATGTTGAACTTTCAGGTAAAGTGTTATTTGCATGGTAATCGGTGGTTGAAGAGGTTTTTTGTAGTTATTGAAGGAAAGGAGCTTTGTCTTTGCAACATTAAAAGTTACATTTAGAAATACATACACCAGAGGAAATTTCAGAACTAATTATCTCTTTTTACACGGCGCTTGGTTGCGCTGAAATAGAAAGTATACAAACGGAAAGACAGTGTTCCTCTCGCTTTTCTCTTCCTCGCGTCGTCCGAAAACACGTGAGCGTAACGCACGCATAAAATCCAAAGTATGTGATACACAATCCTTCAATTTCTTTGAATCTTTCCCATCCCGTGCATAGTCTTTTCGGACTTTCATCGACTAAAATTACGCATTTTACGTTTTTACGCACACAATCGAACTGAAGGCGAACGCTTTCACGTTTGCGACAAATAAATGTTATTTTAGACAAAATCATTTTCGTTTTGTTATTCTGTTTCGAAGGAATATATATCCAGGGACGCTGCTCAAGCGTCCGCAAACTTCATCAATTCTTGTAGCCTGCAAACCTTTCGGTTCGAATTGCAATAAATATGGCATGAACACCCTTAGTATCTCGACTATGTAATACAAGGTGGTCAACATAATAATATTACTAATGATACTACAATTGACTATTATTTTCATTGTGAAAAATCACATATTCTAAGTTTGAAATAAGCAATAACGATCTTTGATTTTAGAAATAACTGTTTTGTTCTTGGTCAAATAAAAAAAATGTTATTATTACTTTTAAATAATGTATATAATACGAAGATTTAATTTGTTGATTTGAGTTGAAAGAGAGAATTTAAAAAAAGAGAATTTCAGTTCAAGATTATTATAAACAACACTTGCGTTCAACATTTTATTTTTTAATGTCTTACACATGCGCTTTTTAAGTCTTGAATTTATATTATTCGTTTCAGACTTGAAAACAAATTTATAAATTTTCAAATGTTTTGCCCAAGTTTAGTTTAAAAGAATCTCGAACCCAAAATTATTTTCAAATTCTCTTCATTAACTCAAGTGAACGAATTGAATCGTATTATTATTTTAGTTTTTACAATTGTAGACTTTTATAATTGGGACCGATCTTAACATGTGAATAACGAATTTGCATGTGTGGTGACTTACTTACTCACATGAAAGGACGAATGGAAAGCAAGGAGTGCATTTTCAAAGAGAAGATAGAATAACAGAGAGAAAAAAAGAGAAAATAGCAGAGAGAAAAGAAAAGAGCAGAAAGAACAGAAGAGAGAAGAGAAGAGAAAAGAGAAGAGCATGAGAAAGAGAAAAAAGAAAGCATAGACAGAAGAGAAAAGAGAAGAGAGAAAAGAAGAGGGAAGAGAAGAGGAGAGAGAAGAGAATAGAGAAGAGAAGATAGTAGAGAAGACAGAAGAGACAAAAGAGAAGAGCAGAGAAAAAAGAAGAGAGAAAAGAAAATAGAAGAGCGAAGAGAGAAGAGAAGAGAGAAGAAAGAAGAGAGAAGAGAGAAAAGCAAAGAGAAAATAGAAAAGAGAAAAGAGAAGCGCAGTGAGGATAGCAGAGAGAATAGCAGAGAGAAGAGCAGATAGAAGAGAAGAGAGAAGATAGAACACAGAAGAGAAGGGAAGAGAAGCGGCGGTGCTGAAAATCTGTTAGAATGTTTGATTACTTTTGTCACCTATATTTTCTTAAGGTTAGACTACAAGCTATTTCGGCCTAAAATGGACAGCTGTTTCGAGTTTGATAGAACTGAAGCAGTCGTTGAATGGATTGAGAAATTGGAATTTGTATGTGACTCATCTGGAGTGAAGCGGCTTGATCATGTTATCCTACTTCGGTTGACCGAGGGAGCATTCGCAGTTTATCAACAACTAACTAAAGAAGAGAATCCGATGAAGCGCGAATTGAGGAAGCACTATTTACTGCCTTTGCCGATGACTAATTTACGGTGTATGAGAAGTTCGAGGCACGTGTGTTGCGTCTGGGTGAAACCGTAGATGTGTATTTTGCAGATTTGCGGAATCTGTCACTCCTATTTAGAGGAATGCCAGATCGTGTGATGGTCTGCGTGTTTGTACAGAGGCCTCCTGATCCTGTAAAAAGGATGTTGCGGTCCTCCTCCAGGGTGGATGATCTGACCTTAAAAGAGCTGTTTGCTTCAGCTTGAGCGTTGATGAAAGATTATCTTAAAGTGGGGGAATCAGTCGTGGCTACGGCACAGCCTTCCCGAATCACTCAACCACCTGTGGGCATGGGCTGATCTTATTATACGTGTTATAAATGCATTGGCTCTAAGCATTTCGCTGGAGACTGTGCACATAAAAAGGTAAGCTACTACTCGACACTATTATCGATGCAACAACATTGACCGGCACTCCGTAAGCCTGCTACGATCAGGGCACTATTAGTATTCGTACATGAAGTGGTAATATTTTCACAATCAACGTGCTGGTTATGCAAAGGAAATCATCTTGATTTTGATATGCTAATTGGCATCAACGCCATTAATCCACTCTGCGGCGTTTGCATCACGTAGTCTGAAAGTGTGGAGTTTTGGGAGACACAACCCATCTGTATAGTGCTTCGTATTAACGAAGCTGATTTTGTTGCAAAATTTGACGAGTAGAATGGAGTGTGGGTTGCAGCATGGAAATAGTCGGCGGGTCGCGTAGCAGAGAAGCTTGAAACTCTGATGTCTGATGAATTGATGGAGGATTATGAACGCGAGTTGCAGACCTGGATAAACAACGGTTGGTTGCTGCCATATAATAAAGAGGAGTTCGACCCACCTGAGAGACTGATACAACTGATGGCCAATGAAAACAAGTTGCGTCATGTAATCAACTATCATGGATTAAACACGGATGTTGATGCATTCACTGGCGATGCAGATGTCTACGCAGAGAATAGTCGTACCTATAGATCAATGTTTAGAGAACCCTATGCCCGTACCATGCAGTGATATTTAAAGGAAAAATATATTTTCTAACCAGATTAGGGTTCGGCTTAAATGTTCCACCGCTGGTAACGCGGGCTGTACTCGAGGCTTTGTTAGTTTAGGATGAGAAGATAAGGAGAGCAACGTCGGCGTGCATCGATAACATATATATTAATGAAGACGTGGCGTTGGTAGAAACCGTGAGTAAGCATTTGAACATGTACGGACTCACTACTAGGCATCAAGAGAACCTGAAAAATGTGAAATAGTCCTGCGATGAGAAGTTTGTGAGGAACATGGTCGACTTCGATGACGCTGAGGTAGCTATACTGTGGACGGTCATACCCATAACACGAAGATGTATCTTCTCCATATGTGGCAAACTAGTGGGACACTTTCCCGTGTGTGGATGGCATGGAGTGGCGACAGGCTTTATCAAACATCGCGCTATAACTGTCACACAGGACTGGGATGACAAGGTTTGTGATGCTCCTTTAGAGTGCATGATAGCAGTGGAAGAGATAAGTGCTGTGCTAACAGGATTACACTTTGCGCTTAAATGGAAAGCAAATGTATTTCACACAAACAATAATCACTATATGTATATCATTGGTTGACCAATTCCCTCACAGGAAAAGCTCGATTAAACAACAAGCCTGCAAGCGAGATTTTCATTAGGCGGAGAGTGGACACAATAATCTCACTAATTTGGTAAAAGACAACAAAAAATAAAATAGAATGATAATAAAATTACCCCGGGCAACGCCGGGTAAGGACAGCTAGTACTTTTATAGTATTTTTTATTTATTAAATAGTGCATGTAAGTAAAAAGGCAGATTTACGCCTAGTGTCACGGAATATAAGTTTATATATAGAAGTTTATTTCATACAGAGCTGGCGCAATCTGCCTTCGGATTCCAAACTCAGAAAGAGTAGGGCGGTTCGAAAAGGATAGTTTCAGCAGTGCTCTGGAGGCCTACTTAGTTTAATTGTTGTCACTTTACATGGCATGTTGCTGGGAAAATACAGAGTCGCTTTTAACGGTAACAAAAACTTGTCTAGCTACAACCACAGTTAATAATTTTCCATTCTTCCTCTGTGTGCCTTAAACTAAACAAAACTTCTATGAGCAAAGCTTTTTTCCAGAAATTACCCGTCTGTGGAACACAATGCCACGAGGCTGCTTTCCAGGTGATTCTGGTCGAGCTGTCCTCTTAAATAATCAAATTCTGTCTAGTTTCATCTATCGATACCAATCCTCACGACGTTGTCTCAGCGTCCACCTGGCCAACTCATTAACTTTTATCCTCAAGTGGCCTTTGAGCCTTGATAAGTGCTGACTTATGAGTAAAAAAGAAAGGAGGTAATGCCTGGGATGGTTCACCTCCTACGACCGAGCCGGACCATACCTCATTCAAAAACAAGGGTTGAGCACCTGAGCAAACCAGGATAGAGTGTCAGAATATGCAAGAGTTTTCATAGATGAAAGTGACAAGTTTAATTAAATAAACCTAAAAATATTTTGTATATAAAGTGATTATGTGAAACTTTACGAGGATGGTTAGGGTTATGGTTAAGGTTTAGGGTTCTACATATTTATTATATACAGGACAGTTGTCTCTATTTTATTTATTTTATTGCAATTAGTTTGAAGAGATCAAGGGCCTCTTTCCTCAAGCTAACCCTTGATTTCCTTATGATTTAAATTTATATTTGAGGGCTCATTTTACGATAGACATTGCACCTTTTATGGCATATATCTGTATTTCCCCGAGTGGCCTTTGCGCTTTGATTAGCGGTCTAGTTAGTACGTAAAACATATTGAAAAAGGCACAAAAAGGTTACTGATTATGTGCGTTGATTTAGTCTAAAATTAAATCCCGACAAACTTCTGTTTTGTAAATCGCTATGATGATGTTACATTTGAAAACTTGTCTTCCTTATTAAATAGACAAGTCATTAAATAAATGTTAAAAATATAAAAAATTGATAATTTTCTTATTTTAAGTTGATTAAAAATGACTAGATTTGTTTGTTTACAAACATAAATCTCTTCTCATAGATTCGGTGGTGGAGGAGTGGCTGCATTAGTTCAAAGCACCAGCATTGAGTTTATATTTATACACATTACGCAAGGGACAAACCATCCGAGGTTCTTTTAAGGGACAAACAATCCGAGGTTCATTTAAGGAAAAAACAATCCGAGGTCCTTTTAAGAGACAAACAATCCGAGGTTCTTTTAAGGGACAAACAATCCGAGGTTCATTTAAGGGACACACAATCTGAGGTTCTTTTAAGGGACAAACAATCCGAGGTTCTTTTAAGGGACAAACAATCCGAGGTTCATTTAAGGAAAAAACAATCCGAGGTCCTTTTAAGTGACAAACAATCCGAGGTTCTTTTAAGGGACAAACAATCCGAGGTTCTTTTAAGGGACAAACAATCCGAGGTTCTTTTAAGGGACAAACAATCCGAGGTTCTTTTAAGGGACAATCCATCCGAGGTTCTTTTAAGATACAAACAATCCGAGGTTCTTTTAAGGGACAAACAATTCAAGGTTCTTTTAAGGGACAAACAATCCGAGGTTCTTTTAAGGGACAAACAATCCGAGGTTCTTTTAAGGGACAACAATCCGAGGTTCTTTTAAGGGACAAACAATCCGAGGTTCTTTTCTAGAATGACGGAGTTATCGAGAAGTACCCTTTTTCTTTTGCTTTAGGAGAAAAAAGTGAATCTTAATATAAAGTTATCAAAAATAAAACTTATAAACTATTTCAATTTGAAATTACTTTATACCAGTCAATTTAAATGCTTTATAATAAGTTTTAAATGTCGAAGTCTACGATGTAAACACTATGCCGAACATTTTATTATTATTGGCACTCACTAGGAGTTCTCACATTGGTCATCGTCAGTGATTGCTCACTTCTTCGTCTTCTTTCTTGTGCCAGCTCCATCAAAGCTGCAGCTCGGTTTTGGCAAGCCAGGTTCTCGTCTCGTCATCAAGGTCCTCTATTTCCTGCTCGCCATTGGGTGGTTTGAACAGCGGCCATTTCTCTATGACGTGCGTAACTGTTTGTTCTGGGTGGCCACATTCACAGGCAGCACCCTCTCTCAGACCCCAGTCTCTCATTGTGGCAGAAAAAACGGCCCACACCAGTTCTCAGGCGGTTCAGATTGGTCCATTGCCTTCGTGGAAGATCAGCCCCTGATATGTCGTCTGGGTCGGTGATGAACCTGTGCAGTCGGTGTTGGTCAGCCTGCTGTCAATCTTCCCTCCAGCGGTTCTTGGTCCACATCTGCTTTGAGATGGGGTCTGGGGCGGTTTCCAGAAGCTGATGCGCGTGCTGGGAGAGTGCGTGGCGTGATTTGAGGCATACTGGTGGAGGGGGTTTGCTCATGATGTCGTGGAGCAGATGTCTCTTGTCGATCTTGGCTTTGCGTGACAGTGCCAGGACAATCGCTTCTCGTCGGATAGCGGGTGGGGCAATACCGGAGAGGATCGGTAGTATGTTCACCAGCGTGGCGCGGAGTGTCCCAGAGACTGTTCGCATGGCGGTGTTTAGAGCTACGTCCACTTTCTTGGTGTTGATACTTCGCCACCAAACCGGCGCGCAGTACTCGGCCGCTGAGAAAACCAGTACTTGGGTGGATATCCGCAGGGTCTTGGTTGCGGCTCCCCATGTGGTACCGGCCAGACGACGAATCAGTGCGGCACGTGATGTCACCTTTGCCGTCACCTTTTTGATGTGTTGACGGTATGTCAGTGGGCGGTCGAGTTTCACACCAAGGTACGTCGGGGTGTCATCGAACAGGAGGGCGGTGTTGTTGACCATCACTTTAAGCTTGCGTTTGGCCTCGCGGTTGTTGAGGTGGAATACTGCGGACATGTTCTTGCTCACACTGAGTTTCAGCCGCCAGTTCTTGAGGTACCTGGACATAGTCATTGCTCACTGAGAATAACCGGCGATGTTTCCTGGAGTCTGAGTGACAACAAGTCTCCCCAGATTTCCAGTACTCTCCACCTCTTTCAATAACTATTGCAAATGACTTTGCGCTATTATTATTATTATTATTATTATTATTATTATTATTATTATTATTATTATTATTATTATTATTATTATTATTATTTACTCTCTAGGAGTTATCACACTGGTCATCGTCAGTGATCACCCACTGCCAACAACATGTGGTATTCCCTGGGGTCTGAGTGACAACAAGTCTCCTCAGACATCCATTATGCTCCGCCTCTTTTCGTTCATCACCGCTGATGACCTTGCGGTATCGCAACAGCCACCTACCACCGATTTCACGGTGATAAGGGCCATTGGTCTCCTTTGGGGCCCGGGTGGCAACAAGCCTCCCCACGGTCCTAGAGCTGTCCGCGCTCTTCCAGTGGAGGTCTGGTTTGCGCTTTCCCTCCTCGACCCTCTGTCCATAATTTTCGTGGTGTCAGCCTATGCTTGCGCCTCTCTCTCGCGGTTGTATTTTCCCCGGTTCTGTTGTCTTGTGCTTCCATGTGTTTGTTCTCCATTCGTTGCTTATGTGGGTTGGTTTCCGCATTCGAGGACATTTCTCAGGATTGTAGCTGTTTTGATCATTACTGTCGTTTGTATGGTCTCAGTTATCCCTTTGATTCCTATTTCTCCTAGTCTTTTCTCCATGTTTTTGGGAACTGTTCCTAGTGCTCCTATGATTATTGGTGTTATACTGACTTTCTTCATGTTCCATATTCCTTTCAATTCTCTGGCTAGTTCAGTATATTTGCTTCTTTTTTCCGTCTCTTTGATCTTCACTCTGTGGTCCGCTGGAACGGCAAAGTCTACGATTTTGCAGGATTTTTCTTCCTTGTTGATTATTATCATATCCGATCTCCTTGCTGTTATGGGTTTGTCTGTTTGTACATTCATATCCCATATGATTTTGTGTTTTTCGTTTTCTAGTACAGTTTCTGGTTTGTGTTTGTACCGTTTTTTTGCATATTCGAAATTCAGTTGTTTGCACATTTCCCGGTGTACTTCTTTCCCTACGCTGTCATGTCTGTTCTTGTATTTCTTTTGGGCTAGCTTGCTGCATTCACTTATTATATGATTTATCGTTTCATCTCTTTGTCCACACAATCGGCATTTGCTGTTTTCCTGGGTTTTATCTATCTTTGCTTTAATAAAGTTTGTCCTAATCGCATTGTTCTGTGCAGCCGTCAGCAGAGATTCCGTTTCTCTGTTCAAGTGTCCTTTTCTTAGCCATGCCCAGCTGTTCTCATTGGCTTCATCGCTTGTGAGTCTTATAAAGCATCCATGTAGTTGTTTTTCTTCCCACTTTTCCTTTCTTGTCTTTTTGTTTCTGGTTTCAGTGCTTCCGGAGTTGTTTGTTGGGCTGGTGTCTCTTGCCGTGGTGATCAGTCTTTCCGTGTTCTGGGTTACATATTTCTCCAGCTCTTTTTTGGTGTCTTCCACACAGTCTTCTATACTTACCAATCCTCTACCTCCTTCATTTCTTTTCATGTAGAGTCTGTCCGTATCGTCTTTTGGGTGCAATGCATTGTGCATAGTCATTAGTTTTCTAGTCCTCTGGTCAAGGTGCCTGAGTTCTTCTTTGGTCCAGCCTATGAATGGTCCAGAGTATCTTATTAGTAATACAGCCCATGTGTTTATCCCTTTTACTAGGTTTCTGCTATATAGTTTAGTTTCTAAGAGTTTCCTTGTTCTTCGTAGATATTCTTTTCCAATCTTCTCTTTCATTTCTGTATATTTGATTGTGTCTGCTTCCAGAACTCCCAGGTATTTATAACTTCTTGTTCTCCTAGCGCCCTCATCTCCTCTTGGTTGGGGAGTTCTATACCTTCTGTCGTCTCCAGTTTTCCTCTTTTAATCTCTAGCAGTGCTCATTTTTCTATTCCAAACTCCATTTGGATATCCTGGCTGAATATCCTGGTTGTATTTATCAGCTTTTCCAGTTCTTTTTTGTTTTTTGCAAACAGTTTAAGGTAATCCATGTACATCTGGTGGTTTATTCTTTGTTCTGTATCCGTAAACCTGTATCCGGCATCACACTTTCTGAGTATGTAGTTGAGTAGCATCATGGCTATTATAAACAATAGTGGTGATAGAGAGTCTCCTTGAAAAATGCCTCTCTGTATTTTTATCTCAGACAGGTGTTGTCCCCCGGCTGTCAGTTTTAGTCTCCATGTTTCCATTGCTTTCTGGATGAGATTAATAATCCTGCGTGGTATCTTGTATATTTTTAAGCATTCAATTATCCATGTTTGGGGGATTCTGTCGTAGGCTTTCTTGTAGTCAATCCATGTCATGGTTATGTTCTTTTGTTTGCTCTTCACCTCCTTCAGGGTCTTTTGATCAATGTATAGTAGATCATGTGCCCCTCTTTGTCCTTTCCGGCATCCTTTTTGTTCCTCGGGGAGCAGTCCACGTTTGTCCAGTGATTGGTAGATTTGTTCTCTCAGTTGTGCAGTGAGAATTTTCCACATTATTGGTAGACATGTTATCGGTCTGTAGTTGCTGGGGGTCGTTCCCTTTTTGGGGTCTTTTTGTATTAATGTTGTTCTTCCTTCCGTCATCCATTCTGGTACGTCTGTTTTGCGGATACATCCACTCAGTTTCTGCGCGAGTCTTTCATGCAGGGTCGTGAATTTTTAAAACCAGTATGCATGTATTCCATCGTGGCCTGGTGCTCTCCAGTTTGCCATTTTTCTTAAGGTTTTATTGATCGTTTCTTTGTTAATTTCCGTTTCGATTCCTTCTTCAATTTCCTGCAGTTCATCTTTCATGTTTTTCAACCATTGGACATTCTTGTTGTGCTTTTTCGGTTCTTCCCATATCTTGCTCCAGAATTGTTTTGTTTCTGTTGGGTTCGGTTGCTCTGTTGTTGTTTTTTCTCCATTTACGTTTTTGTAAAACTCGCTTTCATTGTTTTCAAAGGTCCTGTTCTGTTTGCTCTGTTCTGATTTGTACCTGTGTCGTCTCAGTCTTCCTTCTATTGCTGCTATCTTTTGTTTTATTTCTTCATGTTTCTCATTTAGTTTTTCCTTGCGTTTCTGATTTTTGCTTCTTAATCGTTTCATGTCCTCGTTCCTTCTGTTCACGGTTTTAGCTTCTTTCCGCACTTTGGTCATCTGGGTTTCCAGTCTGATTTCCCATCCAGGTTTCGTCGGTCCTCTCTTTTGTCCATTCTCTTCGTTTCTTAGTTTCATACTTACCGATTTTTCCCCTGCATATATCAGGTTGTTTAGGTCTGTAATAGTTTCTGTTGGGATGGGTGTGAGGAGTCTGTTTATTCTTTCTGTTTCTGCTTTTAAATTCTTCGCTTCTTCATACCTGAGAGATGGGAGTTTTGTTTTGTTTTCTAACATGTATCGTCTAATGTTAACCACTTCACTTGCTTCTTTCTCGTTGAGTTCTATCTCAGCAGGTTCTGTGGTTCCGCAGTCTTCTATCTCATCTGGTTGTGTGATTCCGTAGTCTTCAATCTCTTCAGTTTCAGTGTGTATGTTTTGCCCGTCCTCTTCCTGTGGTTTCTCCTTCGGTGGTGTTTCTTGCTCCGTCTCGCCATTAACCGTCTGTCTGATTTCCGTCAGTTCCATCTCCGAGAACCATCCTCGCTTGAGGATCTGTCTTGCTTGATCTGCTATTCTTTGTTCTGTTGTATGGTAGTCACTAGCAATGTCCCAGAGATGTTTCATTCGTTTTCAGTAGTCTCTTTCTGTAGGGTAGCGGCTTTTATAATAGCACTCCATCACCAGTCTGTTCTCTTTCGTGGTCCATTTCTTTCTATATCCTTTCAGTTTGCTGTTTTCGCTCTGGTTTTCCTGTCTTTGGTCTGTGTACTTGTACCTGGAATCAGAGAGGTTACTTACCTGGTTCTTGTCCGTTGTCTTGTTTCTGAAATGAGAAGGGCCAACATTCGCAGGATACGGACCGGGTCCCCCATGTTGGCTAACGAGGGAGCACCTGCCCATCATGACACTCAGGTATTTCTCCTGAGTCCCACAGCTTGTATTGATATTATTGTGCATTATTCATATTTTTGGTGTGTGTGGCCACACCAAGCCCAGGCTTATTCTGCCTGTGGTCCTGTCACAGGGATAGTGATTGTCTCATTCATTTTAATGAGTGATATTGTGCACTACCACACACACACACACAAAAGAAATAATAATAATAATAATAATAATAATAATAATAATAATAATAATTATTATTATTATTATTATTATTATTATTATTATTATTATTATTATTATTATTATTATTATTAGTAGTAGTAGTAGTAGTAGTAGTATTAGTAGTCTCAACGTTTGGATGTTTTTAGTTGGGTTTAAAAATATTATTTTTTTTGAACATCAAGTCAATTCTCTTGACCTTAGATATTCAAGCTGTACCTTAACACTTTCGCCGTTCCTAATAGGCAAGCCTTTTGAAGAATTGGTGGCTTTTCGTTATAGTTCCAAGCGCTTTTCCTTATAGTTCCAGTTTATTATTATTATTATTATTATTATTATTATTATTATTATTATTATTATTATTATTATTATTATTATTATTATTATTATTATTATTATTATTATTATTATTATTATTATTATTATTGTTGTTGTTGTTAGTGTTGTTAATATTAATATTATTGTTATTATTTTCGTCGTCATTCAGGTGAATATTTATTATAATATAATAAGGCATCAAATAAGTAAGGGGACGTATGCAAATAAAACGGCTGAGATGAAGACCCCGAAACAAGGCACATACTGTCCTCATGACCCTTAAAAACAAATCTATTATATAAAAGGCAGTTGTCTGTTTGTGTGTGTGTCTACATAAACGTCAGAAACCACACAAGACAAACCCGCAAAGTTGACATATTCTTTTTCAGCATTGTCTCGGGCTGAATATGATCACATTTCTTTTGTAATATTCATTTTTGGGTGGTGAACAGGAAAAAAAATTAATGGTTCACATTTAGAGTGATCTTTTCCATCGACCTTTAGTGTGAAATGATACTTGAACAAGAAAGAGAGAGGAATAGAAAGAGAGTGAGTAAGAGAAATAGAGAGATAGCGAGAGAAAGAGAAAGAGAAAGAGAAAGAGAAAGAGAAAGAGAAAGAGAGAGTAAGAGACAGAAAGAAAAAGAGAGAGTTAAATTTTTTAAGAGCAAATGTTACCTACCAATGTTGTGTAGCTATACTGGTCTGCAATATATTGATGTAGTAATTTTACTGTTCGCGCGCTTTCTGCTAAGTTTTCAATTAAATGCTATGTACTTTTTTTTACGATACAGAAATGTTCGGCACGGCGACAAATTTGAAAGTAATTTTTGGCTAGAATTACAGTTTATAAACCAAAGTCGATAATAATAATTCCTTTGTTACTGCTAAAACTTAAAATGTTTATTTTTTTAAAAGAACGCCACTATTCTAGAAAATAACCCAATCTTAAGTATTAAATAATGAACGTAACAATAAATAAATAAAGAAAAAAATACAATCTTGCATAACGACTGCTCCATCTACCATCCTAGCTTCTTTATATCTATAGAAACGCACAGACTCTGGAAATGATTCTTACGTTAAAGGTAATATTTTCACACATATATTATATACATATACAGACACAAGTTAAAACCAAACGTGTGTGGTGGTGGGGGAGGGGTAATAACAAGCAGAGAGAGAGATAGAGAGAGAGAGATAGAGAGAGAGAGAGAGAGTCTTTTGTTGGCGCAGTGAAGGTGGCGGTAGCAGTCGTCTCCGTGGTAGTAACAGTAGTCGGAGATGTTATATCGGGTTTGGTGGTGGAAGAGACCCCCAAGTCCGGATTGTGGAGGCAGGAGTTGATTTTTGATAATCGGAGTGGGAGGAGACTGTCCGGTCTTTCTTGGTATGATTAATTCTTCTTACAAAACCGGTAACAGCATCATCATCACCAGCAGCGACGGCGTCGGTAGCAGCATCGGCAGCAGCGATGGTAACAACAACGCTGACTCATACCTACACTTTGTACACGAATGGCAAAGGGACTGTATTTAAATAGATCGATAGTCTCGACTAGAAGAGTTATCTCCCTTATATGCTATTTTCTTTTTCTTTTTCTTCTTCTTTCTTCGCTTTTAATATTCACCTGAACCAATAATCGAGCCGGGCTACAACTACAACTACAACACGAAGTAGACGAACAACAACAACAACAACGACGACGACACGAAATAAAAAGAAATGAAACGGGAATGAATAAAAAAGAAGAATAGAGTAGGAAACAAGTTCTTAAGATGCGTCCATTCAATCTGTTCTTAAGATGCGTCCATTCAATCTGTGCACTTAGCGATGACAATCCTATTTCAAATGTAAGCGTGACAGAACGACGGACGGAGGTTTTAATAAAGATGCATGGACGCATCTAAAATGCTATTAGAAACTTAAACTTGACAGACAGACAGACGAAACTGACCTTTCAAACAAAAGCGTGACAGACCAAAAAAGGATGCTATTTCAAATTTAAACGTGACAGACCGACTCGTCGTGACCTTCGTTGTGATGCATGTGCACATCTAAAAAATAAATGGATAGGTTGAGACAATGAAGAAAGTTGAAATACATTGGAAGAAAAAGAATAATTGACAGGAATTTGTAGAAGAAGGAGATGGGAAGGCTAACAGGGTTGTTGGAGGAGGAAGAAGAAGAGAAGAGGAGAAAAGGATTAAGTGTGAAAGAAAAATGAAGAAGAACAAGAAAAAGTAGAAAAAGAATAAGAAGAATGAAGGAAGAGGAGGAGAAGAAGAAGAAGAAGAAGAAGGGGAAAAAGATGATGAAGAAGAAGAAGTAAATGAAGTAAACAAAGGAATGAGAAGAAGAAGGAAAAGGATAATGAAACTAAAAATGATGAAGAAAGAGAATAAACATAATAAAAAGCAGCAAGAGAAGGACGACGAATAGAAGAAATAGAAAAAGAAAAAGAAGAGAAAAAGAGAAGAGGAGAGAAAAGAAGAACAAGCAGAAAGTGATGAATAACAAGAAAAAGAAAACGGAAAAGAAGGAGAATAAACATGATCATAATAAGAAGATAAAGAAGAATGAAGAAGTGGAGGAGGTGACTAATAATAATAATAATGATAATAATAATAATAATAATAATAATAATAATAATGATAATAATAATAATAATAATGATAATAATAATAAGGTTGATAATAATAATAATAATAATAATAATAATAATAATGATAATAATAATAATAATAATGATAATAATGATAATAATAATAATGATAATAATGATAATAATGATAATAATTCTAATAATAATGATAATGATAATAATAATAATAAAAAAATGATAATAATAATAATAATAATAATAATAATAATAATAATAATAATTATAAAATACTACTATTACTATTACTGCTACTACTAATAGTAATTCTAATAATAATATTAATAATAATAATAATAAGGAAAAGAAGAAGAAGAAGAGAAGAAAAAGAAGGAGGAGAAAAAGAAGATAATGG
>OY744516.1:235365251-235370251 GCA_963556195.1 Sepiola atlantica | reverse complement strand
TGTTCCAAGTCTTTGTCTAAATATTCAAATTTTTTTTTCAAACTAAGGGCAGCAGTAACAACACCAAAAACTCCGTTGCTGCTGCCGCCGTCTTCAGAGGGTGTGGCAGGGGCTTTCGTGCTATGAGAGGAAGAACACGAAAGTGACTCATCGATCGTTCGCAGACGATAGCCTCTACATCACCGCCATC
Organism: Sepiola atlantica; assembly: GCA_963556195.1. NCBI lineage: Eukaryota > Metazoa > Mollusca > Cephalopoda > Sepiida > Sepiolidae > Sepiola > Sepiola atlantica. The sequence continues at coordinate 235,370,061 of OY744516.1, read as the reverse complement.
GCAGAGGCGGTGGTTATTGCGCACATGGCGTCGACGATTTCGTTAACCCGACGTGCAAAGATGACGACGGCGACTTACTGTTCAGTCATACTGCGCCGAATTGTTCTCTACGCACGTGACCCTTGTCTTCTTACAAAATTAGAACATTTAGTTCGGTATATTCTGTCATTTTTACGGCATATCAACCCTTTTGGGACTGAAACACAATTCACCTATTGTCATCGATTAATTACAGATGATTAATCGAACACAAGTCTCTATTTGACCAAAAGAACGATTCGATCGTAAGTTCATAATTTCTTTAATACTAATAAGTTGCCGCTTATCAGGATCCTTAAGCCTCTTACGGATAGGAGCCAATACGATGATCAGTTATTGATGAATAGCACCTTTGACTTGTCACCGCTACGAAAGCAGACTTTTAAAATTATTTTTACATAAGGTTACGCAAGATATAGGTTATCAATTTGGGTGAGATTTGCGTGTATCTGAAACTCAAGGTAGCTTTAATTTACTAATTAGTCATGGCTTATCAAGGCCCAAAAGCCACTCGAGGATAAAGGCTTAAATGGTCAGGATCTGATTATTAAAGTGGGTAGTTCGACAACAATTTGTTAATATTGGACTTAAAAAACGACCATGTTGGACTCGGCTCCACAGACGAGAAGTTCTCGGAAAGAAACTTTGTTCATGGAAATTCTGTTTCGTTTAGCGTACACATAGAAAGGAAGAAACATTTTTACAATTGTTGACGCTAGACGAGTTATTTCTATACTCATTTTACAGGGAAAATTTCGATAGAGTAGAGAAAGACGAGTAAATGTATCTTCTATGAGAAATGGACTGTAGAGAAAGAGAAGCGATGATCCTTCCATCAAATTTCGAAGTCGATTCTCTACTTTGTAAAAACAGGAGAGGGTGTTATGAGCGACACAGTGTGTAACCCGGCATTACAGATTCTACTTTTCATCCGGGTATTCGGTAAATAACTATTCTTTGCAAACAAATCAACGCTTTAACCTTTTTTATCACTCACATTATAATTTAGAAGGAGTAAAGTGTTGATTTAGAAAAAAATCACTCCCAGGGTTAAGTGGATAACGACACGGTCTGACGACCTGGGTGTGCCAAGTTCGAATACACTCGATTCCATAATACCACTTACACTTAGGTATGTTGACAACTATTACGTGTTTCCTCCTGTAAGAATGCCGACAACAGAATCAAACCGGGCAACAAAGTTGTACTATTCTGATTCATACGAATTTATTTTACTTTACTACTATCGCTCTCAAATCAGAGGATTACTAAATATACCGACTGTACTGTAGTTAACGTATGTTAAATATTGGTAAATGTATCTAATAGTAATCAATAAAGAGAGAGAAGGAAATGACGTAAACAAAATGCAGGTAGCAGCAGGATTCAAGCAGTTAACCCTTTGGGGACAATCGCTAAGCTCGAGAACGATAACTTAGCGGATATGACGTGGAACGATTGGCGTGAAAGGGCGAAATCAGTTCGTGTGTGTGGAATAAAAGCCGTTAGTAGACATGTGTGATATCTTGCAGAATCGGTTTGAACGAAGCGACGCGCTCCAATATCAGACGTATGAATAAAGTATATCCGATCGTTTTCAAAGACTGGTACAAGAAATATCGATTTATGGTGAGAAATTTAAAAACAAATTAAAAAATTGTTGGAACATAAATATCTAGTATATACAACCGGCCCATTTAGCACAATGATTAAAGTGTTCACTACTGAGCAAGGAGACCAAGGTTCAATCCTTGGTCAAGTCATACGTAATGAAAAGGAGTGAAAGAGAAATCTAGACTTCTAGACTGGGACAATTTTTAATTTTGTTCCAATCCAAAGTGCCCACATTAAAAACCTTTTTCTTTTTACGGCTCTTTGTTTTTATACAACAAATACAAATCCGGCTTAATCAATCCATCTTCTTCCATTAAGAATGTTTTCTCGTATTAATTATCATCTTTTACGGTTGCCGACTTTTAACTGCAGGTCGAGATTGCTCACCAAAAGTAATACACGACACGTCAACAGCTAGACGTCGAAAAAGGGCAGGTAGGATTTTAAATGATAATGATCTTTACTGTTGGTTCTCCTATCGGCAACGTGAGTATCGCAGCCCTCCACTGTACTCATTACTTTACATAACGCATATAATTACATACTTCACTAATACGTGACCCAACGTTTCCCGAGAAAATTTAGTGACCTAATAAATTCCTGCTCTAAACCCTGAATCCCATATTACTATTTTAATTCTATTTTTTACGTTTTATGTAATAATATCAATTAAAAAATTATAAATAAAATACAGTAAAGCATTTTATTTGTTGCTTATGTTTGGCCCAACGCCAACTCAGACCCCTACGATATTACTATAAAACCTAACGAAAAAATCGAAAAGCAAATTGCAAATCATAAGATGTCAAAACAAATAACTGTATTCTGTACGTTTACAGCGTCCCAAATTCTATTTTTTTAAAGGTTGACAGAGAATTTTAGACGCTGAAAATGTATGCACGCAAAAACTATTTTTAATCCTGTCAAAGTCGAATTTTATAGAGGAATATGTAATTTGTAAACGGGGTTTACGTCTCAAAAGGGAATTTATACATCCTGTAATGGTGTCTGCGTGGGGAGTCTATAGTGAAACATGATTTGCGCAATCTCAATCGTATCTCTTGAGTTGGCATTACTTGAGTCCACTGACAAAACTGTCGGGATAAGCAGAAAATACGATAACAAATAAAAAACAAATCGACAGAAAATGAAAAACAATAGAAAAAAAAGGAAACGATACGATACCATACTCACTCCGGAGAGCTTTGTCACATGATTAAGACATAAATTCCGCCGAAGGAGGACGTTTGTTTAACTCTTGGTTCATTTTACTTCAGTCGAAGTTCTCAGACATTAAGGGGCCCTTTCCCGGGGCTAACACTTAATCTCTATATGTGATACATTAATATTCGAATATTCTATTAAAGTTCTCCTTTATTTCTAAAAAGTTGAGTTAGTAACGAAGTTAAGAACATTAATTATTTTCTCCTTAATTGACCAGTTAACTATGTTGTAGTATATCTTTCTTGTGGTCTCTTGGTCTTACCGGATTCCAGGACAAGAATTAATCCAGTCTGGTGGAGTATCCAGCTAAGTGCTGTTACTTGAGGTAAACTCACTAGCGGATGTTGATTTACTCCTCTCCAGGAGTTAGGCACAAGGCCAGTTTTTATCTTACTCTCACAAGTAAGATGTGACCAAAGGTCGGGTCGGGAAAGTAGGGTTTAAAAATTGCCTGGACCGCCCCTGTTATTCTTAAATGGTCAACCATATGCTACTGGCCAAGCCGAACGTCACTTAACTTCGGTGATCTAACATGAACAGGCCTATCAACGTAATGCTTGGCATTATTTCGGAGATTTTCTTCTTCGAGCTTACTTGCTCAACCAAGGCTTGAGAGTCTAGTCTACTCTTCTATTTATTCCAACTTCTTGGCCTTTTGGCTAAAATCAAAGTGTAGTATCTGTTCCGATGGATACTGCACACCATAGACTGGTATTGTCTTGGCCTTCATGGCTTGATTTACGCCGGTCTATAAGTCTGTCCTGTGCAGTTCTAGGAGGTGCACCCTCCCAGGCTTCGCCTCCCCTCTTTGGGGAGGAATAAGTTTATTGCTTACTGCCTGAGGCGCCCCTACCGGGGAATGCCGACGGGACTGCCCAGGCAATTTTTAAACCCCATTTTCTCCGACCCGACCTTAGGTCACATCTTACTTGTAGGATTAAGATAAAAACTGGCCTTGTGCCTAACTCTTGGAGGGGAGTAAATCAATACTCTACTATTTATTTCATAGCTGGGGAAGGGATCCATAGATTCATACCTTTACTAAAGTATGATTCCGAACTCGAACTCGGTATGTCGAGTCAACATCTCGCGCGACTTCCATAGAAGGTGAATACCATTAATAAAAACACACCAGTCTGTGTATGTTGTGACGCGTTAGCTAAAACTGATGAAGGCCTACATTTTTATAACCCTCACTTCAATTTTGTATTTTGTGTTGAGGTAAGGCTGGCTATCGATGCGTGTTCTCTTATATCGATATAATCATATGGTTTCTCTGTTTATGTTTTCGTCTGTGTAGGTGTGTCTGTATTGACGCGGCTAAAGCTGTTTGCTAGACAACAAAGACAACAAAGGGTTACTCTCGCATAGTAATATTATTACTCAAGCAATACGTGTTAATACAGTTTCTGGATTTTAATCCCCCATGGACAGGTATGCGATCATATACCAGCTAATCCTATATATATCTATATATATATATATATATATATATATATATATATATATATATATATATATATATATATATATATCTATCTATCTATATATATATATATATATATATATATATATATATATATATATATATATATATATATATATCTGATGAGAGCGGACCACCACTTAAAACGCATGAAACGCGTTATATAAAATTATGAAATGATAAAATAACAAAATAATAAATAAATGTTGAAAAAAACATTTGACAAACGTTGGTAGCCTTACTCTTTCATATATATACCTTTCTCTCTTTGGAACTGCACTAATACTTCACTACCCTATTTTATATATATATATATATATATATATATATATATATATATATATATATATATATATATATATATATATATATTAGTAACATAAGAAATAAATTACTTCTACATTTAGTTTTTGAGAAAATTAGTCATTTGATCAGTACCGCTGATAT
>OY744516.1:235357751-235362751 GCA_963556195.1 Sepiola atlantica | reverse complement strand
AGATACAGTTGCAGGTTTAACATTGGTTAAGGAAACATATACAGACTTGCAAGATATTGGCATGTTCCTCTGAAGATAGCAAACAACTATTCGTACTTAAGGAAAAATGGATATACAAAATTAAGTTAATCTAGTATTTGGTCATCGTTTCTTTATCTAACACGATTCCACGGTAGACTATATTGTAGCGATAAATTACTGATGCTGAACTCAAAACTATACAAAATATAAGGTCAAATCCTTTTGTTTAACAATTGTTGAAATACTTTTATTTTGGAGAAATCTGAAAACGCAATTTTTTGTTAGTATATTTATGGACAATAGCATATTAGAATCTGGAAAACAAATGAGGTTTGAAAGTAGGTCGAATAGTATATTAGAATTTGGTGAACAAATGGAATTCGCAAATATATCCGAATTGGAATTATGAACACAAATAATGACGTTAGCGATATAGTTCAATAGACAGACAGACAGAAACCCGAAACTTATCTAGGCGATATGATCTCAGGCGAGATTATTTTAATATTAGTTTTCGCAGATTGTTGCAGATTGTTGCAGGGAGGTGTCACAATACAGATGCTGGTATTCCCAAATGATTACCCATCTGGTACTGACTAGGCTCGACGTCGCTTAACTTTGGAAAAGCGGTGTGTCAACGAGATTATGCCGTACTCTGCCATTTCGTATTCAGCAAAAAGGTGTCGCGGACATCAACAGCCATTACGTTAATGATGCCAGTATGAGTACCCTGTTAAGACCCTTGTTTTTGTTAATGGAAATCGCTCCAGACAAGACATGGCGCCACTTGATGTAAGAAGCGTAAAACAATACTACTTCAAAGTTAAAAACTAGCCAACGATAAGTGTTAGATGGATGGATTCAGACCCAGAAAACAGCAATTCTTCCTCCTTTGGCAGAGACATCGCTCATGGAATGTGATAACATAAGGAAAGCGAGAGTTACGAGGCTGCCGAAAGTAAACTGAAGGTGCACTTTCTACTCTTCTTATTCTATTCGGTATTCGGTATTCACGCCAACAGTGCTAAATGCATGAATAAAGTTTTGTAATAATATAAAAATATACTTATGATAAGTGCCCTACACAGAGATGTTAGTGTTTCATACGATCGAAGTAATTCATAAGGCTAATTCCGAGATTTGAAATTCGTACATACCTTTTATACGGAAATATCTTTTCTATGTTATTTCGTAATATTTGGTCAGGATTTACTTGTAGGGGGAAGTATCCTAATGCATAGTTGTCCTGACAAATCATTGTACAGAAAGACTGAAGACATTCGAGAGTGAAGTCTAGTAGGTAATTCAAACTCCCCAGTAGGTAATTCGAACTTCCCAATGTCGGTCTTTCGTTGCTTGGGTCATATAAAGTTGATATTTTGTAGAACTGACCACTTTTTTTCCTTTTAGGGTAGTTAACAGGTACGTTCGAAGTCATGGGCATTAAAGCGCATATCTATTTAAGCGTCAAAGTTGTACGTACTAAGTGTTAGATGGATGGATTCCGACCCAGAAAATAGCAATTCTTCCCCCGTTGTCAGAAACATCGCTCATGGAATTTGAAGACTAAATAAGGGAAGCGAGTGTTACAAGGCTGCCGAAAGTAAACCCAAGGTTCATTTTCAAACATATCTGATAATAAGTCATCATTTTATTTCGTTATGTTATTACTTGCTTTATATAAAGACACGCTAAATTCAGTTTTCGCATTTATTTATGACTCCAATATAGATATTGCTTTCGCCGATTTATGTAAAGTTTCTGGCTACATCGTAACAATTACCTAACATAAGTAATGTTCACGTGCTTTTGAAAGCTAATTTAGGTTGGTTGGTTTCTTAGAATTCAGCAAAGTCATGTAAATCATGAGAAGAGATAAAGACTACCGGAGCCATTTGAAAATGTGCGCAATGAATTTCCAAAGGAATCTAGATGAATTTTATTTATTGCTATTAACACTGTAATATCAGATATTTATTGATACGTATTGGCCAAGGGAACGACTTACAGGCAAGTTATTAAATTTGATTTCTCGAATGAATTCAATCAATTGTTGTATAGTGGCGCTTCGTATCAGATTAAATAAGCACTATAAAATTGTACACTTATTCTGTTCTACTGGACACTAGTCTGATTGATCCTAAAACAGCAGGTACAATGGCATATGGGTATATTCTCAAATTACAATCTTAGTCATTTTCACTCCTTCACTTTCACACAATTTACTTTTTCTTCCTTTTTCTGCTGTACGGGTTAGGGTTAGGGATAGGTTAGGGTTAGGGTTAGGGTTAGGGTTAGGGTTATGGTTAAGGTTAGGGTTAGGGTTAGGGTTAGGGTTAAGGTTAGAGTTAGGGTTAGGGTTAGGGTTAAGGTTAGGGTTAAGGTTAGGGTTAGGGTTAGGGTTTAGGGTTTAGGGTTTAGGGTTTAGGGTTAGGGTTAGAGTTAGGGTTAGGGTTTAGGGTTAGGGTTTAGGGTTAGGGTTAGGGTTAGGGTTTAGGGTTAGGGTTAGGGTAAGGGTAAGGGTTAGGGTTAGGGTTAGGGTTAGAGTTAGGGTTAAGGTTAGGGTTAGTGTTAGGGTTAGGGTTAGGGTTAGAGTTAGGGTTAAGGTTAGGGTTAGGGTTTAGGGTTTAGGGTTAGGGTTAGGGTTAGGGTTTAGGGTTAGGGTTAGGGTTAGGGTCAGGGTTAAGGTTAGGGTTAGGGTTAGGGTTAGAGTTAGGGTTAGGGGTAGAGTTAGGGTTAGAGTTAGGGTTCATGACACACACTGTTTTTCTCGAGCATTTACGTCAGAGTTTTTTAGTTGAACTTATTCAAATCTATATTTTATATTCCACTCATACACCCACATTGTCACTGTTTTCATTCGCGTATATTAATGTTTATGCACATCGTCTGCCAATAGTCTAGCTTATGGCACCTGGCACAGCCTAAGTAGTCACCCAGCAAAATACTGACAAGACTAGATGTTATTATACTCCGATGATTAGATGAAACCTGATGCGGCAACGTGATATAGTCATAAACACATCGGTTTACCATCACACGCATTTTAATATGAAACGATGTATTTGAAGGTAAATATTCAATTATATATATCTTATTTGTTTCGTGAACTTCTGATATTCAGTAAAATTCAATTAAAATCCAGAATATATTTCTGATAGGATTATTGTAATGTCTGTTCAATTTTCTCATCGCCATAGAAACACATACATCAGAAAATAGTATTTTCTAAAGTCACATATCATTCCCAAATCAACTGTACATATAATATCTTCAATTTGTTTTTTCTTACGCAACCTTTCAGCTAAAATGTGGCATTTATGAATATTGGTTATTTAAACATACATTTCTAAAAAAGATAACGATAATACATAGCAATTTATACTTGTGTTATGCCGATCGCTTTCGCTATATATTATACTAGCAAGAAGACCCGCCGTTGCCTAGGATTGAACGAGTAATTCTATATTTGCCCAGCCCATGATATAATACAATTGTTTTTATTTTAATCTTTTAAAATTTCATAATATTCCATGGCGATTCGTGATGTCTTAGCATGGGATTCTTGTGGCTGAGCAGTCTGTAGCCTTATTATGTTATACTGTGATTTATTTTTAGTTTCAAAGCAAAGTAAAGCTAACACGTGTTTCTAGGAAAACCAAAAACATACCTGGACAAATTCAAGCAGTAAACAAAATACTCGTGTCGGTAGAGAATTGTTGCTAAATGAAAACCATAAAACCGAAATTCAGATTCAAATGTTATTTGTTTACTGTCTGAATTTTGTAAAGCATGTTTCTGATTTTCCTAGAAACACATGTTAGCTTTTCTTTGCTTCGACACCGACAATGGGTCATTGTATGACTAATGTAATTAAAGGATTGACTATTGAGTTAGATCCCATTTAGACGGTAGCGAAATCTGATCATCTCTCTTTCCTCTATAGTTTACCTAGTCGAATTACTTTTTAGAGATAACTTGTATTCTAGAGCAAAGAAAAAGCAAATCGTATGAATCCTTTTATGGAATACTTCCGCACATTTATAGTCCATAAATATCTCAGGACACACCTGCCGTTTGCTGTAAATCAATCAGGTTCCTTGCAAAATACACCTGAACATATGATTAACGTTTCTATCTTATTTTCATTTCTATAATTGCTAAGTCATGAATGAAATCAAACAAAGTAAAAGTAAAGTATTTCTTTCTCATAGATGTCAAACGCGATCACAGATTCCATGATACTGGTGTACCAAATTGAATCAAAATAAAATATACTCATCTAAGTTAGCTTAGTAATGTAGTTTCAGAATATATATATATATATATATATATATATATATATATATATATATATATATATATATATATATATATAGTCTCGGAAGTTTTTTTAACCTTCAAAAAAAAATAATTGTAATTTATATATATATATATATATAATATTTATGAATAAATATTAATTATTCATTACCTACACACGTCGATGTTTCATGCTTACGCAATCTTCAAGAGCGTATCTCGCTGGCCACCACAGATTAGCTTAGAATTAAAGAGTAATTTAACTTTGTAAATGCCAAGTCGGCGGGTATTTTACAATGAGCGGCGAATAGTGATCTACAACAACCCACTGTGTGTGATCTCGCAATGAAGCTAGTCGTACTGCTTGTTATTAAACTCACTTACAGTTCCCAGCCTTAGTAAAGGGGGCTTTTAATAATATTTATAAATAAATATTAATTATTTATTACCTACAGACATCGATGTTTCATGCTTACGCAATCTTCAGTGCAGGAAGTAAATTCCCGACGGTCAGCGGACGCAAACTCCGATCGCAAATCGTCACTGATTCGCAGTCAAGAGAGTATCCCCTACATTGGTAGAGAAAAAATAATCGCAGCAAAACTCTTTTAGCTCAAGCAACTGTAAATAAGTTTCCTTTCTTCCTATGTGCAGATAAACGGAACTGCCATGAGCAG
>OY744516.1:235312751-235352751 GCA_963556195.1 Sepiola atlantica | reverse complement strand
ATTTTTCTTACCTGAATTTATCAAATTCAAACCAGTAAATAAGTTTTTCAAAGGTGACGTATACTTGTGACATTTTCTGAAACTGTATGTTGAAGAAAGAACTACTTACAATTCCAATTGATGATGGAGTTTATTTTCTTTTTTTGAAATTTAGCTGGTTAGGTACGAAAATAACAAGGTTTTTCTTGGGAGACTCTTATCTCGGGTTGCATTGACTATGTATACGATTGCGAGAGACGGACCAAAAACCGATCGTTTTCTTACCAACTGCAAGTAAACATTCTATAAAAGTCTATACCTTTCTTAAGCAGTTACCTCCCTCGATACGTGACGCCTCTAGATCATATCATTTTGAAATATGATTTATAGAGTGTAAACGAAAACGAGAGAGAGAGAGAGAGAGAGAGAGAGAGAGAGAGAGCCAAAGGTTCAGAGGGATAAAATCAATAATTTAAACGCAGGCTTTGAATCGACCCAAGGGAAGCAAATGTAAGTAAAGTTTGACATGTGTGTGAACAAAGGACAGGGAATTAGGCAATACGTGAGTCACGTGGCGACATCGAGGAAGTCGCGGGACGTTTTAAAATTCATTCCCCGTTTTAGAAGTGTGAAGAGAATATCTGTTTCAAGATGTGACGATATATAATAAGCTGCATCTATTCTTTTTCTTTCCCTTTCTCCATTGTTATATATATATATATATATATATATATATATATATATATATATATATATATATATATATATACATATATATATATATATATATATATATATATATATATATACATATATATATATATATACATCTATATATATATATATATATACATATATATATATATATATATATATATATGAGAGAGGAAGGATGAGAGTAATCCGACGTAATGGGAAATGAAAAAGGAAAAACCCAGATATATTTTTTATGCATTCATCACTTTTCGCCACTACTTACTTCTCGCAGCCTGGACCCTTGTCCAGCGCTCTTAGTAGCCACGGCTACTACTTTTCCTTATCAACCTATCATGTCAACCCAATATTTCGATGTACTTGCATGACATTTTTCTTAAAATTATCATCCTGAGGAAGTCTTACAATAAAGACGAAACGTTGATGAATACATAAAAAATATATTTTCGTTTTTCCTTTTTCATTTCCATACGAATCATCAAGGGAGGCGCGAAAGCGCTCTTCTCCTTTAATAAACTTTCATCATGAAATTCATGTAATCTGTGTGTACGTTTATTTGGCAGAGATAGAGGTTCTAGGGTCTAGTTGATGGCATTTTAATTTCAGTTTACCATATACCTTAGTTTTCCAGAAATTTCCAAAAAACCTTATGAGAAGGCATTGTATTGAGACATAGCCTTTACAAAAGTAGTGACAGTCCATGAAAAATGCCAGTATACTGAAATCATATGCTCTTAATAGGGTTAAGATGAAAATTCATATACACTAAATGTACAAAAGCAAGGATATTCCCAAATGTTTACACTTTTATTGTCATTAAGGGTATGACTACATATCACCCAAACCATTTCATTATCACATCACTACAGTATAAATCTCTATGCATGAGTGGATGAAATGTGTGAGGTGCACTGAAGAAAAATTCATACCAGTAAAATACATAGCCCTGTTGTGCTCGCATACCCTTAATGACAATAAAAGTGTAAAAGATTTTCTGGCATTTTTCATGGAATATATACACACACACACACACACACACACACACACACACACACACACACACACACACACACACATATATATATATATATATATATATATATATATATATATCATAATATAAAATGAAATAATAAATTAAGGTGCGAATCAAATTTTATTAGAATTCAATGTTCAGGCAAAGTACCTTAAAGTCCTTAACTCATGAGTTTTCAAAGAAAATTTTTCTCCTCAGAGGACCATTACCACAATGATATTACTGCAGGTAATGAAATTAAACTTTGAAAATATAAAAAAATATATATAAAAATACATAAAAGTATATAAAACATCAAATATATCAGCCAAAAACATACTTTAAGGCACTTTGCTTGAACATTGAATTCTAATAACATTTTATTTGCACCTTATTTTATTATTTCATTTTATATTATGCTATTAATGCTCTATCCAGTATATTGAGCTTCAGTTTTATACGGATGTTCACTATTAAAAGACATTAGTTGCCTCTTATATTTTTTGTTGGATATATATATATATATATATATATATATATATATATATATATATATATATATATATATATATATATATTAGATATGATAAAATATAATTTAATATTACAAGAAGCCATTTTCAAGTAAGATTGAAAGTAGAGCACTATCGGAGAGATTAAAAATAAACATTCACCTTAGGCCCCAGTACAATACTCCGACTCTGTCGTTAAGTTCTATCGTATATCAAGATATATATACTCGCCGCTTTCAGTGTAAATATCACTTAATTTCTCCGTTATCACGTGAAAATCTCTCGTGGTCTATAGTGAACGCTTCCAGGTGTCTCTGTGAACCAGGTTCGCGCCCTGTGACCGTCTGAGATTGTTATTCCTCTGCGTTGATGAGAGCCGTAAGCTCGAAACGACGTCGTACGTAGGTAAAATATTGAAAAAATATAATTTAATGTTATATATATATATATATATATATATATATATATATTTATAAATTATTTATGTACAAACTATACCTTACATTTTTTTGAGACGCACCATGGTTTTATTGACATAGATTGGCTGTTAAGTGTTTAGAAAAGGCCGTTACAATTTATCGAAATCCTCAGCGAGTTTGAGTTCAGCAATTATCGGTAACATCTTGCGGTGAATTCGCTAAAGTGTCCTCTTTGGGTGAAAGTACCGAGTTTATAAGAATAAACTGTATTGTTATATGGATCCTAATCGTAACTAAGCATTATTTAAAACTGATTAAATTGTTGATAACGGAGTCTGTATGTTTTTATGTTTCAATGGCGTATTCCTATTTAGGAATGATGGCGTTTGATGTAACTGTTATTAATTAACCGTGTGGGAGTGTATTAGTGTTATTAAAAGTAAATATTATATTTATATTCCATTTTTCGTGGAGGTGTTTATATTTAAATTTATAACTATTGTTATAATCATAGTTTATTAGCTTAGTAGGGGTTTTGTGTTAAGGTTTTTTATCAGTGACATTTTTTTTGAAATGTGTATGAAGTGGATGGGTCAATATAAGCTTGTTCCAATCGTAATATATGTGGTGCTACCTGTATCGGGTAATCTGGTGTCTTTATTATTAATTAATTCGGTTAACACTTCCTAATAACGTTTATGAGCTTATTGGAGGGACTGTGTAAACTGGGTAGATTTAAATATTGGTCAAATATACCTTTTCTTTTCGTTTAAGGGTTTTCGATAAATATATTTCTAGGTATTTAACTTGTAAGGTTTTTGAAGATATTTAACACCCAACAACAAACAACACAATTTGAATATGATGAGATATCTATTAATTTATTGTGATAGGTAGTGATTATGGAAATCCGAATGTAGGTGATGTTTGGGTTGGTAGGCGAGATGTAGAGGTGATATACATATATATATATATATATATATATATATATATATATATATATATATATATATATATATATATATATATATATATCTAGATGGAAAAAGAAGGGGTTGTAATATTGTAGTAATATTGAATTAATATCGATAATAATTGGAAAGTTTTTGTATTTTTCATATGATGTGGTGTTTTTTAAAACTTAGTTACAGATAGGGCTTTTAGTGAGTTATGTGTTATTAGTCAATTTGTGTAGTCAAACTTTCTTTCTGTAGGGGGAATAGTTCGAATACTTCAGTATTGATATTCATGCAGTTTATCGAAAGGTTATTAATTGCCTGTACAATCCTGAATCTTTAGTGGGCAATTTCTGGAGGTAGAGCTATAAGGCTTTTGTTTACAAATGCTCCTGATTTAATTTTATAGGATTTACTAGACATCTTGAGCGCCCATATAGTGGTTGTTAGGAAGGTGTTTTTTTCTTTTTCCCAGATAGTTGAAAGTGTTATTGTGGGCGTAGAGCCTCTGTTTAAAAGTACCTTGAGTTATTCTGATGTACATTCCTTCCTTATTGGAGTGTACACCAGATATGACTTTGGCTTTGTACACCATGGATCTGATTGTGTAATCTTCTCGTAAGGGGAGACACTTCCTTTCTTAAGAAGTGTTTATGAAGCTTATTTGATGGTGGAAAGAGGTTACGTATTAATTGGACGAGTTGTTTACCTATGTTATATTTAACACTGAGAGAATAAGGGTGAACCTGGCAATGTATCATTTCCTATTGTGTCTGGGTTGTCTGGTAGGTTGGATGGGTATGTATGAGATTGTTTCTCTATAGCCGCTTTCGCAAAAGGGCTTTTTTATAATTTGTGAGAGGCTTGTTGGAAAATATCAGAACTGGATGAAAGGTGAGATATTCTCTAGCTTATGATAGATATAAGGTTCTTAAAGACTAGGTGGTAGCAATATTGGGAGTTTACATACCTGAACTGTTTGGTGGGTTTAGTGGAGTTGTTAATAAGGTCCAGTGTTGCATCTAAAAAGTTAAATTTAGTCACATTGGTATTAATGGTTATTTTGAATCCTAGTTCTCTTAAGAAGGCTGTCAGGTGCTGTCAGTTGCTTTCTCTCAAACCGTTGTTATTGCGGGAGAAACATAGTTTGTCGTCTCTAAAAGGCTGAACACTTGATAAGGGAACTTTGTATTAAAATATGAACTTTATCTTAATTTAGATTCAGCGGGTGTTTTGAGAAGATGCGATGGGTGTAACACAAATTAAGGAGTGGTTCACCCGATTAAAAAATGGCCGCACATCAGCGGAGAGTGACCAGCGTTCTGGCAGGCCCCAAATTGCTCGGAGTGCAGCTGTTGTTGAGAGGATGCTGTTACATTTACACGTTATTGGCCCCACCAAACTCTTTAGTCGTCGTAGAACCTTCGCTGTTGACTCAAATGGTGCGATATGTCGTAGCTACTCGATCCGATTCTCGATCGCCGTCGCCGCTATACTGCTACTCGTACTAACCTTTTCTCTTTTTTCCTTTCTTTTCTCGTCGTCTGCCTGCAGCCATTTTCCGCGACTGCTATGGTTGTCGTTGTCATCACCGTCACCACAGACGCCGCCGCCGTCGCCGCCGTCGCCGTCGCCATAATCTTCGTTGTCGTCCATCGTACCGGCGTTTCGTCGTGGGCTAAAATCAACTTCTTAACAAGTACAACAAAGTCTTTTTCTGTTTTAATTTCAGCCGTTTTTATTTAACTATTTAATTAGCCGACTTGAGGAGTTCGTTGGGATCGAGAGAGAGCTTACGCTAACTAAATTAACTAGTCATTTCGTAATTACTTGCAGAGAGGGGAATATGAAAGATTCTACTAAAACTCTTATATTTTGGGACTCTTAATCCTTTCTTGTAACAGCTACATCATCGTGACTTGTTCTCGTCGCTTCCAAGTGAGAACTGATTAAATCTTACTTTAACTTTCCCATGTGGGAAACTCTCGCCACCAAATCTTGTGATCAACACGCAGGTGTGATTCAACACTTGACCTTCGGTGAACCTATAGGTTACGTCAATGTCTCCGCGCACCCGTGGGAAACACATCGAACCGAACCTGCACGAGATGACTTCGTCACAAATCGCGCAAGTCAAATTCGATCCCCGACAGTTGCGTCCATTCTCATAGGGCCATTATTCAACAATGCAAGAAAAGAGATAATGCGGAACGCGACGGCAGAGATAGACCCCATTCGAAAATAAGACTTCCAAAGGTTTTTCCGGCAGTGGATAGATCGGTGGACTAAGTGTGTGCAAGCACAGGGGTTCTACTTTGAGGGGGATCAACGTCCCAAACTCGTCACGAATTTGGAATATTATTTGCTGGCGTAAGGTCGGATACGTTTTAGACATGATTTGTATATTACATTAAAAAGTCGCACTGAAAATAGACTTTAAACGTATCTGGTTTATAAAATTCATCTATTTTTTTTAATAAAGAAAAAAATTGATAACAAACAGTTGACTGCCCAATATATCAAATTTTAATAAAACTTATAATTTACACACTTTAATATTTTACATACATCTATAGTCTCGAATATGAATCAATTTATCTATTTTAACTGAACAAATAATTCGAATTACTACAAAAGCGTACAGTAGTCAGTTTTGATGCCGTACGTTTGTGAACAATAGCTTTTTACTGCATGTTACATGAAAAATAATGTTGCATCTGTCACATAAGACAAATACTGGTATGTGTTGTTTAAAACAGAACTAATCATGTCCAATCGATTTAATCGAATGTAATATTTAATCTGATGAACGGGTGGTGTTTTGATTACTGATATCATAGAGCTATACACTGATTAACGCCCATATTGATATCTTGTGAATTCACCTACACTACTGGCTGTCTCCACCCTCCCCAGATGCACATCTGAGATATATACACCCTCTTATAATACGCACTTTCTTAACGACACGACAGCCTTATATACATACTAACACCACACACTTATTAGTTTCTGTAATAATAACCCTTGGCAAACTAACCAGCTTACAAGTAAGTTTATGTCACTAACTCCCCTAACTATAGAGAGGGCCACATTTTAACAGATACATTGACTCTTCCCAAATAATTTCTTAATAGAAAATTGTGTAGTTAAATTCAATGCGAATCTGATATAATTGAATTCTCAAATGAGATGTTGTGCCCACACTCTGCCGCTAAACATTCTTTTAAATATTGCCAAAACTTCTGTAGCATACCCAGTGTCTCAAACTATTGGGATAATCAGAATTATTTTTTATTTTTATAAAAATCACTCCAGACAAGGCATGAAGCTACTTGATGTAAGAAACTCTAAAGAACGAAACATGACAAAAGATTCCTATTGACCGTAGTCATGAAAAATAACTATCGCTGCAGATAGGAGGAAAACAGTCAACAGGAAGAGAATTACACAAGACAAGAGATTCCTATTGACCTTAGTCCTAAAAAATAACAATGGCTACAGGTAGGAGGAAAACAGTGAGCAGGAAGAGAATTACACAAGACAAGAGATTCCTATTGACCTTAGTCCTAAAAATAACTATGGCTACATGTAGGAGGAAAACAGTCATCAGGAAGAGAATTACACAAGACAAGAGATTCCTATTGACCTTAGTCCTAAAAAATAACTATGGCTACAGGTAGGAGGAAAACAGTCAGCAGGAAGAGAATTACACAAGACAAGAGATTCCTATTGACCTTAGTCCCAAAAATTAACTATGGCTACAAGTAGGAGAAAAACAGTCAGCAGGAAGAGAATTACACAAGACAAGAGATTCCTATTGACCTTAGTCCTAAAAAATAACTATGGCTACAGGTAGGAGGAAAACAGTTAGCAGGAAGAGAATTACACAAGACAAGAGATTCCTATTGACCGTAGTCCCAAAAATTAACTATGGCTACAAGTAGGAGAAAAACAGTCAGCAGGAAGAGAATTACACAAGACAAGAGATTCCTATTGACCTTAGTCCTAAAAAATAACTATGGCTACAGGTAGGAGGAAAACAGTTAGCAGGAAGAGAATTACACAAGACAAGAGATTCCTATTGACCGTAGTCCCAAAAATTAACTATGGCTACAGGTAGGAGGAAAACAGTCAGCAGGAAGAGAATTACACAAGACAAGAGATTCCTATTGACCTTAGTCCCAAAAATTAACTATGGCTACAAGTAGGAGAAAAACAGTCAGCAGGAAGAGAATTACACAAGACAAGAGATTCCTATTGACCTTAGTCCTAAAAAATAACTATGGCTACAGGTAGGAGGAAAACAGTTAGCAGGAAGAGAATTACACAAGACAAGAGATTCCTATTGACCGTAGTCCCAAAAATTAACTATGGCTACAAGTAGGAGAAAAACAGTCAGCAGGAAGAGAATTACACAAGACAAGAGATTCCTATTGACCTTAGTCCTAAAAAATAACTATGGCTACAGGTAGGAGGAAAACAGTTAGCAGGAAGAGAATTACACAAGACAAGAGATTCCTATTGACCGTAGTCCCAAAAATTAACTATGGCTACAGGTAGGAGGAAAACAGTCAGCAGGAAGAGAATTACACAAGACAAGAGATTCCTATTGATCTTAGTCCTAAAAAATAACTATGGCTACAGGTAGGAGGAAAACAGTCAGCAGGAAGAGAATTACACAAGACAAGAGATTCCTATTGACCTTAGTCCCAAAAATTAACTATGGCTACAAGTAGGAGAAAAACAGTCATCAGGAAGAGAATTACACAAGACAAGAGATTCCTATTGACCTTAGTCCTAAAAAATAACTATGGCTACAGGTAGGAGGAAAACAGTCAGCAGGAAGAGAATTACACAAGACAAGAGATTCCTATTGACCTTAGTCCCAAAAATTAACTATGGCTACAAGTAGGAGAAAAACAGTCAGCAGGAAGAGAATTACACAAGACAAGAGATTCCTATTGACCTTAGTCCTAAAAAATAACTATGGCTACAGGTAGGAGGAAAACAGTTAGCAGGAAGAGAATTACACAAGACAAGAGATTCCTATTGACCGTAGTCCCAAAAATTAACTATGGCTACAGGTAGGAGGAAAACAGTCAGCAGGAAGAGAATTACACAAGACAAGAGATTCCTATTGACCTTAGTCCCAAAAATTAACTATGGCTACAAGTAGGAGAAAAACAGTCAGCAGGAAGAGAATTACACAAGACAAGAGATTCCTATTGACCTTAGTCCTAAAAAATAACTATGGCTACAGGTAGGAGGAAAACAGTTAGCAGGAAGAGAATTACACAAGACAAGAGATTCCTATTGACCGTAGTCCCAAAAATTAACTATGGCTACAGGTAGGAGGAAAACAGTCAGCAGGAAGAGAATTACACAAGACAAGAGATTCCTATTGACCTTAGTCCCAAAAATTAACTATGGCTACAAGTATGAGGAAAACAGTCAGCAGGAAGAGAATTACTCAAGCCTGGAGTTCTGTATAGGAAGATACATGAATACAAAGATGTATTACAACGAAGAACGTGAACAGTGAATTCATGATGACTCTTAGATTAACTAGGCAAGTGAGATGGAACAAATGAAACAAGAAATAAATCGGACAATTCTGAAGAACATAAGCTATAATAATACTGACACAGGAAACTATCTACATTACGTCTGTGTGTGAGAAAGAGAGAGAGAGTGCAGATAAATAGATAGGGTGGGACAAACAAAATTACAGATATGCTTCTGAACCTTATCAAGAATCCCCGAATAAAACAGAGATGCTCTAGTCCGAAGATGATAACAATACACCATGCAACGTCAGATAGAAGATTTATAGAGATATACAGGGTGAGTCATAAGTCACTTAGCTATTTATTTTTGAAATTCTAAAGTTGAAAAATACGGTAATACAAAACAGAAAGTTTATTCAACAAATTCATTTATGGGAGTTTAAGATTACAGCAAATTTTCAAAATGTCCACCTACGTCCTGCATGCATAGCTCCATTCTTTTTGCAATGGATTTACGAGTCTTTGTAGGATTGATTATGGTGTTGTGCGCAGGAGGCTTTCTGTTCACATCACGTTTCCATTGCCTAACAAATAGCCGTAATTAGAGAGTAAGATAACAATCATCAAAAGTACATAGTATGTTTTTGTTTCATATGGTAATCATTTTAAAAAGCTAAGTGAAGTGACTTATGAATCACCCTGTAGAATAGCCTCAAGTGTGAGAAAGTGTTTGGACAAATAACAATGGATCTAATGTGCAAATTTCAATAAAGATTGGATCAGAAAGAAAGACCAAGACGTTTCAGAGTCGATTTCTCCTCAAGAACAGAGCTGTCCAGGAAATTCTCAGGAAGAAAAGGGTTACGTCTCCGATTAAAAGACACAAGCTGAGTTATAACAGGATTAAACGATTCACCCGATTCCACAACTAAACTCAACTTCCAAATCAGCTGCGAATTCAAACTAATCCCAAAGGAGATGTTCTTGCCCAGTGCCATAAATACTAAAAGTAAACGATATGTCCAGAGCAAAAAAGGCATTGTACGAGGCTAGTAACACTCAAAAGAAAATGGCTGTCTAGATGGGATTAATTTTGTGTCTTAAAGATAACACGACATACTTGTTCAAAACGATCTAAAAGCGATTCTCAATCCAAGACAAACACTAATAACAACAACTAAAGACAACAACTAACGACAACAACTAAAGACAACTAAAGACAACAACTAAAGACAACAACAAAAGACAACAAATAAAGACATTAACTTAAGACAACAACTAAAGACAACAGCTAAAGACAACAACTAAAGACAAAAAACAACGACAACAACTAAAGACAACAACTAAAGACAACAACTAAAGACAACAGCTAAAGACAACAACTAAAAACAACAACTAAAAACAACAACTAAAGACATTAACTTAAGACAACAACTAAAGACAACAGCTAAAAACAACAACTAAAGACAACAAACAACTACAACAACTAAAGACAACAACTAAAGACAACAACTAAAAACAACAACTAAAGACAACAACTAAAGACAACAGCAAAAAACAACAACAAAAGATAACAACTTAAGACAACAATTAAAGACAACAACTAAAGATAACAACTTAAGACAACAACTAAAGACAACAACTAAAGACAACAACTAAAGACAATAAATAAAGACAACAACTAAAGACAACAGCTAAAGACAACAACTAAAAACAACAACTAAAGACAACAACTAAAGACAACAACTAAAGACAACAAATAAAGACAACAACTAAAAACAACAACTAAAAACAACAACTAAAGATAACAACTTAAGGCAACAATTAAAGACAACAACTAAAGATAACAACTTAAGACAACAACTAAAGACAACAACTAAAGACAATAAATAAAGACAACAACTAAAAACAACAACTAAAGACAACAACTAAAGACAACAACTAAAAACAACAACTAATGATAACAACTTAAGACAACAATTAAAGACAACAACTAAAGATAACAACTTAAGACAACAACTAAAGACAACAACTAAAGACAATAAATAAAGACAACAACTAAAAACAACAACTAAAGACAACAGCTAAAGACAACAACTAAAAACAACAACTAAAGACAACAACTAAAGACAACAACTAAAGACAACAAATAAAGACAACAACTAAAAACAACAACTAAAGACAACAACTAAAAACAACAACTAAAGACAACAACTAAAGACAACAACTAAAGACAACAAATAAAGACAACAACTAAAAACAACAACTAAAAACAACAACTAAAGATAACAACTTAAGGCAACAATTAAAGACAACAACTAAAGTTAACAACTTAAGACAACAACTAAAGACAACAACTAAAGACAATAAATAAAGACAACAACTAAAAACAACAACTAAAGACAACAACTAAAGACAACAACTAAAAACAACAACTAAAGATAACAACTTAAGACAACAATTAAAGACAACAACTAAAGATAACAACTTAAGACAACAACTAAAGACAACAACTAAAGACAACAACTAAAGACAATAAATAAAGACAACAACTAAAGACAACAGCTAAAGACAACAACTAAAAACAACAACTAAAGACAACAACTAAAGACAACAACTAAAGACAACAACTAAAAACAACAACTAAAAACAACAACTAAAGACAACAACTAAAGACACCAGCAAAAATAACAACTAAAGACAACAACTAAGACAACAAATAAAGACAAGTAAAGACAACAGCAAAAAAACAACAACAAAAGATAACAACTAAAGACAACAACTAAAGACAACAACTAAAAACAACAACTAAAGACAAATAAAAACAACAATTAAAGACAACAACTAAAGACAACAACAAAAAACAACAACAAAAGAATCCAACTAAAGACAACTACTTAAGACAACAGATAAAGACAACAAATAAAGACAACAATTAAGACAAAAACTAAAGATAACAACTAAAGACAACAGCTAAAGACAACAACTAAAGACAGCAACCAAAGACAATAAATAAAGACAACAACTAACGACAACAACTAAAGACAACAGCAAAAAACAACAACAAAAGACAACAACTAAAGACAACAAATAAAGACAACAATTAAAGACAACAACAAAAGACAACAACTAAAGACAACAGCAAAAAACAACAAATGAAGACAACAACTAAAGACAACAGCTAAAGACAACAACTAATGACAACAACTAAAGACAACAACTAACGACAACAACTAAAGACAACTAAAGACAACAACTAAAGACAACAAATAAAGACATTAACTTAAGACAACAACTAAAGACAACAGCTAAAGACAACAACTAAAGACAAAAAACAACGACAACAACTAAAGACAACAACTAAAGACAACAACTAAAGACAACAGCTAAAGACAACAACTAAAAACAACAACTAAAAACAACAACTAAAGACATTAACTTAAGACAACAACTAAAGACAACAGCTAAAAACAACAACTAAAGACAACAAACAACTACAACAACTAAAGACAACAACTAAAGACAACAACTAAAAACAACAACTAAAGACAAGAACTAAAGACAACAGCAAAAAACAACAACAAAAGATAACAACTTAAGACAACAATTAAAGACAACAACTAAAGATAACAACTTAAGACAACAACTAAAGACAACAACTAAAGACAACAACTAAAGACAATAAATAAAGACAACAACTAAAGACAACAGCTAAAGACAACAACTAAAAACAACAACTAAAGACAACAACTAAAGACAACAACTAAAGACAACAAATAAAGACAACAACTAAAAACAACAACTAAAAACAACAACTAAAGATAACAACTTAAGGCAACAATTAAAGACAACAACTAAAGATAACAACTTAAGACAACAACTAAAGACAACAACTAAAGACAATAAATAAAGACAACAACTAAAAACAACAACTAAAGACAACAACTAAAGACAACAACTAAAAACAACAACTAAAGATAACAACTTAAGACAACAATTAAAGACAACAACTAAAGATAACAACTTAAGACAACAACTAAAGACAACAACTAAAGACAACAACTAAAGACAATAAATAAAGACAACAACTAAAGACAACAGCTAAAGACAACAACTAAAAACAACAACTAAAGACAACAACTAAAGACAACAACTAAAAACAACAACTAAAAACAACAACTAAAGACAACAACTAAAGACACCAGCAAAAATAACAACTAAAGGCAACAACTAAGACAACAAATAAAGACAAGTAAAGACAACAGCAAAAAAACAACAACAAAAGATAACAACTAAAGACAACAACTAAAGACAACAACTAAAAACAACAACTAAAGACAAATAAAAACAACAATTAAAGACAACAACTAAAGACAACAACAAAAAACAACAACAAAAGAATCCAACTAAAGACAACTACTTAAGACAACAGATAAAGACAACAAATAAAGACAACAATTAAGACAAAAACTAAAGATAACAACTAAAGACAACAGCTAAAGACAACAACTAAAGACAGCAACCAAAGACAATAAATAAAGACAACAACTAACGACAACAACTAAAGACAACAGCAAAAAACAACAACAAAAGACAACAACTAAAGACAACAAATAAAGACAACAATTAAAGACAACAACAAAAGACAACAACTAAAGACAACAGCAAAAAACAACAAATGAAGACAACAACTAAAGACAACAGCTAAAGACAACAACTAATGACAACAACTAAAGACAACAACTAAAGACAACAACTAAAGATAACCGTCAATCGAATCGACCTCCTAGTGGTGGTGAAATTTCTGAAGAGTGAAATGAAAGTGTTCCTAAATTATCAGCACTCCGGAGACGCCAGCAACTCGGATATTACAGCGGGATATTAACATTTAAATAGAAACTCACGGGTTAAATATGCGCTGGAGAATACAAAAATTGGCCCGTTTATTATCTTCAGCGATTAATGAAGATTTCTCTCTTTTATTCGGTGATCCTGGTCCCAGAGTCCGAAGAATTCACAGGAGAGATATGATGCCAAATACATGCAAAATCATAAACATCCTTCAATCGCGGTTTTATGTCTTCTAGTTGTGTCGGAAAGTTCTACAACCGGAAAATATCGATTAATACTCTCCACCATAATATCCTTAGATTATTGCATTATCCCATACATTGGGTAAAAGTATGAGGATGAAGAATTCAACTTTTAGTAAATCATGCTCCATCAACGCAGAGTAATCAACAAAATAATGGTTACGGGAGAAATGAATATCTGACCTTAATTCGCCTGCAAATAGTTCAGATGAAAATCAAATGTAAAATTCATGTAAGATACTCAAGGATAGATGAACAAATTAATATGCATAACATTTTTACATTACCGAAGTGTGGGTATTGGTGTCACTGGACACTTTTTCTAAGTTAATCAGTTCGTTACCGGAACGAATAAGAGAAATACTAAAAGTATTAAGTGTACTAGTTTTCAGAAAGGAAAACATTTCTTGATGAATACAGTTTTTCTAATTTTGTTAGTAGATGCAATAATTTTATGATTTCGAAAAATTTGAAGTCAGTGTAGATAATTTTCGCCATATCGAATTGATATACTGTAAACATTTGGAATTTAAAAGAAATGGAAAAAACTGAATTTCACTGAATTTGTGTAGAATATATATATATATACATATATATATGTGTGTATATATATATATATATGTATATGTATATATATAATTATCTAATAATAGATATTTAGTTATTATCTACAGATATATACGTTTCAACCTTGGGGAATCATCAGTGTAGAAAAAATAGAGAAAGCTTAATTTTACTGAATTTGTGTAGAATATATATATATATATATATATATATATATATATATATATATATATATATATATATAATCAAATATGAAACTAAAAGTAAACTTTTAGTAGATAGAACCTATAGTTAAATGGTTTAAGCTCAATATATGAGATAGAGCAATTATAAAGATAGATGAAAGAAGAGTGATAAACATGTATGAATGTCCAGATTTTTTTCAAACTTCGATTGTTCAATGCAAGGTATATTCTGTAATAACATTATGTTCATTATTCTTTCCTTAAGCCAAGGCTTTTCAAAGATCAAAATGTTATCATCATAGGAATTATGCAGATAGATAAGTTGGCAGTGAAAAAATATTAGGAATGGAGAGTTGAAAAAAAGTTCGTGTAAAAAAGATATGGGGTTTGTCCAGTTGGTAATTGTCCGTTGATAAGGTGTCCAATGAAAGGAGATTTAGATGGAGAAGAAAAGTTTTTTGTGAAGGCAGCATGGAAAAGCGTTCAAGAATGAAGTAACTCCAATAGTGAGATGTTGAGTCTAAACCGTAGGTTGAGCGCACTTAATCGGAATTAATATGAGAAATCGGACCATTTAAAAATACTTCCTGGGCCGGAGCTGAATTGTATACACATGACTCAATTCTCAATTGCTTAAATATTTAACTACCTAAGTCATTGGTATACGATTTCTCATATTAATTCCGATTAAGTGCGTTCCACCTACGATTTGAACTCAACATCTCACTATTGGAGTTACTTCATTTTTGAACGCTTTTCCATTCTGCCTTCACGAAAACCCTTCTTCTCCATCTAAATTTATTGTATTTATTTCTCGGTATTTACTTTCGTCCCGCCGCTGTATTTATTTCTTTTTATCATATTAAACTATAAGTTTTAATATACTTTTGACCAATGGGAGAAGGTATATTAAATGTATATATAATGTACAGTCCAATTCTTACCATACCATGGTGTAGGGGTTCCTATATTCCACAACTGAGGATGGTATGCAGCAGATAAGGGATTTCTACTCTAGATCATACACTAGATTTGGACTCAGATCATCAATTTGGAGAACAATAAGGTAATGCTCACCACACGACCAGGAAGCAAATATTTTAAACTCATCTACATAAAGGAGACCTGATTAAGTGTAGTTGATCCATTCGTCTATTTTCGGAGTAGTCTATAACGAAATATATCGCTCGACTCTGATGTATTTCTAAGGATCGAAAATGTCAGAGGAGCATTTGGTAGGCCTGCAAAATGCGTGTGGTCAGACTGATCCATCACAATCAAAACTAATCTGACTGTCTATGAGTTGGGTTGTCTATAATCCTGCATACTCCCGAGATGCAGTGCATCAGGTAACTTCGATATATCAAATTACTAAAAAGGTTCTAGCAAAGATGCCTTAGAAGAATATTGAAAGTTAAATGAAAATCTCTCACATTCTTTAAAATTATTTTATTTATGAAAACATTATTGGCTACATATGTGCATACATGTTTCAGCTGCCATTTAATTCGAAATTCAGCTTCATCAGGCCACGTACAAATTGAAAATGCTATTGAAAGAGAGAAGACAGCTTAGCAATTCTTAATGGTTTTTGTAGGGTGGTAAGGAGGGTGATAACAATAGCTATATATGTATCTCTCTCTCTCTCTCTCTCTCTCTCTCTCTCTCTCTCTATATATATATATATATATATATTTAGATTTAAGTTAGCACTGTATATCATATTAATTGACCTCTACTTACAAGATTGTGATGTTCGTCTCGAGGTCAATCACACAGAATGAACGTCGTCTTCGGGTTTATTGCCGACTATCTGGGGGTACCTTATATCTTCCAAGATTAAAGTCATAAACACCCTACGTACTCTTTTAGAAGAAGGGGTGCGCAATAAAATCTGTCATATAAGAAACCAAGCAGATATATCCAGAAAACAGACGTACCAGATTGGATGAGCAAATGAAGGACAACGCTAATACAAAAAGACGCCAAAAAGGGGACGATCCCAAGCAACTTCAGACCAATAATCTGTTTACCAACAATGTGGAAAATCCTATCGGCACAACTGAGAGAACAAATCTACCACTCCCTGAAAAATCGTAGACTTCTCCCCGAGGAAGAAAAAGGATGCCGGAAAGGGAAAAGAGGGACGCATGATCTCATACATAGATAAAGAAAATCCTGAAGATAGTAAAGAGCAGGAAATTGACTGCAAGAAATTCTACGACAGAATCCCTCAAGCATAGATAATTGAATGCTTAAAATGTATCAAGATACACGACAGGATTATGAATCTTATTAAAAAAGTAATGGAAGACAATAACTGACTGACATAAAAATACAGAGAGGCATTTTCCAAGCAGACTCATTATCACCACTGCTGTTTATCATACCCATTATGCCCCTCAACTATATACTCAGGACATTTGATGCCGGATACAATTTTACAGTCCCAAAACAAAGAATAAACCACCTCATGTACATGGACGACCTGAAACTATTTTCAAAAACAAAACGGAACTGGAAAAGCTGATAAATACGACCAGAATCTTCAGTCAGGACATTCAAATGGAATTCGGAATAGAAAAATGTGCACTGCTAGAGATGAAAAGAAAAAAAAAACTGGAAACAATAAAGGACATGGAACTGCACCACCAAGATGAAGTAGGTGGGCTAGGCGAACAAGATAGCTATAAATATTTGGGAGTTCTTGAAGCAGACACGATCAGATCTACAGAAATGAAAGAGACGATTGGGAAAGAATATTTCCGAAAAACAAGAAAACTCTTAGAAACAAAATTATATAGTATACATCTAGTAAAAGAAATAAATACCTGGGTAGTATCACTAATAAGATACTCTGGACCATTCATAGGCTGGACTAAAGAAGAACTTAGGCACCTTGACCAGTGGACTAGAAAATTAATGACCATGCGCAACGCACTACATCGAAAAGAGAATACGAACAGACTCTATGTGAAAAGAAACAAAGAGGGAAGAGGACTCGTAAGTATAGAAGACTTAATTGAAGACACAGGAATAGAACTGGAGAAATACATAACCCAGAACACAGAAAGGCGTATCACTGCAGGTAGAGACACCGCCCCAACGAAAACCTCGAGAATCACCGAAAGCAGAAACAAAAAGACAAGAAAAGAAAAGTGGGAAGAAAAACAACTACATTAACGTTTCATATGAATGATAAGAGAACCGACCCACGAAAGTAGCTGGGCATGGCTAAGAAAAGGACACTTGAAGAGAGAAACGGAATCTCTACTGACGGCTGCACAAAACCATGGTATTAGAACAAACTATATTAAAGCTAGAATAAATAAAACCTACGAAAGCAGTAAATGCAGACTTGTGTACAAAGAGGCCAGACAGTAAATCACATAATAAGTGAATGCAGCAAACTATCAAAAAATAGATACAAGAACAGACATGGCTGCATGGGGAGAGAAGATCACTGGGAACTATGCAAATGACTGCCCCCAAAAAATAATCAAACCAGCGTCGGCTGATACTAAACAAAATAGTTGTGAAAGGTGAAGAAGAACGAGAAGACCGAGGAGGGAAAGCAAAAGACAAACGGAAAACAGGTTAAAATGCAGGAGAAAAATACGTTCGTATTTGGAAACAATTTTAGTTTTCTTCTCATATGGTCAAATCAGCTCACCTTTTCCTTCTCCCGTGTGTGTACCTTCAAAATAAAATTATTTCCAAACTTTCACTTTTTCTGAAGATGTTCGCTAATACGAACGAAACCGGTCAAATCTCTTGTTTTTGTTTTTCTCTTGCATTTTAACCTGTTTTTCGTTTGTTTTTTCACACACATCCCCCCACACACATATATATATATATATATATGTGCGTGTGTGTGTGTGTGTGTGTAGGTGCATGTTATGTAGTATAAAAGTATATTCATCCGGAATCTTTAATCGACTCATGTGTAAAGTCGGCAGGTAATAAATCAGCACGGAATTGCATTCAAGATGCAAATATTTTCTCCAAGGAAATGGTAATTCGTTCATTCTTGCATGGAAACTGATGAGTGAGGTTTCAACCGATCGATATTAGTCACACGTGCTTCAAACGTCGTTGCTGTCTCAGTAGATTGAAACTGTATCCCTCGGCATTACTCAACCAATTCGGCTAATTTACTGTGAACTCTCTAACTCGTGATATATTATCCGCACTGTGTGAATTCCTTTACTAGTATGTGATCATCGAGTGTTATCCTGTAGTCAGTCATTTTCGCCTGCCCTTCTGCTAGCGTGTATAAGCGTAGGACGCCCCGATGGAGTCATGAGCGTAATTCTAATAGGCGTGATGGATTATCGTACCAAACGAGAATATCAATAACAAAAGAAGGAATAAATCGTTATTTGATTCTCACAAGATTTTTTATTTTTGTGTGTTACATACCAGAGTTTACAAAAAGCGTGGTGTAATTTCAACATATACCGCATAAGAGTACGCCAAATAATGGTATCATTTTTTTTTGAAAAAAAACATCCTTATTTAAAAATTCTACCGAAGATCAAGTAATTGTTTTATTTTAATAAAACTTTCGACACTCATATAAGCTAGCGACAATTGTTTTTGAAAATTCATTAAAAGTATAATTTTAATGTTGTTTATTTTTTATAGAATCTAATATTTCAGTCAACTTTCCAACCACGAATTGTCATGGCCGAGAGCACTGTTTCGAGAGTTCAACGTTCAAACTCCCCAGTCTGAGATTCTCACGCAACATAGATTGGAATAAGTACATATCAGATTTTGCCAAGTCTGCTGCAAAGAAGGTAGGCTCCCCTTACATTTGCCAGTATTTCATGTAAATAAATAAATACGAAAGTTTTTTTTCACCTATCCTAACTATATTAACATCAAAACAGGTTGTGTTTATTAAATTTAATTATTGTATCTAAAAATGTTGTAATAACTGTATATATAGTAAACTGTATATACCCACACACATCCTTAGCGCTTCTTAATTTGCATATTTATTTTATAAACAACTTCTAATAAATTATATTTCTGTAATTTTGCATTGTCATGTTATCTTATAGGTACGCAATATTTTTCGTCGATAGTAAAACGCTTGATGTCGCTGTGATTCCGATAACAAATACTACACTTTAATCTTAACCAAAAAGCCAAGGAACCATAAAATAATGTTTTTATTGCTAGACATTTATAAATAAAAAAAAAGAAACTGATTTGATATATTCTTATATTATCTTTTAATAGAGTGGTAGGTAGTGTAGTATCGGTTCTGTTGTCATAAAACCGTTCTCCTAGGAATTACCTCCTCCTATTTAAGGAAGTGGTTATAATGCTCTCATGTATTACGTCCTCCTTTAGAGGACGAGTAATTTAGTACCTGTTCTGTTGTCATGAGACTATACTCCTAGGGGCTGCCTTCTTTTTTGGGGAATTAGGGGTGGGGAGTAGTGAAGTATTTATCTGGTTGCCATGATACCATACTCACATGCATTACCTTCTCCTTTTATGCATTCCAGGTATTACCTCCTTTTTTTTGGGTGCAATATAGTATATATTCGTTCCTCGTGATACAATCCTTTCATGGTTATCTTTTCCGTTTGGGGTGGTGCTTTGTGCACTATCTGTTCTGTTGTCATGATATGATCTTCCTAGGCATTAACTCCTCCTTGGAGAGGGGCGTTCGTCACGATGCCATCCTCTATTTTGGGAGTCAGTGTAGTATATGATATCTTCCAAGGCTAACAAAAATATGCGACCGAACTGAGCATAGTTTTGCTAGTATCTCTATGAAGCCACTATTCGGCGTGCATGGAGTGTTTATTACTACATCTGGTCTGGTGAACCAATCACTAGAATCTCCCAGACAGTTCAAAATCATGAATGCAAGTAGTAATGACTCACAAGAATAGTATTTCCGTATTTTAACCGAAGAATAAAGAAACAGAGATAAAATACAAAACCGGCACAAATATGAGGTCTTAACAAAAGAGATGTGACCTACAACGTGTCAACGACGTTAGACGCCATTTTAGTGGATGGCGAGATGCAGTGCTCCACTCAGGCTATCACTCTATCGTCTTCTTTTCCACTAACATGATGTATATAGAGATAAAATACGAACTTTATTGCCTTCTTTCCCACTAACATTATGTATATAGAGGTAAAATACGAACTCAATTGCCTTCTTTCCCATCTAACATGATGTATATAGAGGTAAAATACGAACTCAATTGCCTTCTTTCCCATCTAACATGATGTATATAGAGGTCAAAATACGAACTCAATTGCCTTCCTTCCCACTAACATTATGTATATAGAGGTAAAATACGAACTCAATTGCCTTCTTTCCCATCTAACATGATGTATATAGAGGTCAAAATACGAACTCAATTGCCTTCCTTCCCACTAACATTATGTATATAGAGGTAAAATACGAACTTAATTGCCTTCTTTCCCATCTAACATGATGTATATAGAGGTCAAAATACGAACTCAATTGCCTTCCTTCCCACTAACATTATGTATATAGAGGTAAAATACGAACTCAATTGCCTTCCTTCCCACTAACATGATGTATATAGAGGTAAAATACGAGCTCTATTTCCTTCTTTCCCATCTAACATGATGTATATAGAGGTAAAATACGAACTCAATTGCCTTCTTTCCCATCTAACATGATGTATATAGAGGTAAAATACGAACTCAATTGCCTTCCTTCCCACTAACATGATGTATATAGAGGTAAAATACGAACTCAATTGCCTTCTTTCCCATCTAACATGATGTATATAGAGGTAAAATACGAACTCAATTGCCTTTCCTTCCCACTAACATTATGTATATAGAGGTAAAATACGAACTCAATTGCCTTCTTTCCCATCTAACATGATGTATATAGAGGTAAAATACGAACTCAATTGCCTTTCCTTCCCACTAACATTATGTATATAGAGGTAAAATACGAACTCAATTGCCTTCTTTCCCATCTAACATGATGTATATAGAGGTAAAATACGAACTCAATTGCCTTCCTTCCCACTAACATGATGTATATAGAGGTAAAGTACGAACTCTATGTATATTTTATAAAGTTGCTCACTATCTTTGAAAATCTGTGAAGTCTTAAACTGATTATATGTGAACAACCACAGAGCCGGTTAGATATAGAAACAACACATCGCCAACTCCCAAAATCTCTTTTCGTTTCTATTTTTTTTGTAATGAACTAACATTTAAATCCGTTCGTTATTTCGCTCGTATACTCTGCGATTTGTATGTTCGTATCCTGTTTGTAAAGTTCAATCTTATAGTGTTTATCTTTTGTTTTCTTATTTACCAGTAAGACACAAGGCAGCATAACGTGAGCGCTCTTATCGGTACACACATAACGCAACACCCTGACGAGGAAGAAATACGCAGGTAATAAACATGTTATAAATAAATGATGAAGTTAAATCTTAAAATTAAAGTTTAATTTGAAGATTTAATTCATCGAATCGTCATGGGAAAAAGCTGAAGAAAAACGTTACACTTTTTGACACGAGGGACGCAATGATTGCCGTATTCGCAGCTGTTGTTTTCCTGAGTTATTTTAGTTCTTCACAGCTTAAATAAAAAATATATCTTTTTCTCATAAAATCACAATATTTATTGATTGATTTAATTAACACGATTTTCTCTGCAGCGTTTTGATCTTTTTATTTTATGTTTACATAACCTAAAGCGTTCTTTTATTTTAATATTTTATCTGGATACGTCCTATCTTCGAAAGCGATCTGCTAGAATTTGTGCATGTAGATATGAAAGAAGTAAGTAGACATCCTTATTAATAAGGAAGACTGGCGTAGAGAATCTTGATGGACTTTGGCAAGATCATTTTCCCTCACTGATCGATAGGACAGCAACTCGGTAAACAGTGGAAAGTAGAGTCCCGAAATTTGCGGCTATCTGATGCTGATTAAGGCCACCTTCACTCTCAGTCCAACATGCGACAGCTGATTTGACCTTTAATCTTTTATATGGCTCATCTGAAGCACTGACATTTCGTTTGTTCGTGTCATATTACAATGGTGCTATATGGTAGATATCGATGTTTAAAACTTCTACTACTAACGGGTACATAGACCATGCTATCTCGTACCATCTTTTGCCCGTTTGACAGTGTAACTGTTAGATAAGAATCCCTCAGTGCCACTTTTTCATTTTTACTCCTCAAAAACTAATGTTCTGATGAGCGAGACTTCTTATTTTCACAATGAACCCCTATTCCGGAGCCCTGGTTAGGGAGTATGTGTCCATGACCTCCTCTACTTTTTCGAGTTTTGTTTCCCTGTTTATTTTGTCTTCAGTGGGCCCGTTTCGGACCGCTTTTTCTATTTCTCTGACATCACTGTCTTTTGTGGTTAATATTTCCGCGGGGCCCTTTTTTCTTTGAAAACTTGACCCGGTTACATGTTCGGGTACCCGGCGTCTGGTCGAGCTGGTGGTAGTGAGTGAGTTTCCACGGTACACTGGTCTTTCCTTTTCATGAGTTAAGTCATTTACTTCTTCCTCAGGTGACGATAGGCACATCTTTAACATAAGGGGTTAAACCTGTTTGTAGGGTATTTGGTCTGGATACAAAGCGACGTCATTACCTCTAGTTCACACAGAAGGGTCACTATCCTTGTTACATATTAACTTCTGTCAAGTCTGTATATAAATATATATATATATATACACACACACACACACACATATATATATATATATATATATATATATATTAAAATCAATGAAACAGACGAGTGGAAATAAAAAAAATAAGGAAAATTGTTAAAATTACCTTAAGGCCTTATCGTCTGACCCTCTGAGAGGAAACGTCAGAATGGTAAATTAAAAACTAAAAGTCGAATGAGATATGAGGGGAAAAAACTTATTTAGTTGGAGGAAACGATGGAGAGGAGAAAAAAAAATACATACCACGTGATATTCGCCTACACAAGGTTTCGAGATCATCCGGAAACTTCCAGGCACAGGAATCAGCCATCGGCAATCACCTCGTTAGTACAAATAGTTGTTCTGACAAGTATTCCGATGGGTGGTTTTCTGTTTTACACAGTGCCAGGTCGAACTACCATCTCAATATTATTGAGGCGTTAGTCATTAACAACTCTCGATCTAGCCTGTGTAGACAACATATTTTGAAACATCAGTTGGAGATCTTTAATGATTCAAAGCCACCATAACGTTGAGAGATTTACCCTTTTTTTTTTTTTCCTCCTCTTAATCGTTTCCTCCAACTAAATAAGTTTTTTCCCCTCATATCTCATTCGACTTTTAGTTTTTAATTTACCATTCTGACGTTTCCTCTCAGAGGGTCAGACGATAAGGCCTTAAGGTAATTTTAACAATTTTCCTTTTATTTTTTTTTCCACTCGTCTGTTTCATTGATTTTAATAATGCTTCCTCTAAAATTAATCCTACGATTCTGTTGTACACGAAATTTACTTGTATAGATGTGTATAGATAAGCTGACATACGTAGGTGAACCTTTCGATGTGTCTGTGAGTAGATGTGGGTATGTATAAGCACGGGTTAACTATCTATATATTCATTTAATTACATTTATTTATATCTAGATACACTTGAATCATGTTTATGACCACTTGACTCTTGCCTCTAAGCTATAAGGGACGGACATCTGTTTTTTCACCATTTCACTGGCCTTTTCCCCCATTTTTTCCCACCAACCCATGTTTCCCCCCCCCCCACGGTACACACACAATTCCCCGTTATACTGACAAAGACTGAAGTATCGCGGCCGAAAATTTGTTCTTCTTTTAAGGAAATCTTTATATTTTTTATTTTTTATGTAAGGGACAATTTATATTCTTAGACGTCAAAATGTAGAAAATAAATAAAAGATATATTAAAATATATTATATACTTTTCACATTAAGTTTCATACATGCATATATATATATATATATATATATATATATATATATATATATATATTAGTGCACCTCCTCCTTCAAAACAGATGTGCTCACTAATATTCCTATACGAGGAGCGTTCAATAAGTAATGCCCCTGACCCACTTCCAGTTGTCCGATCTAGATGAAATTTTGCATGTGTAATGATTCATTTCTGTATGGGTTATGTTGCAAAACAAAAGCTCTAAACTAATTGTGGTTTCTGATTTACAGGTGTTTGAACTGAGTCAGGTGTGAAATTGAGCCAGTTTAGTGTCGCGCAGTGATCAGGTTTTTGTATTTGAAAGGACGCAAACCAAAGGAGACTTTTGATGAAATGAAAGAAACCTATGGTGATGATGCCTCATTATATGGCCTTGTAAAACGCTGGCATCGTGAATTCAAACATGGCCAGAAGTCTGCGGAAATAGCTCCCAGACCTGGTCGTCTTTCTTCTGCCATTGATGAGGCATCTATCCGTCAATTTAAGGCTGCCATTTTGAAAGATCGACGCATTACTATTCACCAAATAGCCCAATATCTTAAGATTCGTACAGGTTCTGTGGAAACTATCATTCATGACCAATTGCATATGGATAAGATGTCTGCCAGATGGATTCCCAGGTTGCTCACACCTTTCCAGAAGCAATAACGCGTCGAGTGTCTGAGGATGAATTTGGAGATGTGCCAAGAAGATGGGTTAAAGTTTTTCAAAAGACTGATTACACAGGATGAAACTTGAGTCCATCACTATGATCCAGAGACCAAAGCCCAGTAAATGCAGTTGGACTCACCACCTCTAAAGAAGGCAAGGGTACAGTCCTCCGCTGGCAAGGTCATGCTCAGTCTTCTGTAACCAGGACGGTGTAGTGATGACATATTTCCTGGCAAAGGGTATCACAATTACAGGAGTCTATTACGCTTCACTTTTGGTGTAATTAAGAGAAGCTATCAAAATCAAGAGGCTGGCAAGATCAGCAAAGGTATCCTCCTCCTGCAGGACAACACTCCGGTCCACAACTCGCATGTTGCCAGATCAAAAGCACGGGCTATAAAATCCTCCCTCACCCCCTTACTCTCCTGACCTTGCACCCTTTGACTTTCATCTCTTCCTAGCCATGCAGTTGTTTTTGAAAGGAAAGCGTTTACCAGATGATGCAGCCTTAGTTTCTTAAGTTACGACGTGGTTGGCGGACCAACCTGTGGTGTTCTACAAAAACGATGTCCAGAAATGCATCAAACGATGGGAGGAATGCATAACTCTTGGTGGTTTCTATGTAGAGAAAGGCTAATAACTGTGCCAAATCTCATTAATCTACTGCTATGGAAAATGGGTCAGAGGCATTACTTATCGAACGCCCCTCGTAAAATCATAGTTTACGTCAGTAATCGAATTTAACAAATATCAATTATTATCATCCTTTCTAATGACCTAAATAAAAAAACACGCCCATAGTTGTTTTTTAATTTATAGTAGAGGATTTCTTTCCAAATCAATTTCAGACGGCCAAAGTTGTCTCACTGGCAATTTGCTTTCTCGTTTCCCTTCGCAACTTGAAATGATTTCACAAAAACGTATGTTCATCGTAACAATTTCATAATATCTTATTAAAATATGTTTATTTTGGCTGTTGATAATATTACGCGCTAAAACAATCGTCACTTAAACACGGGGGATGCTATCCAGTGCGCGCGTTACAAAACTAGATCTGTTAACAAGTTTAGTTTTTTTTTGCTCACAGTGTAATATGTTTTAACAATAAGTTGCCAGACTTGATTAAGAGCAGCAATAGCGTGGATCAGTTTAAGATGAGGTTGGATGAATTCAGAGAAAGTGGTATGAGGAGAAATTGAAGGGGCTTTTTTGGGGAGTTGTCAAATGAAATATTTGACACAATTTGATCTGGATATCGATACTGTACTAATAGTTGAATTGAGAAGATAGTTAAAGAGGAGATGCCCAAGGAGGTATAACAAACAAATAATAATAATGTTTGGCCATTAAATCCTATGTTTGCCTTGTCAATTTCACTTTTAATTAAACTATTATCGTTGATATACTAAAAGTAAAACATGATTACAGGCGACGCTATTCGGTTTTCACAAAACGTAAACATAATTATCATGATTCACGTTGACATGACATGAAGCTGTCCAAGTACAGTTAGTCTTCTAACCACCTACATCATTATAATAATTCGCTCTCAGTAAAAAGACGACGCGATATCAAATTGTAAGAGAAAAAGATGTAGTATGCACATCTCCTGTGGTAATAAGGTTAAATTGACGGTCCAAACTTCAGAAGGAACTTCTATTCAAACAACACCGTAATGATACTCACACATTCCTAACGCCAACACTTTCTCATATCTGTCAAATAAATTTGAAATATATCTGTCTGCATTTAATCTGTAAGTTTGTCTCTACATATACATATTAGTTGCTCACGCATGCAAATTAGTTCCAACTACGTTTTGAAGTTGGTAAGTTTTCGTTCTTGTCTCTTTTGTTACACTGATTTGAGTTTTCCATAGATAAACAACATTTGGGAATCTTTTACAATGATCAGCAGAGTAAACACGCTCAAAAAACAAATATTCAACAAATAAATGTAGGCGATAAAAGTTATTTTCAAACTTACGTGTGGCATTTGTTTGTATTTTTAGACCGTTACAACCGCTATTTATTAGAAATCAATAGTTTTGTCACAGAAACATCGAAAAAAAATGGCCGATTTTTTGCTATGGAAGTAAGCTGAAATCGCCATCTTGTTTTTAATAAAAACCGCTGTGAAAAAAAAACAAGAATTTTTTTTTTTTTACATCTAATGAAAACCCATGTATACTACGTAAAAATAAAAAAAAATTACATAGGTAAGTAGAAAAATATCTATTCTCGTCGTAGGTCAACTTTACTTGTTGCAAATTTATGTTTTTAAACCCTTTCTCGTTCTTTTTTTGGACCCCGTTCGCGACTCTGCTGATCATTGTAAAAGATTCCCCAACATTTTTATGAAGGACATTATGGGTTTCACAACTACAGAATACTTGGTTTCGATTTTGTTATCTTATTACAAATCGACCAGTGTTTGGGTTTGATATGATATTCTCTATGCGACAACTCGAACGAAACATAAAAGCCCTATACTATCTTAAGTACGTATCAGACGTAGAAAAAAACCCTAGTTATTATATATTCAATATAAACTGACTATGTAGCTGTTTAAGAAGGTGTCATTCAATACTAAAATACGAATAATAAAAAAACAAACAAAATAAAGTAATTTTAGTTCATATATTTTATATTACACATTTTACGATATTGACAGTTCATCAGGATCATAGTGATCCGAACGACGCTCATAAAGCGGACTTTCCTTAACATTTTACATAGATGAGAAGTGACCACTTTTACATCAAAATTATAATCATTATTATAATATATTATTTTCGTATGTCTGTATCGTAGTGACGTGGAAGTTCCTACCCACAAGACATTATTGTACTAATATTAGTTTCTCATTGTGTATTGGTGTTTCATTAGGGTAACAGTGTCAATATAAAAAGTGCTAGCATTACAAGAACTACTTTAAGTGACCATACTAAAAATAATAAAACTTGTTCTAAGAATATTGGACATAAGTGGACAATATGAAACACGGAAGCAGGTTCAAGGTCTGCTCGACGCATATACATCATTCAAGAAAAATCTAAACTTATTTTGGTTAAATGTATTTGCTTTCGTTTTTACCCATCGGATTCATACCATTCCCAATAGTATTAGTTTAAAAATTACGACGACAGGTCCGATATGATTTAAATACAGCAGAGCCGATTCTTTAAACCGCGTGTACTTCTTTAGACTTGTCAAGGCCGCACACAAACACTGCTAGTACCTGAAAGCGCGGGAAAATAGATACTATTTCAGTCAGGTTGTGTCAGTCTCATTATAAGTACAATAGTTTTAGCTATCATAAAACGCAAAAGTTACACACCGCTTCATTACTAAAGTTTAATGATTTTACGTCCAGCATAAAGGACCTAATATATCAAGTCATTCTTTCCCGCCTTTCTACCAATTCCATAAGCAAAACGATCGCTGGTTGAATTCTATCACCACTGACAGACTCTCCGAGAGATTACTTTCAAACCGAGGTGCGTGACTCTATTCGCTGCCTGTCAATGGGCGACATACGTGATTACGCACGAATCGATGGGGTCTGATATAGCATTGCTTTCATAGATAATTTGATACTTCGGGAGTTTAGGGACAGCGCAGACGTTGCCGAGGGGACACTGTCAAGGTTCGAGAGTAGGAATACTTCTTTTCATTACTCTTTCTTTTTAAATGATCTTTTCGTTCCATGTTATAACATACATACATTATTATTATTTGTACTCACTAGGAGTTCTCACACAGATCATCGTCAGTGATTGCTCACCGACAACAACCAGTGGTAGTTCCTGGAATCTGAGTGAAAACAAGTCTCCCCAGACTTCTAGTATTCTTCACCTCTTTTCGATAACGATGCGGTATCGCAACAGCCTCTTGCCATTGATTTCTCGCTGGTAAGGACAATTGGACTTCTCTGGTTTGTGCTGTCCCTCCTCGGTCTTCTCATCCTCCTCGACCCTCTACAAATATGTTGCCTGGTGTCAGCCTAGGCCGGCACCAGTTAAAAAAATAAATAAATAGAAAAAATAATATTTCTTTAAATTAATTTTTTAAAAAAAGTTTAATTTTTTTTTGATTTTTAAATTTTTTCCTTTCAATTCCTTATTTTTTTCCTTTTCTCTTTCCTTATTTAAACATTTAAAAAAAAATCTTTTAAACTTTTTTGGGGGTGGGGGTGGGGGAGAGGGAGGAGCTTATAGTGTTTCTTGTAATTTCTGTTTCTTTGGTTCATTTTTGTGTAGTGATAGCTGAGGCCGGTGTAATTTATTTGGGGAGGAATTATGAAGTGCTGTTTCTTGCAGTTTCTATTCCTTGGTTCTTGTTGTGGTGTTCTTCGTGTGGTTTTGTTTTCTCCCTGTTGTAAATTCCTTGTGACTGGTTAGCCTTTGTAGCTTATGCGTGTGCAGCTGTTTTGATCATTGCCGTCCTTTGTATGGTTTCGATGGTCCCTTTGATTCCAATTTCTCCCAGTCTTTTCTCCAGTTTTATTTTATTGTTCCTAGTGCTCCTACGATTATTGGTATTATACTAACTTTCTTCCTGCTCCATATTCCTTTCAGTTCTCTGGCTAGTTTTGTGTATTTACTTCGTTTTTCCATGTCTTTGATCTTCACTCTGTGGCCTACTGGAACGGCGAAGTCTACGATTTTACAAGGTTTTTCCATTTTGTCTATTATAATAACATCAGGTCTCCTTGCTTGTATGAGTTTATCTGTTTGTATATTATTATTATTATTATTATTATTATTATTATTATTATTATTATTATTATTATTATTATTATTATTGTTATTATTATTATTATTGTTGTTATTATTATTATTATTATTATTATTATTATTATTGTTGTTGTTATTATTATTATTATTATTGTTGTTGTTGTTATTATTATTATTATTATTATTATTATTATTATTATTTAGTTATTATTATTATTGTTGTTATTATTATTATTATTGTTGTTGTTATTATTATTATTATTATTATTATTATTGTTGTTGTTATTATTATTATTGTTATTATTATTATTATTATTATTGTTATTGTTATTATTATTATTATTTTTATTATTATTATTATTATTTTTATTATTATTATTATTATTATTTTTATTATTATTATTATTATTATTTTTATTATTATTATTATTATTATTATTATTATTATTATTATTATTATTATTATTATTTTTATTATTATTATTATTATTATTATTATTATTATTATTATTATTATTATTATTATTATTATTATTATTATTATTATTATTATTATTATTATTATTATTGAGCATCTCCCCTTTAACTTCTCAATTTCACTGTTAAAAAAAACAAAAACACTCTTAGTACAGTATGTATATCCAGATCAAATTCTGTCAAATACTTCATTTGACAACTCTCAAAAGCGCCCCCTAAATTTTTACCTCCTACCACTTTTCTGAATTTATCCAATTAGTCTCAAAATATAATCAAGGGAGGTGATTTGCGAGTAAATTTGAATAATAAATTCATAATCATATTTTGTCAATTATGCCGAATGCAAATTAATTGGTCGAATAATTTGAAATGTTTTATCAATAATTACAAATAAGAATATATAATAGTCTAAAATGACTCCATCGAGACAATTCTACCCAATCTTGTGGCACTAGGT
Source organism: Sepiola atlantica (assembly GCA_963556195.1). Lineage (NCBI taxonomy): Eukaryota > Metazoa > Mollusca > Cephalopoda > Sepiida > Sepiolidae > Sepiola > Sepiola atlantica. The sequence continues at coordinate 235,321,515 of OY744516.1, read as the reverse complement.
GTGGAGACAGACAAAACAAATGATACGGAAAACTATTGCGATGATGATTATGAAAATGTAAATTCAAACGACGATTGAAACTTATTTCCAACAGTATGATATGCATTGCGATGCTGCTCTTTATTATGCTACTGTTTTTGTGGGTAATATCACTAAACATCATATTCATTTAGTACGCAGGGTTGGGGATAAACAAAGAATATCACAAAGTGAAACGAGTCTCATTTTTAGCTTTGTGGTATTCTTTGTTTATCCACAGCCTCGCGAATTAAATAAATCGAAAACGCCAGGATTAAAATAGCAGCTTACTACATAACATATCTACATATAAAAAGTTAGTGTAGTTATGTGGTTTTAAATAGAAGACCTTGGATTTACATTCGGCAGCCTCGTAACTCTAGCTTCCCTTATTTTGTCCTTTTATCCTCACATTCCATGAGCGAGGTTTCAGACAAAGAGGGAAGGATTGCTGTTTTCTGGATAAGAATCTATCCATCTAACACTTATTGTTGGCTAGTTTTTGACCTTGAAGTAGTATTTTTAGCTCCTTACATGAAGTGGCTTCATGCCTTGTCTGGAGCGATTTCTATAAAAAATAAACAAATAAATAAAAAGTAGGGGGCTCGATAACGTTTGTAAGATAATAATAATGATAATCATAGTAAGATAATAATAATATCTATATAGAGATAGGTATGTGAATCCTGTACACGTAAATATATAAACATATAAACATACCTAACTTTATATATATATATATATATATATATATATATATATATATATATATATATATATATATATATATATGTATATGTACACAGTTCAACTTCAATTCCTGCTTCGGCCCACGGAAGTATTTTTTAAATGGCCCGAGTTCTCATAATTAATTCCGATTTAGTGCGCTCCACCTACGATTTGAACTCAACATCTCACTATTGGAGTTACTTCATTCTTGAACGCTTTTCCATGCTGCCTTCACGAAACCCCTCCTTTTCTATCTGTATACTCTCCTTTGATTGGACACCTCATCAACGGACAATTACCAACTGGACAGACCCAATATCTCTTTTACACCAACTTTTTTCACACTCCATTACTTAATATTTTAAAAAATTTTGAAGTTTGGCTTTTCCACTGCCAACTTATCTATCTATGTAATCCCTCTGATGATAAGATTTTGATCTTTGAAAAGCCTTGGCTTAAGGAAAGAATAATATACATAATTTTATTACCGAGTATACCTGGCATTGAACAATCGAAGTTGAAATAAATCTGTCATTCGTACATGTTTATCCCTCTTCTTTCATCTATCTTTATATAATATATATATATATATATATATATATATATATATATATATATATATATATATATATATATATATTATATGCACATAGATATGTATGTATATATAAAAAATATATATATATGAGCTTTATCAAAAGTCAATGACAAAAATTCAATCTTATCTCATATTATATATATTTTGAAATGGCAGAATTGACGATGGTCTTACAATTGTTTCGCAACGTGCAATATGCTACAGTTAGCCGCAATTACACACTGATCTTCAGAAACTACAGTGAAAGGCATATATAAAGATAACAAATAGAGTATAAAGTTCATGAAAAAGACAGAAAGCAGACAACACTCATGCGTACTCCCCACCCCCGATGATAGGATGTTAAGATTCTGATTAAGACGCCATCTTCATTTTAACGAACGAAGCCAGGTTTTCTGATAGTTATGAGAAAGCCCTAGCAAAGACAGAAATAATATATATATATATATATATATATATATATATATATATATATATATAAATGTATGTAGAAAGAGAGAGAGAGAAATTGAATAACATTTCTATGTGAATAATAAACAAGCTTTGCCTACAATTGTTGCATCCCTGTGCCTGTTTTACAAGCACTTCCACTGAATCTGCTCCGATAGACTTACTGAACTTGTATCTCCAACGTAAATAACCCCGATAACATCGACATATATGTCGTACTGATACAGAATACGACCCAATTTCTGGCAATTTTGTGTCGGCAACTTTCGGGTAGGTTACGTAAGCAGCCGAAAGATGCCGAAGAGTCACCTGTCATCAATTGAATAAGTGACGAAAAGTGTGTCAAATGCGAAAATGAATTGCAACGCTCAATCTTAACGAATTCGTATTGCCTGGGACCACAGTTATATCGAACTGTTTGGAAGGCGTACAACAGGTTAATCACAGCGAATAATTCGTGGATTCGATAACGAGGGCTATTACTAATAACGTCGAAAGACTGTAGAAGGAAGCGAAACAAGAAAGTGTGCGGTACGAGCAGGGACCTCATCGACAGCTATCTGTGCGAATTTATGTGGAGTTCTGAAGCAAACTTTTCGTCTTCATATTAGCGCATATAGCCCCTAAACTTCTACTTGTTTGTCGTCAGCGCTCATCGTAGCAGAAAACTCCACAAAGTACAATACAGGAAAAGGTAAAAAAAAAAAATACCCGGAAGTAAACAAAAAAAAGCTAAAAAAAAAACCAACAAAAAACCCCAGATTTTTAACAAGTTGACTAGTTTTATTTTTTAAAAGAATACTTATCTGGAACTTCTAATTAAAAATAAATCATGCTCAAAAACAGTTGCTTTCTTATCTTTCGTTTTGTGTATATAAAAAAAAACGATGACGCAGCAGCATTTTAAATTACTGTCTGCCATTCTTCGCGTCGGCCTTTTCTGATTGTTTACGTAACCTGTGGGAACATGCCAACGCAAAGTTGCAGCAATTGGGTTGGATTTTGTATCAGAACATATATATATATATATATATATATATATATATATATATATATATTTTGATTTTATTCCATTAGTTGCGACAAAACAAGTTTTGTTTCATTGGTGCAAATAGCGACCAACTCATCGGGCTGGCGATGGAATTCAAATGGCATAAGTTTTAACTTCACCTTAACGGGAGATTGAAAATTGAAAATACATTGAAACACGACTTGTTGGGGTCCTCCCCTCTCCCCTGTCACGTCCCATGTCACCGTTATAGACAAAGCCCCAACTCTGTCCCCCTCCCCCTCCAATGTATTTTCAATTTTCAATCTCCCGTTAAGGTGAAGTTAAAACTTATGCCATTTGAATTCCATCGCCAGCCCGATGAGTTGGTAGCTATTTGCACCAATGAAACAAAACTTGTTTTGTCGCAACTAATGGAATAAAATCAAAATATATATATTTTGCTCTGAATTTTCATTGAGCACTCTCATAAACCCGGTTTCAACTTCCTTCGGATTCATACCCCCTGGATATTTGTAACAAGTTAATTATATATATATATATATATATATATATATATATATATATATATATATATATATTCGGCACCTTACGCCAACTATTGGCGTTTCAGATCAACTATCAGCTAAACTGACGAGTACCAAGAAATAAACAGCTGTCTGTGGATAAATGAATGTATATATCTATACATTCCGAACGTTAAATATTTTACAGTAAGCCCACCAATTTTACAAGTTACTGTATTTATGTTTAATTTTTTCTGTACCTGATTAACCTCATTCCCCGGAAGATGGACCCAGATGGGTCCGAAAGTACTTGGGAGACAAATGCAAATTATAGCAAACTCATCAGCCGAAACTAAGATTCTGATTTGGACTATTGAAAGGATCTACCAAAGGATATCTAGACATGAGTTGTCTCTTATATTCAACAATATATATATAACGGCAATTAGTTTATAACTTGAAAAAGCGTCTGTAAAGTTGAAATGTACATGAGAGCGTGATGGCGTTCTACACATATGAGAGATTTAAATGCTTGACGTTAAGAAATTGATGACGTTAAAGAAAGTGCATACAATTCAAACGCATAACTACCTAATGGCTAAGAATTTAGTAATACTAATTATTATGCTAGACACTTTAAAATTTTGCGACTAGTTTCATAATTGACATTATTACATTTCAACTTTACAGACGCTTTTTCAAGTTATAAACTACTTGCCGTTATAATTAAAAAAATGAGCACAACAGTAAAGTCATAATTTGTAAAGACACTAAAACTAATACCGCCTGAAGATGATTTGACGATTCAAATCGAAAGTACTTGCAAAAAAGAAAAAAGAATGGAACAAGAAATCCATGAACTATATTTACATCAATTTGACCGAAACATTAGATGGACAATTCGGAAAATTGAAAAAATAAAAAAAAGTCGCATAAAACAACCACTCCGTGATATTTAATAATGTTTGCCTAAATAAAAATATACTGCCTAAATACATATACAACATATATATATATATATATATATATATATATATATATATATGTAATTATTTCCACATTAAGACAACGCCGCAGCCTACATGTCTGATTGTGGAAATAATTATAAATATCATCTCACATTAAAAAAAGACTAATGTATACGACCTTAAGACAGAAAAATATTTCAAATAGGTGACGGAGTTAAGACCCTAATCGCTTTCAAAGTAGACCCCCTGTACTGGCACACACTTAGCCTACCGATCCATCCACTGCCGGAAACACATCGGGAAGTCTTCTTTTGGAATGGATTTCATGTCCGCCATTGTTTTCTGCATTATCTCTTTTCGCACCTCTCAATAACAGCTGCACTCCGAGCAGTTATGGGCATTCAAAATCGTTGCTCACTCTCTGCTGATGTGCGGCCATTTTTGAATCTGTTGAACCGCTCCTTAATTTGTGTTACACTCATCGCATCTTCTCCAAACACTTGCTGAAGATAAACACCATCGGTGGGCTAAGTGTGTGCAAGGGGATTCGGATTAAAACCCCGTCACATATTTAAAATATTATTTCTGGCCTAAGGTCGTATACTTTTAAGACAGGCCTCTTATATATATATATATATATATATATATATATATATATATATATATATATATATATATATATATATATATATATATTTAGGGAGTCGCGAGGGCGCTCTGTCCCGTAATAGACTTCACGAAGGGCCTATGCTGGAAATCTCATTTCTTTGATCAATTATAACTCAAAAACCAATAAACCAGATTAGTTAAAACTTTGCACAACATTTTTATTTGATAGGTTCTATAAGTGTGTAGAATTTCAGCATCATTAGTCAAGGTAACCCAGAAATCCAGAAAGTGAAATCATGAAATCATGTTATCTGTGTGTACGTACATACGTACATATGTGCCACCCTGTATCTCATCAACTATTTGAGGGATTCAGCTGATCTTTGGCAGAGATAGAGGTTCTAGGGTCTAGTTGATGGCATTTTAATTTCAGTTTACCATATACCTTAGTTTTCTAGAAAATTTTAAAAAACCTTATGAGAAGGCATTGTATTGAGGCATAGCCTTTACAAAAGTAGTGACATTCCATGAAAAATGCCAGTATACTGAAATCATATGCCTTGAATAGGGTTAAGATGAAAATTCATATACACTAAATATACAAAAGCAAGGAAATTCCCAAATTTTTACACTTTTATTGCTATTAAGGGTATGACTACATATCAACCAAACCATTTCATTATCACATCACTACAGTATAAATCTCTATGTATGAGTGGATGAAGTGTGTGAGGTGTGCTAAAGAAAAATTCCTACCAGTAAAATACATAGCTCTGTTGTGCTCGCATACCCTTAATGACAATAAAAGTGTAAACATTTAGGAATTTGCTTGCTTTTGTACATTTAGTGTATATGAATTTTCATCTTAACCCTATTAAGGGCATATGATTTCAGTATACTGGCATTTTTCATGGAATATATATATATATATATATATATATATATATATATATATGTATATATATAGCTTGAAACTCTAGCATCTGTAGGTTAGAAATAATTTAATAGTAATCTGTTAATAGTGTATATATATATATATATACATATATATATGTATATATATATATATATATATATATGTATATGTATATATATATGTACATGTATATGTTTGCACTGCCTTTGTCTAGTTATCTAGTGCAAGAATACAATAAACTCTGAAAGTATTTTGAAACTATATAATACGTTGCTAGTCTAGAAACTTGTCCGACATTTATGAATGGTGTTAATCAAACAATACAGCGATGCGATGGTAGAAAAGTGCGGCGGCCATTAAGATGCACGTTCAAGTGCACATAAACAAAGAAACGAGCGTCGAGCGTAAAAGTTGTGGGAAGACACAGAACTGACAAAATGTCTGTTAATGTAAATGATCAACTTATTTCATGTGCATTTTATTTTCTATTCCTTTTTGTGTATTGGAATATTGCCTGATATTCGCATCTCGATGTCTGCCAAGGTATTAGACTTTCGTTAGATCTGACATTTCCGTTACCTTTTAACTTCGTTCGAACAAATAGGTGTCGACATTGCTGTTGGCTTTTGCACTTGAAACAATACGAATCCATGGTTGCAGAAAATATGCTTATCATACAACTAGACATTTTTGAATTGCTCAAAAATAGTTCTATATATATTTATATATATAATATTGTTTATGTAATTATATATATATATATATATATATATATAATTACATAAACAATATTATAGACTTGGTATTGAGCGCTCTTGAAAATCTTTGTTTTATGTTCACTTTATTAACACATTTGAACTTGATCAATATATATATATATATATATATATATATATATATATATATATATATAGTTTAAATTTTTTTATAATTGGGCAGCTTTCTTTCTTTTATGTTTGATTAAACAGGAGTGCCAACTTCTGCTTATTCAGCTTTTGATCCGTTTTTTCTTGTCTTCGTACGACAGATTTGATGTTATAATCCAAGGAGTATAAAAAATCTCCGTATTTTGAGCGAACGTTTTCGACCGACATCGGTCATCGTCAGGCGGTTGCAAAATGAAATAAATTGGTGAATCTATCAAGAGGGCGCTTTTTAAAATTATTTCAACAGCACTTCAATACATCTTCACCACCGCCCCCCCCCCCCGCATAACGGGAATGGTTGATGTTTAGAATTTTTACACTCTTTGGATTATGACATCAAATCCGTCGTACGAAGACTAGAAAAAACGTATAAATCAGATGATTCTGGTGTTGGCATTAGTTTCCCCGATGTTTTTCTAGTTAGAAATCTTTCTGGAAAGACATCGGGTACTTACGGGAAGGACCACGAGAAGGTTGCCAACATCCCTAAGTAAAAGTAATACTGCGGAACCGACTGGATTCGAACTTGGAACACCCAGATCTTCAGTCAGCGTCGATATCCACTTAACCACCGTCACCTCCCGGTCAAACGCTGAATAAGCAGAAGTTGTCACTCCTGTTTAATCAAACATATATATATATATATATATATATATATATATATATATATATATATATATATAGAGAGAGAGATAGATAGATAGGTGGATAGATAGTTAGATAGATAGATAGATAGATATTATTAAAAAATTATTATAAAAACTTATAATTATATAAGAATATTTTGAAAAACCCGAACAAGGCATTCTATTTAAAAAAAAAAATTATTTATTTATTCTAAAAACCGTTGCACTTTTCAAAAGTATTGTTCTTTCTCTCTTTTTTTTCAATACTAAACAATACGTAAACCGCGTGGTACACACACCTGGCATTCAACACCAATCGTCATAACATGAAGACGAATTTAAAGTTGACTGCGACCAATGTGTTTCAATCAAGAAGAATTAAAAAGAAAAGTTAACGAAAAAAGAGAAAAAAAATGTTTATACTTTTGAAAAAGGCGTATCCGCCGAAAGTGCTCAAGTTTTTAGAATAAATGAATAATTTATTTAAAGAAAAACCCAAAAATGCGTTGTTCAGGTTTTTAAAAATATTCTTCTTATTGCCATCTTATCAACGTTTCAAGTTATGCCTTTTTCATTATTATAATTATATTTTTAATTATATCCAAAAGGATCCTAGGATCACATAGAAAGTCATATTACGATATTCGATGCTCAATATTGTAAATAGTTAATAAAGTTGTGGAATATACAAATAATATATTTAAGAAACAAATATATTACTAAAAAATGAACATAATGACTGTTTTATTCACCTATTTATGTTTAACTGAGAAAGTCATCATCCCTTAATCCGGACATTTCCAAAATAATATTTTTCTCGTCAGAAGAAGACACATTTTCTGATATAATAATAGATATTTCAAATACTACTTGAAATATTTATTTTAAAAAATTGAAAGAGTTTGAAAAAGAATAAAGGAAGTTTTTTTTATTGAAACAAGTGTAGGATGATACATTTGCTTCACACTAAATAGATAATAAAACAAGTGTAGGGTGATACATTTGCTTCACACTAAATAGATAATAAAACAAGTGTAGGATGATACATTTGCTTCACACTAAATAGATAATAAAACAAGTGTAGGGTGATACATTTGCTTCACACTAAATAGATAATAAAACAAGTGTAGGATGATACATTTGCTTCACACTAAATAGATAATAAAACAAGTGTAGGGTGATACATTTGCTTCACGCTTGGAATCCTCGGATCTGCTAACAAATGGTGACGCATATTTTAAACTTTTTAAATTGTTTGTATTTTTTATAATTTTTTATTTTTAAATGTTTGCATTACAGTTCATTTTACTGACTTATGCGTCGAGTTTTTTCTGATGATGAGAGCATATCTTTGAAAATCCATGGATTAAGGAAACGGAAAAAGTGTTTTTATATAACCCGTATTAAAA
>OY744516.1:235290251-235307751 GCA_963556195.1 Sepiola atlantica | reverse complement strand
CAGCTTTGAATCTGGTGTTTGCGATGAAAGGTGAATTAAATAAAAACACTTTAGATAATTATTAACCCATGACAATTATACATATATATATATATATATATATATATATATATATATATATATATATATATATATATGCGTAGATAGATAGGTGTCAAAGTTGTCAGAAATCATATATGCGGGGGTAATAATGGAAGTCTTACTGCTCACCTCGATTCAAACTGTGTGGGAACCTCTGTATGCTTTGAATATTTTTTATCTTTTATTTTTCATGTTTTATATTATATTATATTATATGTTAATTAATTAAATTCGCTGTCCTACTTCTCTGCCAAACTCCTGTCAGTTGACGAAATTTTTATACACAGATCTTGCGCCTCATTTCATGAAGCTTCTATACGTAATGGCATAAAAGTCGCTGACGAAGACTTTTGGTATTATAAAAATTAACAGAAAATGAACAATAACATTTTTCCAGAAAGTTTGGAAACGATCGTATGCCAAATGCTTGTTGGTTTTGAATTCTTAGAACAATGTTCAAATTATATTGATCTAAACTAACATATATATATATATATCAAGCAGACTTTATTAAACAACACGGAATTTTCGCACTTGAATAACTTTTTAAATATATATATATATATATAAGACATATAAATTACATATGTTATTTTCTGTACTTCGGACTACTTGCAAAAAAATTATGATTCCTTTTCCGTTAGATTTATAATTACGCTTTGTAATTATCATTATAATTGAAATATAATTATTATGTAAACTTATAATATTGGTAATATATTCCACGAGATCTTCTACTGTATCTGCAAATATTAAACTTTAAATGATATCAATTAATTGCTGACTCATCCATGTTTGCTACGAAAGAAACGCATGTTATTCATTACTTCCGAAATTTGATTTAAATGATAATATAAATCTTTGAAAAATACTATGAAGCTCTATCGTAAATATATCGCCTTCCGCAGCAATTTCGAACTGATTCGTATAGTTCGTAAAAGTTTCTTCGGATGAGAATTCAATTTTAACTATAAAATATTCGTTTAATATTATTATCATTATCTTATACACACACACACACACCCACACCCCCCCCCACATATATATATATATATATATATATATATAAAAAATATGAAACTAAAAGTATACTTTTAGTAGATAGAACCTATAGTGAAATGGGTTAAGCTCAATATACGAGATAGAGCAATTATAAGATGGATGAAAAGAAGAGAGATAAACATGTACGAATGACAAATGTATTTCAACTTCGATTGTTCAATGCATAGTATACTCGGTAAACAATATGTTTATTATTCTTTCCTTAATCCAAGGCTTTTCAAAGATTAAAATTTTATCATCAGAGGAATTACATAGATAGACAAGTTGGCAGTGGAAAAGCCCAAATTCAAAATTTGAAAAAATATTAAGTAATGGAGAGTGAGAATGTGCGAAGTACCGAGTACACCTTGCATTGAAAAACATCGATGTTGAAATAGATTTGTCATTCGTACATGCTTATCCCTCTTCTTTCATCAATCTATATACACATAATAAATATTTGTTATTGTTTAATTATCTATGTACGTATACGTTTCGTCCTTTTTTTAAAATCGGGACTCATCAGCATAGAGATATGACTATTCACTACCGGTCATGCGATTCGAAACCCTGGATTACAAGTATTTTTGAACTCACATCCGACGTCTTTAACCACTTTATCGGCGGGCTGTGTTGTATATTTCTTTAAGTTTGCACAAAGGGTTATATAGCAGCTCAATAGTGTATAAACGACTAGAGCTCTTAATTTAACATGATGTAATCCTCGTTTAGTAAAAAGAACATTTATATACAAACAATTGTTTCTGAAATATCGTAAATATACACATTTATCTTATACAAAATTAACCAAACATTCACAAAGAGGCTTCATCAGTGCATCACTCACCACAGTCAGGCTGAAAAAAGATGCGTTTAATATTCATTTCATTAATAATATTAATTTCCATATCCATTTTCTTCTTCTCATATATGTGTGTGTTTTATTTAACTTTAATAAAATTTTGAACATGTCTGCCTTTCTTTCAGTTGAATCTGTTCCTTTTGATTCTGATTCAGCTCCTTTGCAAAAATCAAACATTCAGCCAACGTGCTTGAGTGCACTTCTTCCCTATTTATCAATGATGTTCAATGTGCTTTTTTTTTATCACATCAAACAGATTATTCGTATTATTCATACAAATATTATACGTTTCAATGCATCTGTCATTTCCGATTCAAATGTCCGTTTACTTTTCGATGTACCAATGACTCATAGTTGCTTTGTTGTTGCGTTTTACGGTATTTCAACGTCGTTGGGTCATTTTATGCCAATAACGTACAGATATCTTGTAGAATAATTTTTTGGTAGGCGTAGATTTTGTAAAAAAAATAATCTGTAAATATTTCTATATAAACCAGAAATAGAATCTTGACCGGTACTACCACCAGAGTTTACCTGACAGTAATGGTAAAATATGGATAACTCGACACTCCATAAATCTCTCAAATAACAAGATGCGCTTTGAGGTCATATCCAGTTGTTTGTCTTTAAACGTCATTGAGTTCACTTGCAAAAAGAATGAGATTCCAATTTCTTGAAATAGTTTTTATCAAAATAAAAATTATTTATCCTTTGAATTTTTAAAAATTCATATTTATCTCTGGAGAATCAAACATTGATAACCATCCTCTTTATCGAGCAGTAACCGTCTGGAGAGTCAGGTAAACGTAATTTTTAGCATCTTCTACCGTGTGTGTTTGTATTTTGCTTTGAGTGACTATGTTTGTAAGATGCTTGAGCCGATGATCGCATTTTGTATTTATATATCGAGTCGCGGGATTTAAATTCGTAACGCTTTTCCTAGAACAGTGTGAAACGGTTCTCTTGGCGTCTGATTGACATCACGTGCCCGTTTCTCGGCTGTTTTTTGAAATACTCTTCTTTCCTACAGCTTTTTTTGTGGTTCATTTGCTTTTTCACCTGAAGATAATTCGACGAAGAATCGAAAACGTTCGTGATACATATGGAACATACATGAAATTCTTTGATTTTAACACAAACAAAATCATTAGAAAAAGTTGAAAAGTAAAAAAAAGTATAATTAAGCAGAGAATTATTTTATTTATAACAATGTTTACTTAAATGAAAAAAATGCTGCCTTAATACACACACACACACACACACACACACACACACACACACATACATATATATATATATATATATATATATATATATATATATATATATATATAATATTCGGTTATTATTATTTTGTTGATTTGCCTTTCATACCTGAGAATGATTCGACGAAGAATTGAAAACGTTCGTGAAACCTTTGAAACCTGTGAAAACTATGGAACATTTATTTTTAAAAATTTTACTCCAAAAAAGACCATCAGAAAAATTGAAAAAATAAAAAAAAACGTATAATTCTGTTACTTTAATCAATGTTTGCATAAATGAGAAAATGCTGCCTAAATACACACACACACACACAATATATATATATATATATATATATATATATATATATATATATATATATTTTTATTTTTTATTTTTTATTTATGAATTTTGAACGAATGTTAAGTCTGCAATATCTTGGATTTAGTTAGTTTCTCTGGGAATTTAAACTGCATTTTACTTTATTTTTTGTTAAAATGACTTAAAGCTTCTTTAGACAATATATTGGGTATTTAGATCTGTAAGGCTAGGTTTCCTTCCTCTTATCTACTTACCCTTCTGGTACCTAAGGTACTTAAGCTTTATTTTTTATTTTGTATTTATTTATTTATTTATTTTATATATTATATATTTTATATATTTTTTAAGACAACTTTAATTCCTATATAATTTTATTGCTAGCTACCATATTGCAGAATGGTTCTTGGGTGTAGTGTTTAGATAGTAGTAGTAGTAGTAGTATTATTATTATTATTATTATTATTATTATTATTATTATTATTATTATTATTATTATTATAATAATAATAATAATAATAATAATAATAATAATAATAATAATAATAATAATAATTATAATAATAATAATAATAATAATAATAATAATAATAATAATAATAATAATAATAATAATATATGCAAATTACCATATCATACGGTAGTCTTAAGGGTAATATATTACTATTATTATTATTGTTATTATTATTATTATTTATTTATTTATTTATATATGAGTGAAATTTTAAGCTAAATTATTGCGACACTTGATTATTGGGGAAATGGTAGTTTAATCAGTACCATTGGAGAGCCATGAATATTATAACTGTCCTGTTTTTAAATCTCCGAAACAGTTACATGGTAAACAGCTGATGATCCCCGTGTTAATATTAGACGCTTAAGGTCTCATGTTTTTGTTTCACTGTTAGATACTTACCCCCCCCCCCTTTTTAAAAAATTCTATTTACTTATTTTTTAAACTTTTTATTTATTTATGAATTTTCCAACGAATGTTAAGTCTGCAATATCTTGGATTTAGTTAGTTTCTGTGGGAATTTAAACTGCATTTTACTTTTTTTTTGTTAAAATGACTTAAAGCTTCTTTAGACTATGTATTGGGTATTTAAGTCTGTATGGCTAGGTTTCCTATCTCTTATCTACTTACCTTTCGTGTACCTAAGGTACTTAAGCTTTATTTTTTATTTTGTATTTTTTTTATATTATATATTTTATATATTTTTTAATGCCACTTTAATTCCTATATAATTTTATTGCTAGCTACTATATTGCAGAATGGTCCTTGGGTGTAGTGTTTAAATAGTATCATCATTATTGTTATTTTTATTATTATTATTATTGTTATAATTAATGTTATTTGATATGCAAATTACCATATCATACGGTAGTCATAAGGGTAATATATTATTATTGTTATTATTATTGTTATTATTATTGTTATTATTATTATTATTATTATTATTATTATTATTATTATTATTATTAATGTATATATGAGTGAAATTATAAGCTGAATTATTTCGACACTTGATTATTGGGGAAATGGTAGTTTAATCAGTACCATTGGAGAGTCATGAATATTATAACTGTCCTGTTTTTAAATCTTCAAAACAGTTACATGGTAAACAGCTGATGATCCCCGTGTTAATATTAGACGCTTAAGGTCTCTTGTTTTTGTTTCACTGTTAGATACTTAACCCCCTTTTTTTTTAAATTCTATTTACTAACAGTGAAACAAATACAGGAGACCTTAACTTAAGCATCTAATATTAACACGGGGATCATAAGCTGTTTACCATGTAACTGTTTCGGAGATTTAAAAACAGGACAGTTATATGCATGGCTCTCCAATGGTACAGATCAAACTACCATTTCCCCAATCAAGTGTCGAAATAATTCAGCTTAAAATGTAACTTATACATAAATAAATAATAATAATAATAATAATCAAAATAATAATAATATACAACCCTTAAGACTACCGTGCGATATGGTAATTTGCATATCAAATAAAATTCTTTATAACAATACTACTACTACTACTACTACTACTACTACTACTACTACTACTACTACTACTACTAATAATAATAATAATAATAAAATACTATCTAAACACTACACCCAAAAATCATTCTGCGATATGGTAGCTAGAAATAAAATTATATAGGAATTAAAGTTGCATTAAAAAAAAAAGCTTTAGTACCTTATAATATATATATATATATATATATATATATATATATATATATATATATATTAATCCAGGTAAAGTAAACATCCACAGAATGACAATCCAAATAATTTTAGCCGGGCTTATAAAAATGCTCAATATCTAATATAGCTTATATATATATGATTATATTTATCTATACAGACATGTACATAATCTGCGACACTCGCCTGTTGATGTTATCGATCAACAGCTGTTAGAAACTATAATCCCATCAGGAAGAATGAAAATCCGATCCTTACCTCAGATCATATTTGGAAAGAATTAAATAGTAAAGAAAAGATAAGAATGGAAAAAAGAAAAGAAAAAATGTGAAAAGTCACGTGGTCAGATTTGAAACCGTTGAAAAGCAAATATAATATAAAATAAACTCGTTGAGGATAGAGAAAAGAGAAAAAAAGGAAGGAGAGAGAGAGAGAGAGAGGGGGAGAACAAGAAAAAGGGGGCAAAAAATCACGTGGTTCATGTCTGGATACGTGTTAGTAGTTGCATCAGCGTGTCAATATCATGCTAGATAGTTCGATGGAGAGGGAGACACAGTCTCCAGTATGGTTCAAATTTAGGTTGATGGTGAAAATGGAGGTGGGGTTTAATTAATTTAGATCTAATCTTGCTGACGAGCCAAGTTGCCAATTTTTATTGCTGCTTTACTTTTGTAGCGTGTTGTCTTGCGCTGCCAGGGATAAAACAACATTTTTCCTATTGACAAGTGCCCTACGTTTGTTTCGGAGATGTTTGTCCGCACGCAACACGCTGCATTTGCTCAACATACAGGTTTGTATTTAATGTTTAGTTGCAACCTAAAACTTATTGTGTATAATGTCACGAAACCCACGAAACGCACAGTAAAATCTATCTCAAATGAACTTCAGGTTTTGATATGGGTTATGTAGATTTACCTTTATTAACCGACTGGCTTTGCGTTGAATATTTTCATAGGGATCCTATCTGTCATAACATGATCAAGGAACGGCTTATTTCGCTGTCTGGATGGAATCTGCCTTGCGTTTCGCACTTGAGGAATAAAAACCCAGACGCCTAATCTGCTAACCTTACCCATCTGTTCTAAGTGACGGCATATGGTTGGCTACGAAGTATTGAGTTCTTCTGCATATTCATGAGTGCTTGTGACGAGGGATAATTCTCCACCAACGTGTTTAAAATATATTCATCGATGGCCGATGAGCGCCATCGTGATCTTTGCTTGGTTATGCCGAATACCAGAACGAGAATATTCTGGTCTGGTGGAGCATTCAGTTTAATGTTGTGACTTGTAGTAACATCACTAGAAGACGTGGCACCATTAATTTTCTCGTTTGAGCCAATGTGTAGCCATGCCAGGCGATCTTATTCGGGCTTTGAATACTATGTTATTGTTTTAATATTTGGTCAGGTTAAACAGATTGGGGAGTACTTTCATGTCATAACATACTGATAAACTCTTATACAGAGATACCGAATACCCAATATATATATATATATATATATATATATATATATATATATATATATATATATATATATATATATATATATATATATATATTTATATATGTGTATATATATATATATATATATATATATATATATATATATATATATATATATATATATATATATAATCTCCTCTGACGCCTGCCTGCATCATCGAATGTACCTCTTATTGGACTTTTTACCCTTTTTGGATTTTCTATTTTCGCCGTACCTGAAGTTGTGGCTTCTTGGAATTTAACTTTGAAACCTCTCTCATTACTTCTCGTGCCTCTAACGACCTACCTATCTACATCTTATTCTCTCCGCTGGACTCTTCGACACCGGACTTTTTGGCAATCGGACATTTGCTTGCACCCTGGCACAGTTTTGCCCTGCGTTTCTTTCCCTACAACTTTTATTTCATTTTTTCAAATTTTAAATCTTGGCCATTGCCAACTTATCTATCCCAGCGACTTTCTCTGATGATAAGATTTTGATCTTTGAAAAGCCTGGCTTAAGGAAAATTTAACTTGAATAAATTGCCTTTTTGCGGAATATACCTTGCTTTGAACTTTTGAATTGAATTTTGATTTGGCTTTTGCTTTCTCTAATTCCTTTCCATTCTCCTTCATTTCTACCTGCTCTATCCTGGATATTGAGCTGTATACTCTTCACAATAGGGTTTTACCTTTCCTAAAAGTTCGCTTTTAGTACACCTCTTTATATATATATATATATATATATATATATATATATATATATATATATATATATATATATATATATATATATTACATTTTCCCTAAAATTTATATAACACATTTGCATTTACAACTTTTTAAATTATGACTTTTGGTATATCCTTTGCCAATTTATCTGTTTGCACACTTCTGATGATAAGAATCCATTCTTTGAAAAGGCATGGCTTAAGGTAGGAAAAATAAATATTCTTTAATTGAATATACCTTGTTTTGAATAACTGAAGACGTAATAGATTTGTTCTTGTCACATCTTTTACTTGTCTTCTTTCTATATAATTGCTCTATCTCGTATATCGAGCATAAATTATTTCATGATAGGTTCAAATTTAAAAGTATATATATATATATATATATATATATATATATATATATATATATATATATATATATATATATTTGGAAAAGTTCATTTTTTAAGCATCTTTAACATTTTAAACTTAAAGAAAGAAAAACAATGTGTTAGATGCAGATATCTTTTTTATTAAAATAAAAATAAAAAAATAAAAACAGTATTTTTTCTTCTCCTTCACTTTGGCTTTTTTTTAGAAAAAAACTTTTTTAGATTTTTTTAGACTTTTTATCTATAAAAAAGTCTAAAAAAAGTTTTTAAAAAGTCAAGATGAAAAAGAAGAAAAAATATTGTTTTTATTTTTTATTTTGATTTTAATAAAAATATCTGCATCTAACACGTTTTTTTGAAGGCATTTTGCCTCTTTCGTTAAGTTTATCTCTCTCTCTGTCTCTCTCTCTCTCTCTCTCTCTCTCTCTCTATATATATATATATATATATATATATATGAAGAAATGCGATACTTAGAAGGCAATACAATGCAGAGGTGTGACGGATAGACACAAGTTGGAGCAAATAAGACATATAATGGTAAAACAAATGAAATAGTTTCACCCATAATACAAAGTATACATATATATATATATATATATATCTCTATATATATATATATTCACAAACAGACATATATCTGTCTATCTACACAATGTTACAATGCTATGTAATACCTGCATCAAGATGATCTGGTGGAAACTCCGTATGATATAATATTTCGGGAACCCACTTCTTCAGAACCGTGCTCAACTCAAGTTAAAGCGTGCATATATATATATATATATATATATATATATATATATATATATATATATATATATATATATATATATATATATATATATATCTATATATATATATATATATATATATATATATTATGGAACTCGGTCACACATCAAGTAAGATTTGATATATAGAAAACAAAAAATATATTAAAAAAGTTTAAAAAAATATATATAATCAAAGTCACTTGTTTTTGTCTTACTTTTTAACGCCGACATTTTTTCCATTTCTTGCATTGTGATAGCCTTCTAATACTCCTCTCTCACTCTCTCTCTTTCTCTCTCCCTCTCTCTCTCTCTCTCTCTCTATATATATATATATATATTAGTAAACATATATATATATATATATATATATTAGTAAACAATATATATATATATTAGTAAACAATATATATATATATATATATATTAGTAAACAATATATATATATATTAGTAAACAATATATATATTAGTAAACAATTCTATTCATACAAGCATAGCATGGCTCAAGGCTACACATTTAAGAGTATCTGGAATTCTGCAAGACTAAGCAAAGATCACACGCAAAATAAACTGGAACATAGTTAAATGGTCCATTAAAGACAAGACATTATTATTCTTCACTAACTCATGGAGTTAGACATAGGGAAGTTTCTTAAATAAATACTTGTATATCTATGTAACTCAAAGAGAAATCAAGTTGTGTTGGCCCAAGGAAAATACTCGTTGATGTTTAAGAGCTAACCGGTGTAAAATAATACAACAAATAGATATGTTGAATACCAACTCTCGCTTTTTGTTGAAATGATCGTTAAAAGTTATCAGTCAGAATATAAACTGATATCTCTTTTATCGGATCCCCATGTCTATTTTTGTCTGTGACTGAACTAATTTTGATTCCCTTTTGTCGAAGAGTAAAGAAAAGTTGATTTTAATGTTATTTTACTACTCTACGACTTATATTTTTAAATGCCTATTTAATATTGTTACATATTTAGCTTGCATCTGTATAAGTCTTGCAAAAGGTCAGCTGAGAGGTACGGCAGACTGAAAGGTTAAACTCGTACGGGCTTACTAAGATGACAGTCGTCGGCCAAGTACACAGGCGAATGGTAGAGATGTGGAAATTGATCGCCATGATTAACACAGGCGAATGGTTGAATTCTTTCTTTCTTTCGCTGGTTGAATCCTTTCTTTGTGTGGTTAAATTCTTTCTCCCAGTTTTTTCGATTATATGATTTTTCAGAGTGTTGTATGATCCCGCTGTGAAAGCACGAGGTTACTAAGCTTCTGATTGGCTTTGTGCAAGAAATAAGATAGATTTTAAAGAATAAATTATATATTTGATAAAAATAGAAGTAATGTCTTAATTATTATTTAATGTTCCATTTTCAGCGGGAGACTCAAATAAAGACAATGAATTCTGTAACCCAGCAGATAATTAATGATTAATACTAATTACAGAAAGCTGACGCTCGCCCACCTAGCGTCTTGACAATGCGACTCCATCATCAAAAAGCCTTGGAGTCTATTCACAACATGAGACCAGGACTATAGACGTGGGACTCATCCGGCCGAATGAACCTTTTGTGGTTCTACAATAGGAGTAGGATACAGTTACAACAGTGCCCTAAACGAATATCGCACACAGAGACACCCCTGGGAAACGAAAGTGGTTAAAAGAAGGCTTGCTCTTTTAAAATAAACACCAAAATGTCTAATTAAAAGACATTTTTACATATTGTATCCATGGGCATTTGTTGACAAATTATGACAAAAAAAATCAATGATTTCAGAAAAAAATATGTGGATATTTGAAACTTCTTAAATATCTAGACTTAAGTCTACACAATATCTCAATGGAAAAGCATCAGTGGAATTGATTTCAAAGGCCAATTTCAAAGAATTTCAATCTTGGAATCAATACCCGTTCCCAGTTTCTTGTTGCTTGTTGCTCGATTTGTATTGAATGCTCTTCATCTTCCTCATTCAGTTAAACACACAGTTCCACGTGTTTAAATCGGTAACTGATTAATTTTTTAAAGTCGGATTAACGAGAATATTTCACTTGTAGATGAATCTTCTAACATGCCATTTCGTCTATCTTTTTAAATCGTTATGTATATATATATATATATATATATATATATATATATATATATATATATATATATATATATATATATATTAAGTTCTAAAAATATATTTATGGCAATTAAGCTACACAGAGGTTTTCGCGTTTCTAAACCCGGTGGCGGGGAATCTTAGGCTGAAGATTCCCTTCTCCGAGGATGAAACGCGGAAACCCCAAAAAATCAAAACAAAAAACAATAAATAAACAGACAAATCACATTTAAAATTTTTCAGACGAGAAACCCTTTTGCGTAAGATGACATCCTGACACCTACCTATTGAAGCTTAAGAAAGTCGGTCAGCTCAAATTATAGGCAGGACTATGTTTTTATTTATATATCTATGTATAGGTGTGTAGTTATATTTGTAAATGTATAAGTATGTGCGTATAAGCGTGGGTGTGTGTATGTAGAAAGTAAATAGAGCCCCCACTAGTAATGACACATATGTAACAGTTTAATTGTTATATAGTCCGCAATGGAAACGATTAAGACAATGCATTTTGTCAGCCGTTAGGACCTGGAGTGACAATGATCTCTCACTAGATACTTTTCTCGGGACAGGTAACTTTAAGATATTATGTTCTTGAAAAATGGGACGACGACCATGTCTTAAGCTAAACATTTTTATCTTAGCTATGAAATCTATATCTTCCGACTGAACTATTTCCACGTGTGTAGAGCGCCCTTATCTTTCAGGACGTTATATTCATTCATGTGTATCTTCACTAAAAGCTAACCCAGCAACTGAAATCCAACTGCAAATCCATTCTATGGCACATGCTTAAACTAACCAACCAGATCTTTACTGAATTCAAAAAGTATATTACTCGAATGAAGCATGTAACATGATATCTTTTTCCGATAACGGTTTTTAATTTGGTTGTACATTTCAATAGGTCGCATTTGCTTTTAGTATTAACAATACAACGCATTGAGAAAATTTATTTTTTTTCCTCTCGAAATAAAAGATGGGAAAACAGCATGACACGGTGTTATCCAGTGCAAATCCTATATCTCTGTGTCTTTCAGAGCTGCTTTGAAGTTGTCAATAGATGTCACCGTTTTGATATATTGTAAGAACTCAGCCTGAGGTAAGTGTTTATATTGTCAAGAAATAATAGGTATTATCAGAAATAATATGGAAATAAAAGATAAATATTCTCTAGATCCGTATTTTTTTGTTGCAGTTTGTCATTTCGATGCTGAATTCCTATTATTCTCTGCATTCATTTTCCCAGCACAAATGTCTGCACTTATCTGTTGTGTATACTATAGAGGAAAGTCGGATTGCCCCCCAATAGCACGACCGTAACTCTTCCAATACGCATGCGTTACAGGAAATAGAGGTAATCCATCAAAACTGGACGCAGTAGTAGTAGTAGCAGTAGTATAAGTAGTAGCAGTAGTAGCAGTATTAGTAGTAGAAGTAGTAGTAGCACTATTAGTAGTAACAGTAGTAGCAGTAGTAGTAGTATTAGTAGTAGTAGCAGTAGTAGTAGTAGCAATAGTAGTAGTAGCAATAGTAGTAGTAGCAGTAGCAGTAGTAGTAGCAGTAGTAGTAGCAGTAGTAGTAGCAGTAGTAGTAGCGGCAGCAGCAGTAGTAATAGTAGCAGCAGTAGCATTAGTAGTAGTAGTGGTAGTAGTAGTAGCAGTAGTAGCAGTAGCAGTAGTATTAGTATCAATAGTAGAAGTAGCAGTAGTAGTAGTAGTAGCAGTAATAGTAGTTATAGCAGTAGTAGCATAAGTGGTAGTGGTAGTAGTAGTAGTAGTAATATTAATAGTAGTATTAGTAGTAATAGTAGTAATATTTGTAGCAGTTGTAGTAATAGTAATAGTCTAAATCTACCGTTCTTTGAATATGCAAACAAGACGTACACAACTGATTTGTTGCAAGTTAATTGTTTAACAGTCTTTATTCTAGAAATTGAGTAAATTTTGATTCGCTAAATTATTTTCTGACATGTGATTCTAGTTGCACAAACTCCGATAGCCATTTGATGTTACCTCCTTTCTTCACAATTTCTCATATATATTCAATGATGTGCAGGTCACGACGTTGCGAATGGAAATTGAATATTTCATGTAAATCTGACTACGTTGGCAAGACATCCCAAAGATTAGAATTTAGAATATCCCAACACATACCACGTGATATTCGCCTACACATGGTTTCGAGATCATCCGGGAACTTCCAGGCACAGGAATCAGCCATCGGTAATCACCTCGTTAGTACAAATAATTGTTCTGACAGGTATTCCGATGGGTGGTTTTCTGTTTTACACAGTGCCAGGTCGAACTATCATCTCAATATTCTTGAGGCGTTAGTCATTAACAACTATCGACCTAGCCTGTGTAGACAAAAGATTTTGAAACATCAGTTGGAGATCTTTAATGATTCAAAGCCACCATAACGTTGAGAGATTTACTTTTTTTAAATTTTGTTTTTAAATTTTTTCCCCTTCTCAATCGTTTCCTCCAACTGAAATAAGTTTTATTTATTTATTTTTTTTTTCCCCTTCATTTCTCATTCGACTTTAAGTTTTTAATTTACCATTCTGACGTTTCCTCTCAGAGGGTCAGACGACAAGGCCTTAAGGTAATTTTAACAATTTTCCTTTTTTTTCCCCCACTCGTCTGTTTCATTGATTTTAATAATGCTTCCTCTAAAATTAATCCTACCATTCTGTTGTACACGAAATTTACTTACATATATATATATATATATATATATATATATATATATATATATATATATATATATATATATATATATATATATGAGGTATAATTATTCCTAAAATTAATTTAAATTTTATTAAGATATTACAAATATATATATATATATATATATATATATATATATATATATATATATATATACAGTCTATATACATATATATAAAGTGTATATTAGTTAATTCTTATTTATTATTATCTTTTAAAATTGTTTTAGTTCATTTATTTATTTATTAAAAAAATAAATAAATAAGAATTAAATAATATACACTTCATATATATGTATATAGACTTTATGTATATATATATATATATATATATATATATATATATTTATAATATCTAAATAAAATTTACATTCATTTTAGGAATAATTATACCTCATAACATCACATATTAATAAAATAAATAATAGTTAAGAAATATACACTTCATATATATATATATATATATATATATATATATATATATATATATATATATATAACCTCTTAATTCCCCCCTTTTTTCATTCAGTTAAGTTTTGATCTTCTTTGGATGTCATAATTCTTTAAAGTTACCTTTTATTTCACAATTGATTTCAGTTTTGAATGTAAATTAATTTTAACCAGATTCTTTATTTCACAGTTGCCTCCCCTTGACCGTTCATTTTATAGTGACATTAACGGCTCAAATTTATGAAATTTAAAATTGAAATTGAAAAAAATATATGAATAAATTAATTAAAAACAATAATAAATAAACAAATATTTATAAGATGACAAGCTTTAAGCTGAATAAGTATGCAACTAAATTATCATAGGAATAATAAATATTGATGCCTAAACCCATTTTCTGCGTATCTACCATCTATTCTCTGCGGTATTTTGTCAACAGTTGTGTCCATCTTGCCTTTCGACCGCTCGGTCATATTTTTGTTCTTTTGATAATGAAAGGTCCCGCTCTCGAAAATTGAAGTTTACCTTTGCCGAGCCCTTTTTAAATTGCTAGACAGTAAACTTTTTTCTATTTACTGCTCTGGTATTTTATTTGTTTTAACGTGAAATATTAATAAATTGATTTGAGATTCCATTCATATTTTCTCTTCTCATTTTTTGATTCATCTGTTCCACCTTCCGGTACCTATATCACATTGCTCCTGCCTCGGATACCCAACTCACATTTATATATATATATATATATATATATATATATATATATATATATATATATATATATATATATATATATATATATATATATAGTGTGTGTTAGAAGAAAATACTTTCCAGAAGAGATTTATGAGTATGAAAGCTCAATGTAGTAACAGAGCAAGAATATAATAAAGTTACACGGAATCACATAATCACCGGTGTGATAAGTTATTTCGACCCTTCGGCCTTTTCAAGCACCCAAACGAGGAGATTACGTGTTTGAAACATTTTCAAACATGTAATCTCCTCGTTTGGGTGCTTGAAAATGCCGAAGAATCGAAATAAATTATTGCACCCGTGATTATGTGATTCCGTGTCGGAATTAACTATAGGATAGAGTTTGATATCAAAACCTAGGACAAATTATATTTGACCCACAGATGGGACACTGAAAGTTAAAAGTAGAACTGTGAATAATGGGAACCACGTTGTTACTCCACAATTCTTAAAACTCCTAAATTCGGATCTTATCAAATCATACAGGTTCATATCACACGCATAAATATCTTACTTAACCCAGAGATGAGACTCTGGTAGATATGATCACTTCGTTTCAGAGTTGAACGAATAGTAACTTCACATAACTTCACATAACTTCACATAACTTCACATAACTTCACATAACTTCACACTACCTAAAGCCGCTGGATTAGA
Organism: Sepiola atlantica; assembly: GCA_963556195.1. NCBI lineage: Eukaryota > Metazoa > Mollusca > Cephalopoda > Sepiida > Sepiolidae > Sepiola > Sepiola atlantica. Next base: position 235,291,910 of record OY744516.1, on the reverse strand, counting down.
GCCTCACCAAAGAAAGTATATATGCAAATGAAAACATCTAAAACGCATGATTTGTATTATGAAGATCGGAGGTCACATCTACCGAAACGTTGTGAGAATCATATCCAACATGAGAACAGTAGTTCGAATAATCTAAATGATGCAAATTATTAATCCCCATCTAAAAAATTCCGTAACAATATCTAAAATGCATATCTGTCGTTTTTTAAGTAACTAAGCGAATACCCGTCCTCCGATGGGTACGATTGATTCTCCGAATAGAACAGTCTAGCACCATTTTTGTAATTACTTATGAAGATGTAAATCAAGATATAATTATACTAAATCTTATGTCTAGAATACTTATTCCAATTCTGATCAGAATCTCTTGCATGTCTAAAAGTTAAGAAGAATGTTGCTTAATTATTGTCTAATGACTATGGATCAAATTTGATGCACACTTGAAATATTTTAATTTTCAAATAGGTGGTTGTGTCCATATTATGCCCCCTAAAACCCTTTTAAAATATTCCAAAGAAGCTGTAATTTGGAGAATATTTACTAATCAATGCGTAATAGCTATTGTTAAAATTTCACAAAATTCGGAGGTATCTGAATTTTTGTGGAGAGCTTCCACCCACCTCTATTTTTCCTCTATTCAATAAAACTAAATTAAACTAAATATAACCCACATTCCACATACCTACGCATAGCAGCTGTGTCCCCAAATTTATAATGATTGGTTAATTATTTTAGAAGTAAAGCCTATATAAAATATATAAGCAGACACACACACATACCTAACTTTATATAGAGATCAATAACAGGAGACGAATGCATTAAGGAGTTGACATTTGAAAGAGGAAACTCGCGCAGACAAAATCATAATTATATTGATCTTTTCGACGAAATAATATTTTAGTTCTTATAATTATTAATGTCATTTAACGGGTTCACAGAAACGAATTCGTTTTCAGATTAAATAAGCGAATAATTACAGCTTGAATATCTAATACAATCGAAGAGTATTTTTAAAAATCTGATTTCGTTTACTTTCAATTGTACCCACATTTTAACTTCACTTGAAATTAGTTTGACTTTTATTTGATTGATTATAGATCATGTCAAATATATTTGACGAGATGTTCTTGGTATGATCTACAACTGTAACTTGTTATGTGGTTCTATTTTTGTTTTTTTCACAATCTTAGATATGTGTAGTTTTTCCTTAAATATAATCAATATTTTTTATTGCGTTATCAATATTTCTTATTCCGTTATCAATTACATTTCGTTGGTTTCCCATGTATGTTTCGTCAGATCCTTGAGAATAATGAAAGTGTTTCACATTATTTTCTGTTCTTTTCTAGCGTCTATGCCCGACAATATGACATTTTAAGTATCCGTATTCGCACCCGATGAACTGAATGTATGCATCCGGTTTCGAAGGTCAATCTCATATTTTTTAATCATCGTTTAGCACCTACACCAAACTGACACAGGTCCACTAGTCTCGGACACTCTCCTTTGCGTATGTATTCTTTATTTTTTTTATGGAAGTCGCTCCAGACAAAGCCTGAAGATATTTAATGTTAGGAGCTAAAAAAATACTAATTCAAGGTCACAAACTAGCCAACAATAAGTGCTAGATGGAAAGATTCTGACCCAGAAAACAGCAAT
>OY744516.1:235262751-235282751 GCA_963556195.1 Sepiola atlantica | reverse complement strand
GGATATATAGATATATAGATAGATAGAGATATATAGATATATAGAGAGATAGATACATAAATTGATAGATAGAGAAGTATATATATATATATATATATATATATAGAGAGAGAGAGAGATAGATAGATAGATAGAGAAACATAGAGATATAGATAGATTAATAGATACATAGAAAGATAGATGGAAATATAGATATATAAATAGATGTATATATATATATATATATATATAGAGAGAGAGAGAGAGAGAGAGAGAAAGAGAGAGAAATAGAGAGATATAGATAGAGAGAGATATAGAGATATAGGTATCTATATATATACATATATATATATACATAGATAGATATATAGAATAAAGATATAGATATATAGATATACAGATATATACAGGGTGACCCCAAAAACGGACCCCAAATCTAATTAGGCCCCGTTTCTTAGTGTTTCGTCCGAATTAAATTAATTTTGGGGCATAACTAGTTTATTATATTCACAACATCATATCAAAACACTAGGGTCTTTGGCCTTTTTTTCTCCGTTCTACAGCATGTGTTCTAGATGGACTCTTTTTAGATCCGTGCATTTCTTGAGGCACAGAACGAAGTTGTCCATGACGTTCTTACAGACTGAATTGGGAATGGCTCTCATCTCCTCCCTGATGGTTTCCTTGAGTTCCGTGATGGTTCTGGGTTTCCCTGCGTACACTCTGTCCTTAAGATAGCCCCAAATGAAATAATCTGGGGGCTTAGGTCCGGGCTATGGGGTGGCCACTCAAAATTAGTCTTGAGACTGATCACTCTGCCTCCGAAGTTCTTTTTCAGACAATCACGGGACAAGTTTGAGGTGATAAGAGACATAAATGATCTGCTATGTATCGACCAATATATACTTAAGGAAGTAAAAAGCAGAACGATTCAATTAGATAAATTTGGCAAAAAATGAAACAAGTATGTAGAGTTATTATTATTATTATTATTATTATTATTATTATTATTATTATTATTATTATTATTATTATTATTATTATTATTATGTAGAGAAAGGAGACATTTACACAGAAGAGTATATAGTCGTCTAGAACCTGTCCAATCTCGCTTTAAAACTGCGTTGTTGGCCCATTTACTACATCTAGAAGTGCATTCCAAGGCCTAGAGATCCTGATTGAAAAAACGGTCCTCCTCCAATTCAATCGAAATCGGCAGTGAAACGATTTCTGGTAATGTTCGTGCGGACCTCTTTCCAGCACAGGAGTAAATAGTAAGTTCTGAAGGCGATCATAAACAACACTACAGAGAATGGAAACCAAAATATGGACTAGAAAAAAGTGCACAGCACCCTGAACATTGATGATTGAATAGTTAAGAATTTACACGATATCTGATAAAATTGTTAATTTCATGGAAAACAGCGAGGGAAAAATGGAGACTTGAATTGAAAGATGAAGGTAAACACTTGGCAGAGATACGAATGGAAAGATGCATTTTCAAAAGAAACTCTTTATCTCAACCACTGTTTATCATAGTCATGATACTACTCACACGTATGGCCAGAAAATGCAATGGAAGCTACAGATTTCCAACAGATACCAAAACAAAATTAACGACCTCATATATATGGATGACTTAAAACTATTTTTAAAAAAGGAACTAAAATCCCAATAATCACAATCAGAATCTCCAGCCAGGATTATTATTAAGCGTTTTTTTTTGCTAGCTGCAGAATACGCACTAACATGGTTGAGTGCCCTTCAAGTATTACGATATTGGGCCAGAATGTTCGATTGGTTTATGATTGTGTTCGTCCATTCACCAATATTGTTTTTATAATCTTGTAATTTAGGTTATAATAAATAATAACTTGTAAATAAAATGGATGAACTATCGAGATAAACGTTTAACAGATTTATTAAAAATGAACACAGAATGAATTAATGAGCTAATTAGCCGCTGTACGCGAATTGAGATATTAACAGTCTGAGATCCATTTTCAAGGGCGATAACTCTTAACTCCCGAAATGGTTCAAAGGGGCGTAACTCGTTTTCGTTAGTTGTCCTAACAGTTGTCTATCCATCTTTTCTTTTGTCTACCTTTCGATCGGCGTCCTAGTATTATGGTCTTCAACGCGTATTTTGCATAGCCCTACACTGGAACGTAAAACGCTTCCAGGATATAAGAATGTAACTCCGAATGGAAAGGTGCGCACTACTTGACATGACGAAGGAAACACGGGAAAAAACGAAGACATAAAAATGTCCAATGGAGAGGTGATACCTATACATACATGGAGATTCTCGAAGTGGACGACATCACATCAATAAAGATGAATGATATGATTAAAAGAGAATAGCTGAGAACAAGAACACTACTTGAAACAAACTTATATCATAATATAAACTTTATAAAAACAATGTACACTAGGGCAGTACTGCTAAAACTATACTCTTCATAAAAAGAACTGATTAACCTACATCAAAGATGCAGGAAACTAATGGCCATGCACAACCCCATTGCACCCGAGGAGTGATGCTGACCGACTTAATATAAAATGGAAATCAGGTGTAAAGGGGCTGGTAAGTATTAAAGATTGCGTGGATGATGGGATGGATATATATATATATATATATATATATATATATATATATATATATATATATATATATATATATATATATATATATATATAGCATTAAATACAGAGCGACTCATTACTTCCACTAAAAGTATTAACAGAGCGGCGAAATGAGAAACAAAACGACGAGGAAAGGAAAGTGGACAGAAAAGCAGCTACATGGACAATCTATAAGACTGAACAACATAATAGCTACGAATAGGAAATTTTAACAGAGAAACAGAATCGGTAAATGTAGAATTTGTGGAGAAAGATACGAAACTATAAACCACATCATAGGTTAATACACTAAAATAGCACGAAAAAAGTATAAACCAGATAAAACTAGATTGGGAAGACACTCCACTTGGAACTGTGCAAATAACTGTTCTTTTTAATACACAGACAAATGGTATAGGTGTAAACCCTAATAGAACATGAAACGCACAAAATTGTTTTGAACATGGAATTACAAACGGTTACACTCTTCCAATCAAGAAAACTGGATGTTAAAAGTATATTTTGCCGTCCCAGCTGATCAAAGGATGATTATCAAGAAGACGGAAAAAACAATACAATTACATTGCGTTAGCGAGCTGAAGGCAATATAGAACGTGAAGAAAATTACAGTAATGCAAATAATTGTGCAGGAATTAGGAAAAGATTGTTTAAATTTAAATTTGAATCAAAGGATTTACACTATACAAACCACGACATTAATGGAAACAGCTGAACTATTAAAGAAAACATCGAGTGCAGAAACCAATTCAGACAACCATATAACATTGACTAATCACATATGAACTGAAATAGATCTATACTGCGTAAACGAAACTAGAAACAAAGAAAATTACACGTAATTAAAGGAAATAAAACCATCAGAGCAGATAAGAAAAATCACCTATTCTGCCTTCCCTCGTCCCCTAAAATGAAGCGACACTAACATCGGTTGGTGTCACAGACGATGGTTATTGAGGGTGGAAAGACAGAGGAAAAAGAGAACCATCCAGATTTCGATTGGAAGAACAGGGAGATTACTGGTATCATGAAGAGATTTATTACCACGCAGGCTCCTATGGAAATCAACGATTGGCATCAGCGATAAATCAATGGAAAACGGCTGTTGCAAGAACACAGCATTATTTGTGATGGTTACCCAAAGAAGCTGAGTATTCTGGAACTCTATGGTCATTCGGACTGCGGCAACAATGACCTGGTGTTGGTAATGGGCGATGACTTGTAATAACTAGTGTGAGCGAAATAATATTAAACCAAGATAACCGAGATAGCTCAGGTAGATATATAAGAAAAATAAGAAATCTTGAAAGCATTTGAAATAATAGTAACGAAAGGTAACTGATACAACAACTGGTATCTGGTACGCCATTCATCGTCGGGTTAGGGTTGAGTTGGCTTCTTTTGAAGGAGGAGGTTTTTAGAGAATATTAAATGCATAAGTGGTCCACAGTAGCATTTGTATACCGCTCAAGGGAAATGATTTTGAAGACTTAAACTTTTGCATAAAATAATATTGGACGTATCCAAAGTATGTAAAGTTTCTAAAATAGCTAAAGTTTAGTACGTTACTTCTATTTGCGCATTTAGTAATGAAAATGTTATTTCCACATGAAGTGTGAGAGGTCGGACGAAGCCTCTCAGATTGATGCAATGACGTATAAAAATGTTGCTTTTGTTTATGTTTCTCGTCAAACGAAAACAAAATGTGCAAACGTGAGAACTATTTTGTGGTGGAATATACGGGGGGAAATAATCTTGGCAGAAAAAAAACGGATGCTTATAGGAATATTGATACGAATACTAATGAAGTGAATAGAATCGAAATCTCAGAAAAGTGAGAAGAATTCATTGACCCGAAAAGAAAGAAATCTCTATAGAATAAAAAAAAGCCAATAAATAAGTTGCAACAATTCTTGGGATGAAGGTGTTTGTGAATAAATAAACAGAATATGACAGCGAGGGGGATAGAGAAAGAGAGAGTGAGAGAGAGAGGGAATCCAAAGAGAGAGAGAGAGAATGAGAGGGGGGAGAAATGTGAAAGAAAGAACATGGGAAAGAGGAAGGGAAAGAGAAAAAGGGAGAAAGAGAAAAAGAAAGAGGGAAATAGAAGTGAAAGACAGAGAAAGAAGGAAGGGAAAAGAAGAAAAAAGAAGGAGAACAATTAAACGGAAAAAGGAAGAGAGTAAGAGAGAAAAATAAGGATGGGGGCAGGGAGAGAAAGTGGGTAGTGTGAAGAGAGAGGAAGAGGCTGAAGAACTAGAATATACCATTAAAGGCAACAGATAAGTCTAAAGATGCGTCCATATAATCTGCGCGCTTTACGCTGAACCCCATCTAAAACAAGCTTAAAAGAGCCACACTAATCCAATTTTAAACTTTAGCGTGACATACCAAATAAGTATCGGCTGGTGTGAGAACTTCTAATAAATAATTTAAAAAAATAAAAATAATAATAAAAATAATAATAATAATGATAATGATAATGATAATAATAATAATAATAATAATAATAATAATAATAATAATTATAATGATAATGATAATGATAATAATAATAATGATGATAATAATAATAATAATAATAATAATTATAAAAATAATAATAATAATAATAATAATAATGATAATAATAATAATAATAATAATAATGATAATGATAATAATAATAATAATAATAATAATAATAATAATGTTAATAATAATAATAATAATAATAATAATAATAATAATAATAATAATAATAATAATAACACCCAGGAAAACAGCAAATGCCGACTGTGTGGACAAAGAGACGAAACGATAAATCATATAATAAGTGAATGCAGCAAGCTAGCACAAAGGGAATACAAGAACAGACATGACAGCATGGGGAAAGCAGTACACCGGGAACTGTGCAAACAACTGAATTTCGAATATGCAAAAAAACGGTACAAACACAAACCAGAAACTGTATTAGAAAACGAAAAACACAAAATCATATGGGATATGAATGTACAAACAGACAAACCCATAACAGCAAGGAGACCGGATATGATAATAATCAACAAGAAAGAAAAATCCTGCAAAATCGTGGACTTTGCCGTTCCAGCAGACCACAGAGTGAAGATCAAAGAGACGGAAAAAAGAAGCAAATATACTGAACTTGCCAGAGAACTGAAAGGAATATGGAACATGAAGAAAGTCAGTATAACACCAATAATCATAGGAGCATTAGGAACAGTCCCCAAAAACATGGAGAAAAGACTAGGAGAAATAGGAATCAAAGGGATAACTGAGACCATACAAAGGACAGTAATGATCAAAACAGCTACAATCCTGAGAAATGTCCTCGAATGCGGAAACCAACCCACATAAGCAACGAATGGAGAACAAACACATGGAAGCACAATACAACAGAACCGGGGAAAATACAACCGCACAAGAGAGGCTCAAGCATAGACTGACGCCACAAAAATTATGGACAGAGGGTCGAGGAGGGAAAGCGCAAACCAGACCTCCACTGGAAGAGCGCGGACAGCTCTGGAACCTCGGGAAGGCTTGTTCCCACTCGGGCCCCAGAGGGGACCGATGGCCCTTATCAGCGGGAAATCGTTGGTAGGTGGCTGTTGCGATTACCGCAAGGTCATCAGCGGTGATGAACGAAAAGAGGTGGAGCATACTGGAGGCCTGAGGAGACTTGTTGTCACTCGGACTCCAGGGAATACCACAGGTTTTCGGCAGTGGGTGACCACTGACGATGACCAGTGTGATAACTCCTAGTGAGTAAATAATAATAATAATGATAATAATAATAATAAGAGACACCGTTCCAAAGAACAACTCGGGAAGCACCGAAACAAGAAACAAAACGGAAAGAAAAGAAAAGTGGGAAGAAAAACAACTACATGGACGCTTCATAAGACCCACAAGAAAAGAAACCAACGAAAATAGCTGGGCATGGCTAAGAAAAGGACACTTGAACAGAGAAACGAAATCTTTATTGATGGCTGCACAGAACAATGCAATAAGGACAAACTACATTAAAGCTAAAATAGACAAAACCCAGGAAAACAGTAAATGCAGACTCTGTGGACAAAGAGACGAAATAGTAAATCATATAATAAGTGAATGTAGCAAACTAGCCCCAAACGAATATAAGAACAGACATGACTGTGTGGGGAAAGCAGTACACCGGGAACTGTGCAAACAATTGAATTTCGAATACGCAGAAAAATGGTACACACATAAGCCAGAAACAGTACTGGAAAACGAAAAACACAAAATCATCTGGGATATGGATATACAAACAGACAAACTTATACAAGCAAGGAGACCGGATGTTATAATAATCAACAAAAAGGAAAAATCTTGCAAAATCGTAGACTTCGCTTTTCCAGCAGCCACAGAGGTAAAATCAAAGAAACGGAAAAAACGAAGCAAGTACACGGAACAAGCCAGAGAACTTAAAGGAATATGGAGTATGAAGAAAGTCAGTATAATACCAATAATCGTAGGAGCACTAGGAACAATCCCCCAAAACCTGGAAAAAAGACTGGGTGAAATTGGAATCAAAGGGATCATTGGAACTATACAAAGGACAGCAATGATCAAAACAGCTACAATCTTAAGAAAAATCATTGAATGCGTAAACTAACCCGCATAAGCTACGAAGGGTCACATGGAATCTACACAGGAAGAAAACAAAACTACCGAAAGAACACACTACAAAGAAACAGAAAATGCAAGAAACATCACTTTATAAGCTCCCCTCCCCCCAATAAATTACAGCGGCCTCAACTGACACGACACAAAATAGCAAGAAACACCATCAGCTCACTCCCCCCAAAAATAAATAAATAAAAATAATCAGATAACCCCCCCCCCCCCAAAAAAAAAATCAAATTTTTTTTTTAATTTACAAAAAATTTAAAGAAAAAAAATGGTACCAGCCTAGGCTGACACCACACAAAATATTTGCACAGGGTCAAGGAGGATGAGAAGACCGAGGAGGGACAGCACAAACCAGCCATCCACTGGAAGTGCAGAGACTGCTGGGACCTTGGGGAGGCTTATTGCCACCCAAATCCCAGAGAAGACCAATGGTCTTACCAGCGAGAAATCAATGGTAAACAGCTGTTGTGATACTGCAAATTTATTTGCGGTGGCTATCAAAAAGAGGTGGAGAATACTGGAAATCTGGGGAGACTTGTTGTCACTCAGACTCCAGGGAATACCACCGGTTGTCGGTGACCACTCCTAGTGAGTAAATAATAAAAACAACAATGAATTGGATCACAACGACAAGTGGTATGAACATAAGCCAGAAGTGGTACGAGAGAATTACAATTTCAATTTCTTTGGGACATGCGCATACAGACTGAAAGGTTCTTGAACATTCAAAACCCGACTTAATCTTTCTAAACAAAAACAAGACCTCCACTGGATGAGTGCGAAGAGTATTTGGGACCTTGGGGTGGCTAATTGCCACCCAAATTCCAGTGAAGACCAATGGTTGTTAACAGTGTGAAATCAATGGTAAGCGACTGTTGCGATGACCCAAAGTCATTTGCAAATGTTATCCAAAGAGGTGGAGCGCACTGTAAAATTGGGGAGACATGTCACTCAGACTCAAGGAAACACCACCGTTTTTTTTTAGTAATTTCTGATGATAACCTGTGTGAGAATACCTAGTGAGTACAAATAATAATAATAATAATAATAATAATAATAATAATAATAATAATAATAATAATTTTCCCCTTAAAGTGATGGCATCAGCCTAGGCTAATAAATAAGTAATAACCAAAAAACAAAGAAAATAATGCACTGCACCCGAAAGATGATGCTGGCCGACTTTATGTAAAAAAGGAATGAAGGGTGAATGGAATTGCTAAGGATAGAAGACTGCGCGAATGATGCGATAAAAGAACTAGTAAAATACACAAAGGTGTATTACCGCTGCAAAAAGGTATGCCAAAACAAACAGAAGCACAAAACAATGCGATAATTACGCACTACATAAAATCCATGATAGATAAAAACCATGGAAATAGCAAATATAGACTATGTGGACGAAAACACGAAATAATAACCACATCATAATTAAATGCAGCAAACTGTCCTAAAAATTACAAAAAAAAACAGAAATGGCTGAGTTGAGAAGGTGGTCCACTGTGAACTATGCAAATAAATACACCTTGAACATCCATAAAAAATAGTACATGCACAACCGGAGACAGTATTCGTAATCGAACAGACACACTCGCCCAAATAAAAAAAAACTGACGTAGTAATAGTCAATAAGAAAGAAAAAACATGTCAAATAGTAGAGTTCATCCGTCCCAGCAGATCACAGAAAAGCTAAGCAAATACATGGAGTTGTCATGAAACCATTGTCATAACAATAATACAGGGAGCACAAACAACAGTTCAGTTCAGACAAATTGACGTAGAATAACACCGTGAACACGCAACTAGAAACATAAAAATAGTGAGAAGAATGTTGTAGTTTGCTTGGAGCATTGTGTATAGTGTAAGAATAATATTTTGGAGGCGATAACAATGCGTTGTTAAAGTGACACATATACGACACGTGGAATCGTAAAAACAAAGTGACAATATTGAAAAGTCAATAATTTTCAATTTTTTTTTATTTACCAGTGTATCGTTGACCGTGGTGTTAGGTTGGAGTGTGTCCTTTTTATTTTTTTATATAATTTATTATTTACTATTTTTTTTAAAAAAAGTATATTTACTAACCAAAACAAACAGCAACGATTAAAAAAAAATAGTAAATATTAAATTATAAAAAAAAAAAAAAATAAATAAATAAACAAACCTCTGCAGACCTGCTACTAAAAACAAACCAGCATTTCCGGCCCCGGCTTTTGGAAAAAAAAACACACTCCAATGAGTGGCTGTATTTATTTTATTTCTGAAGATGAGGGCTTCCCTCGAAAATTAAAAAAATAATAATAAAAAGGAAACACTCCAACCTAACACCACGGTCAACGATACACTGGTAAATAAAATATTTTTTTGAAAATTATTGACTTTTCAATATTGTAACTCTGTTTTTACGATTCCACGTGTCGTATATGTGTCACTTTAACAACGCATTGTTATCGCCTCCAAAATATTATTCTTATAAAAATAGTATTACTCGAAACCAAAGAAACCGAAACTACAAAAGTAGATGACAAAAAATCATGTGATCTGATCACCCCAATAAGAAAAGAAAAAAATACAAACATGTGGCAGCAACGACATATGTTGCTGTCATAACAAATCGTAGGGAAGGTTAACGGAGGTTGCAAACATTTGCAGAGGGAGAGCACCACCCAAATCACCACTGGAAGAGCACGGCTAATATTGTAATCTTGGGTAGGGGTTTGCCACGTAAATCAATGGAAAATGAAAATCAGAAAATACTCTGGAACATCGATAAATTCATCGAAGCAAGATAATCGGACGTGATAGTAGTCGAGAAGAAGAAAGAACCTGCCAAATCGTTGATTTCGACGTCTCAGTAGTTCACACGGTGATCAAACAGAAAAACGTAGCAAATATGTAGACTTTTCCAGATAACAGAAGATCTGGAAGGTTAAGAAAATCACGATGATACCAATTAGAAGCACTAGAAACAATCCTGAAAAATAATTGTGTACTTTTTTACATTGGGACCCGCGTTAAAAGTCCCTCGACGTCGGTGCTTTCCGTCGGTTTACGTTAAACGCCGGAAAGCCCCGACCGAGACAAATAAGCAGACAACAGCTAAACTTGGAAACTGATAGAAACGCGATTTTAGCATGAATCTTTACATAGTATCACTGGCTGTTGAAACTCCTAAAGGAACGATAACCCTAACTCTTCCCTAACCATAATTCTTAAACCTGCCCGAACCATAATTCCTAACCCTAATCCTGCTCTAACCCTAATTCCATACTCTTCCCAAACCCTAATTCCTAACCCTGCCCTAAACCCTAATTCATAAACCTACCCTAAAACTAAACCCTTACAAAATCAACAAAAATAATCAGTAAAAATAAAGTTAAAAAAAAAGAAATTTCGTAAACAATGTAAAACAACACTGTAATTTATTTGTTATGTTATGTTTAATCAGAAAAAAACATTTAAAAAAATAACTTTTTTAATTTAAACACTTATTTGAATCTTCGTTAAAAAAATGAATATTTATTTCATACAAAATGTTTTGCTTGTTTCGTCCCACTTGTAAATCCAACCTCGTTTGTGTTTTTTGGTCTCAGGTAAGTCAACGGATTTTTCGTTAGGGACTGCCCGGCATTTTAACGAAAACATCCGGAAAGCACCGATGCCGAGGGACTTTTAGCGCGCGTCCTACTGTAAAAATGTACCAAAAATTGGTATAAAGAATAGGAGTAATTGGAATAAAAGAGAATATGCAGACAATACAAAAATCTATGAGGAAAATAGCCGAAGTATTGGTTGGTCCATCCGAAAAAAGCATTTTCATGGTTTAACGACGTTTTACAGTTTGGCGTGTCCACGTATCTTTATAAAGTTTTGTTTGTACAAAAGCTGGTAGGTTAATTTTTCCATTGTTCTGTCTCACTTATAGTTTAACATGTCATAGCATATATGTGCGCACGTATTTATATACAACGGTATCTATCTGTCGGTCATTCACACCAAACGCGTTTATTCTGGACGTCTATCGGTTTTAATTTATTGCACAACTGTATACACCTTAAACTTGTTATATCTTTGCGGGTTTTAAGCGAAACAATTCACGCCTTGCTGTTTTTTTATTCACTTAAAAAAAAACTTGATCCTTTTCTGATATTGATAGGTTTTGCTGAGAAGAAAATAAGATCCCTGTCTCGATTATAACTGCAAAGTGATAATAACAGCTTTGCTGTATTTCCATTCATTGCGAGGAACGAACGAACGAACGGACGAGGGGGATTATGGTTCACACTAAGCCATCGACCCTCAATACAATAATCAGTAGCTTTTCTGGCACGCATGCAAATTAAATCCTAATCAATTATCTAAGGCTTAGCTGTGAACGTGGATACGTCTTTCACTCGTAATGTAATAACGTTTCAGAAAGTGTGAACGAACATCCACCACGAAGAAAAGATGATTGTGTATTTTGGGGAATAGTTTACGAGCAGATGTACCCGTCTATGTCTAAAGTCAGAGCTGTCCTCTAAGATTCAATCCTTTCTTAGTGACAGAGCAGATGGCAACGTGGTAGTATCAGAGCTATGCCGTATGGAACTCAGGTACCTTGCAGGACTACCCATGGCGGACAGGTTTAACACCTAGGTGGTATTAGGGCGCTAACAGGGTTCTGGAAATAATCCAGCGGCAGCCCATGTTAAGATCCGTCGTCCTCTGGTCGTTTTTTCCTCTGTGCGTGGCAAGCAAAGACGTCCCGAGCACGGAACCGTAAATCAATATAACGAATGTAGCAACGTTTCTTTTGCGCCATTTCTTTGTGTGTTCTGGGCTAAACTTTCCCCGACTTCGCATGCCTTGCTGCTAACGGTTAATGAAAAGCTTCGATTAACAAACATTTCAAGCAGACCAGACTATCCTGAGGCACAATCTTCGTGAGCTCTATGTAAAAGTCCAACTCATTTAAACTAACAAACAGACAAATGAGGTCAGAGAAATATTGTAAAAACCTCGTAAGAACCAGTTATGCATGATCGCCCTTGACAATACACACTTTCCTGTCACAGGAATTTAGCAAAATCACTCCCTTTGATCTCTACTATTTGCAACGGCGGTTGACCAAGTCGCTCGTTCCGTAATCTCACTTCGATTTTAGGGAAAAGCTATCTCTCTAAATAAAAGGCACTTTGGATTATGAAAAGAAATTTAAATGGCCATAGTCTAAAAGGAATTATCCTCTACTGATGGATGACAGAAACAATGACGTGTGTATCATAACATATACTACACTTTGCTCGTAACCAAGAATGAATGAGAAACCTCAATTAATATGTGCACATCCGGCCATGGGCAGTGTGCGATGTCGGCAACGACACTCGTGTGCGTCCAGGCTATGCGACCATTACCTTTTTTTTATCCGGCCTTTTCCCTCTTAAGAATAGTTTAGTCTTGTCAAGATTCACAGATATATTCCCTGGAGCGCCCCTAGAACTAGATTTCTTTAAATGAGTCAGATCTATCAATTAAGGAATGTGTACAGTTGTTATGTAACGTGGTTTTTTTCCGTAATTATGTTATTGTTGTGTTGATGTATTTCTGATGCCATATATATATTTTTACAGAATTTTTTGATATTCTCATTATGATTTATAATTATTTAAAATCTGGATGTTGACAACTAATTTCCCGTCATGATCGGCTAAGCCTAATGATATGTATAAATTAAATAAGTTAATATACACCAATTTAATTTCTAGATTAAATGGTTTTAATATAAATTAAATAAATAAACTCCTGTTGATTAGAAATAATCAATACATATAAAAGAGTGAGTCGATGATTTACATAATTGTATCGTCTGCTGTGAGGTAAAGCAATTTGAGATATAAAGTACAATTTTGTCTGATTTTTTATGACTGCCTGTACTTATATTATCCAGCTAGAAATAATATATTAATATATGAGTATAATTGTCAGTTCAAGTGTATCCGTATGTGCGTCGGCGACTGTGGATTGCATTCGCTGTAACTTGCATGTGTGTGTAAGTGATGTTAAGTATACAATAACATGTGTATATTTTGGCTATGGTTTTAACCATGTCATGCTTTGACGGGCGTAAGTTTGTGAGAATACTAAGTGGTGATAAATGTATGTGCTTGTTTGCTGATGCGTCATGAATTGTGTGTATGAATATGTTTTGTCTGTGCTAGTGTTCGGCGTGCGCATGTATGTGGGATTTCTAAATATTATTAAATGTATGTGCTTGTTTGCGGGTGTGTCATGACTTGTATGTATGAACATATATTCTGTTCATGGATGTATGTGGCTGATCATATAGTTCTTTAATGTGTACATTTTAGAAATCGTATAGGAAGAGGGAGCGACTTAAATTCTGATAGTCGATGCTAGGTAAAATGTTGAAACGCTTAAAAAGTCTCCCCCCCCCATCTCACACCTATAACTTTGAGAAGAACGGCGTTTTCCGTTGATGCTATATCCCTAGTTTTTTTCCGATGATTTTATTTTTGTTTTACTCAATAGTCAGTCTCAATAATGTGCACTTGAATTAATTCATGTAGACTCTTTTAATGTTTATATAAAATTTATATATATATATATATATATATATATATATACATATATATAATGTGTATTTGCATGTACAATGCATTTTCATTGTAAAATAATCATATTTCTAATGTTGTTGTTTGAATCAGGTATTTGAAATTTAATCTGAAAGAATCGGCTGAAACTTATTCTATAAAAACATAGTTTGATAAAAATGATACTAAAATATTTCAGCCGTTGATTTAAGAAAACAATCCACTTGCATCTCATTGGCACGTTAAGCTGATGCTGTACGTTAAACATGTTTAACACGGTTAGACATAACCAAGTAATATGCTATTCCAAACGTCTTACACCAATAATAATGCTATTTTCTATGTAAGCGTGAAACACCAAAGAAATGCTATTACAATTTAACGGCGACATACAAAGAAACATGCTATTTTAAATTTTAGGTTAACACACAAAGAAACATGCTATTTAAAATTTTAGGTTAACACACAAAGAAACATGCTATTTTAAATTTTAGGGTAATACACAAAGAAACATGCTATTTTAAATTTTAGGTTAACACACAAAGAAACATGCTATTTAAAATTTTAGGTTAACACACAAAGAAACATGCTATTTTAAATTTTAGGGTAATACACAAAGAAACATGCTATTTTAAATTTTAGGTTAACACACAAAGAAACATGCTATTTTTAATTTTAGGGTAATACACAAAGAAACATGCTATTTTAAATTTTAGGTTAACACACAAAGAAACATGCTATTTAAAATTTTAGGTTAACACACAAAGAAACATGCTATTTTAAATTTTAGGTTAACACACAAAGAAACATGCTATTTTAAATTTTAGGGTAACACACAAAGAAACATGCTATTTTAAATTTTAGGTTAACACACAAAGAAACATGCTATTTTAAATTTTAGGGTAACACACAAAGAAACATGCTATTTTAAATTTTAGGGTAACACATAAAGAAACATGCTATTTTAAATTTTACGTTTAACACACAAAGAAACATGCTATTTTAAATTTTAGGGTAATACACAAAGAAACATGCTATTTTAAATTTTAGGTTAACACACAAAGAAACATGCTATTTTAAATTTTAGGGTAACACAAAGAAACATGCTATTTTAAATTTTAGGGTAACACACTAAGAAACATGCTATTTTAAATTTTAGGGTAACACACAAAGAAACATGCTTTTTCAAATTTAAGGGTGACACACAATAAAAATAATATTAAAAACGTAAGTGTAATAGACTACAAAATATACTATTTTAATAATAAATGTAAGAAAAATATTAAAATGTCTTTTCATAGCTCAGCGCGGAAAGAACATTGTATTCCAAACTGAAACATGACAGATTCAAGAAAATGCTATTTCAGATTGAAACATGACAAACTAAACTATTTCAAACTGACACACCAAAGACAATCTTATATGACAGACCAAAAAAAAATGCATTTTATCACTGAAACATAACAGACAAAAATACGCTATTTAACACTGAAATATGACAGACTAAAGAAAATTATATTTCAAATTAAAACGTGACAGACCCAAGAAAATGCAATTTCAAACTCAATGACAGACAAAAAGAAAATGCTATTAACACAAAAACCATGACAGACTAAAGAAAATGCTATTCCAAATTTAAGCGCAAGACATCGAAGTAAATGTTTTTTCAGACTGAAACATGATGGACCAAGAGAAATACCATTTTAAACTTAAACATGACAGACCAAGAGAAATACCATTTTACACTGAAACATTACAGACAAAGAGAAATACTATTTTAAACTTATACATGACAGACCAAGAGAAATACCATTTTACACTGAAACATGACAGACCAAGAGAAATACTATTTTAAACTTAAACATGACAGACCAAGAGAAATACCATTTTAAACTTAAACATGACAGACCAACAGAAATACCATTTTAAACTGAAACATGACAGACCAAGAGAAATACTATTTTAAACTTAAACATGACAGACCAAGAGAAATACCATTTTAAACTGAAACATGACAGACTAAGAGAAACACCATTTTAAACTAAAACATAACAGACCAACAGAAATACCATTTTAAACTGAAACATGACAGACCAAGAGAAATACCATTTTAAACTGAAACATGACAGACCAACAGAAATACCATTTTAAACTGAAACATGACAGACCAAGTGAAATACCATTTTAAACTGAAACATGACAAACTAACAGAAATACCATTTTAAACTGAAACATGACAGACTAAGAGAAATACCATTTTAAACTGAAACATGACAGACCAAGAGAAATACCATTTTAAACCAAAACATGACAGACTAAGAGAAATACCATTTTAAACTGAAACATGACAAACTAACAGAAATACCATTTTAAACTGAAACATGACAGACTAAGAGAAATACCATTTTAAACTGAAAAATGACAGACCAAAAGAAATACCATTTTAAACTGAAACATGACAGACCAACAAACATATCATGTTAAACTGAAACATGACAGACCAACAGAAATGCAATTTTAAACTGAAACATGACAGACCAACAGAAATACCATATTAAACTGAAACATGACAGACCAAAAGAAATACCATTTTAAACTGAAACATGACAGACTAAAAGAAATACCATTTTAAACTGAAACATGACAGACCAACAGAAATACCATATTAAACTGAAACATGACAGACAAACAGAAATACCATTTTATACTGAAACATGACAAACCAACAGAAATATCATTTTAAACTGAAACATGGCAGACCAAAGAGAAATACTGTTTAAAATCAAAACATGACAAACAAAAGAAAATGCTTTTTCATACTAAAACATCACAGACCAAAGACAATACTATTTCCAACATTTCATTTAACACCTAAGCGTGATAGATGGACAAAATGCTGTTTAAAACTTAAGCGTGGTATACCGCTAAAAATACTATTTAAAAGAAAAGCGTGACAGATAAATGAATTGCTATTTCAGATATAGACGCAGCAGGGAAAGAAATAGCATTTAAAACTGCTAACGTGACCAACCGACGGACAGTTAATTATAGAGATGCGACAACTCAAATAATGAGGGATGAAGGAAGGGGGAGAAAACAAAGAAAAGAAGTAAATAGAAGAAGTGATGTTAATAATATTAGTAATATATTATAGAAAAAAAGGGATCACAACAGTACATTTGTTAGTAGCAGATTCGATTACCCGCCCTTATTTGATAAATAAAGCGAACCCCTCCCTTTGCGTTTGTTGGAGGAAAGCCAATATGCTAAGCAGTGGAGGCAGTGGGTATTTGATAGGAGCTGGCATGTTTAATATGTAAGCCCTGCATAACCCTAGTCGCATTGCAAGATAGCGGGAATAGTTGCAGCGCCTATAAATCTTGTGGTCGATTTTACTTCATTTAGGGATTTTTCTATCTGCTCCCTTTTCCCCCTTTCCGTCGTCCGCCCTTTGTGTTCGTCCGCTCTTTTCGAAAGGGCACAGTCAAAGACTACTGCAACTGCACACGCAACTAACCGTGATTACGTGTGGCGAATCCCACCCTTTTTCAATAGACCCCCCCACCCTTTCTTAATCTCTTGCTCTAATGTATATATATATATATATATATATATATATATATATATATATATATATATATATATATATATATATATATATATATATATTATTCGGTACATAAAATCATAAAATCAGTACAACAATATTATTGTTTATGTATATATATATATATATATATATATATATATATATATATATATATATATAGATATATATAGATATATATATACATATAATTACTATTTCATGTATATACACATACACTATAACAATTGGATATAATATCCTTTGTGTATATATATATATATATATATATATATATATATATATATATATATATATATTCAATATTTTGTTCAACAATGCTCACTATCTGAGTAGAGCTAGGTAGTGATATCAATGTATATATATATATATATATATATATATATATATATATATATATATATATATATATATATATATATATTGATATATGGCAAGTAAGCCAGACATAACTGTTCATGTATTTTTCTCGCAGGAAATCATCAAGCTAAATGATTTCTTGCATGTTTGCGTAATAATTACCATTAAATAAACGGTAAATGTGGTCCAAACAAAGAAAACCACAAAGTTAAAAATGAAACATGCGCTGTGCGAGTTTCATTTTAAACTTCGTGGTTTTCTTTGTTTTCTTTAATTTTAACTATATAGAGATATATGTATGCCATACAGAGAAAGAGGTGGTACATAGTGTTGGTTAGATATGTGTACCAGAGAGAGAGAGAGAAAGAGAGTGTGAGCGAGAGAGAGAGAGAGAGAGAGAAGGAGAGGGAAAGAAAGAGAGAAATAAGGCAAGAGAGATATAGAATAAATACATTGAAATAAGTATATTAGAGAAATGTTATTCGGCCAATATTAATATTTATATATATTTATGTGATATATATAATGAGAGATAGATAGATGAATATATATATATATATATATATATATATATATATATATATATATATATATATATATATATATAACATAAGTTTTATTTAAACCCAATTACATGATCAATTTGCGTTTCAAGAATAAACATAACAACATATTGTGTACGATCGTTTCTGAGACCATGCATTTTTATTATTGCTATCAGATTGTATCCTCAGCACAGGATATTGACACGAAATTAAAAGAATATAGACAGCATCAATGGAATAGAAACAACGGAAGAAACGGATAGGGGTGTATGTGAAAATTATATATGAAGAGATATGTATGTGTAAGCGATATATATATATATATAAATTTATATATATATATATATGTGTGTGTGTGTAAGAAAAATACTTGAATTGACATGTATTTTAAAGGGTGTACATGTAGATATGCACGTGAAAGAGATACATAAAGATATGCATGTGAAAGAGGTACATGTAGATATCCATGTGAAAGAATTACATGTAGATATCCATGTGATAGAGGTACATGTAGATATCTATGTGACAGAGGTACATGTAGATATGCATATGAAAGAGGTACATGTAGATATGCATGTGAAAGAGGTACATGAAGATATGCATGGGAAAGAGGTACATGTAGATATCCATCTGACAGAGGTACATGTAGATATGCATGTGAAAGAGGTACATGTAGATATACATGCAAAAGAGGTACATGTAGATATGCATGTGTAAGAGGTACATGTAGATATCCATGTGACAGATGTACATGTAGATATGCATCTCAAGGAGGTACATGTAGATATACATATGAAAGAGGTACATGTAGATATGCATCTCAAGGAGGTACATGTAGATATACATATGAAAAGGGGTACATGTAGATATGCATGTGAAAGAGGTACATGGAGATATGCATGTAAAAGAGGTACATGGAGATATGCATGTGAAAGAGGTATATGGGGATCTGCACGTGAAAGAGTTACATATAAATATGCACGTGAATGAGTTACATCGATACATATATGGGTAAAGGTATAAATATAAATATACATTTAAGCAAACATTGTAAAACATAAAATAATTTTCCGTCTTCATGGTACCTTTTTTATTTCTTTAATTTTTCTAATGATCGTTTTTCTGTCAAAATCCAAAACAATATAATGTATGTTGCATATGTAGTATTAACGTTTTCGATTTTTTGTCGAATTCTCTTAAAATGTCAACAAGAAATGAATAAAAAAGCTGGAGAAAAAAAGAGAATAAAAAAAGCCGAGAATGCGCACGTGAAGTCAGTTAGACGCTAAAAGAACGTACCAATGCAGTTTCAGGAGAAATGTTAACAATTCAAATTCCGAGACGCTACAATTAGCGTCACAGGATGTATAGTATTACGCTAAACATTTAAAACGTTTGTTACTGGTTTCATACGTAATGTTATTTATTGTAGATTGCTGGGTTTTAATAAAGATAGCTTCAAGTTCTTTTAATGTGTTCATCCTGCCGACTCAGTACATTTTGTTAAGTCAAGCTAATTTACAGGCATTTACAGAAACATAACTGCCCCTATTTGATTTAAGACACATTTGAATTAAAACCATGGAAATAATACAGTCTGAAACCAATGAAACAATTAAA
>OY744516.1:235222751-235260251 GCA_963556195.1 Sepiola atlantica | reverse complement strand
GGTCGAAGTTAGACACAAGGTAGGGTTAGAGTGTGAACAATCATCCAGCTCCCCCAAAAGCTGTAGCCTGGATATGAACCAAAATTAAAATTGCCTCAGTCAAGAACAATTTCTTCACTGACCGAAGACATAATAGACTAAATGCATCATCAGAACATATACTACACTTTGTTCCTAGCTAAAAGGTCAAGGAGAAGCGTTATTGAATAAAAATACCCAATTATCACCACCTCTTTATATTTCGGCGTGCATCAATAATTGTATCATGTGTCGCTCATTCTCTCATATCTTGGAAAGAACGTAGTGAACTATCAATATATGCCTTTCATCATTTCAAAATCTCTCTCTCTCTCTCTCTCTCTCTCTCTCTCTATCTCTCTATCTCTCTCTGTTCTCCGATTCTCCAATACTATAAATTGATCACCCTATTATCTCCCTTTCTTTCTCTGAGTGCGTGTATGTCTCGATCGCTGTCTCCATGGATATTTGTACTTGTCAATCACAATAAAAATGTCAATATACTTGAATAATGAAACAGTCACCGATTGCCATAGGCTCTTACTCTAAGTATATGTAAGAACGTGTAAATATATATATATATATATATATATATATATATATATATATATAATTTCTGAGGATGCATATATATATATATATATATATATATATATATATATATATATATATATATATGAATGGTCTTTTATCGAAACATGTATAAAGTCTGCCACACTGGCATGTCGATGTTATCGATCTACAGCTATCAAGAGCTGAGGTCTCATCAGCTGAGTGTTTTCTTGTGATCCAACCTTTTCGGCGTTATCTCTTTTATCGCACCCTATCAACAACAGCTGCATTCTGAGTAGTTTTTGTGCCTGCCAGAACGCTGGTCACTCTCCGCTGATGTGTGTCTATTTTTTAATCGGTTGAACTACTCCTCAATTTGTGTTACCCTATCGCATCTTCCTTCAACACCTGCTAAATCTAACGGGACGGCAGAGATGAACACCAACTCAAAAGAAGACTTCCAGAGGTGTTTCAGGCAGTGGATGGATCGGTGTGCTAAGTGTGTGCAAGCACAAGGGTTCTACTTTGAAGGGCATTAGGGTCACATCTTTGAAATGTTTTTTCTGGCTTAAAGTCGGATAAGTTTTAGACAGGTCTCGTATATATATATATATATATATATATATATATATATATATATATATATATATATATATATATATGTAATAATAGTTGTAAGTATATAGTCTTTGCTCCCATTCAAGTTTCCCTCCCATTCCATCTCCCTCCAATCTAAATTCTCGGCGACAATGTAAGCCATTCATTATGTCCAGTATACTTAACACGATATGAAATGCTGGACTTAGAAAACATGTCATTACAAACAATATTCATCATAGTAAACATCCACAGGATAAAAATCAAAAGAATTTCAACCGGGCTTATTAAGAATGCTCAATATCAAATAGAGCTTATATATACATGATACTATTTATTTATAAAGACACGTATATAATCTGCGACACTGGCATGTTGATGTTTTCGATCTACAGCTGCTAGAAACTGAGATCTCATCAGGTTCTTTCCAAATTAGAGAAGGATCAGATTTACATTCTGTCTGATGAGATCTCATATATATATATATATATAGTTTTTAGAGGATTTTAAATATAATAAGATATGCACATTCGAATTTAACTTCTGTGGCGGCTACATAAAATAGAGTTAATGGGAATGGCCTCTGTGATGAGCGCGTTAGTGCTGTAAGGAGTAGAAGTGTGAATATAGTGTGCACGTTGGTACACTCTGCTTGAGGAGAGCTCGATAAGTATGTGTGAGTCAGGCCTCACAGAGCTACTCGACCAACGACATACATTTCACTGGATCTTAAGACTTAATTATTAAACTCCCTTTTTAGGTCACCAATTAAATATTTGCTGACCTCAAACCAATGAATAAGTACAGTAAATTGTTTACCAAAATTTGTGTCACCTGATACTAAAACAAACTATATATGATTGGGCATATACGTTTTGAACCTTCTGCGGTATAGTTAGTTACACATCGACAGCTGACTTTTATATAATAGATGCTTATCTGCATGAGAATCTTCTAAACAATCCAGTTGGACAACTAAATAAACACGTGGTCGATGGCCTACGGAAATAGACGATATTATAACTGTAGTAATTACTGAACGCATTGATGATAATTTCTAATTAAAATGAGTTATATATATAAATGCATGCGAGTCAATAACACATTACAGCAGTGTTTGCTCGAAGGTCATTCGTGATTATTGAATACGACATGACAGACACATCTATCTATCTATCTATCTATCTATCTATCTATCTATCTATTCTATCTATCTATCTATCTATCTATTCTATCTATCTATCTATCTATCTATCTATATATCTATCTATTCTATCTATCTATCTATCCCCCTCTCTGTTTATATATATATATATATATATATATATATATATATATATATATATATATATATATATATATATATATATATACAAGTATCATTAAAAATAACGGACATCTTGTGTCTGGTTATTTTTTCTAAGATCCTTTCCGTTTTTCTGATTAGGTTCTTAGTTTCAGACGGAAACTGGCTGATAAAATTGCCATAGCTTCCCAAAGCGCTTTCGGACCCTTCCAGGTCCATCGTCAGTGGAGCAATGTTAACCAGGCATAGACCTAGGAGTGACTATATATTCTATTTAGTTTCCGTCTGAAACTAAGAACCTAATCAGAAAAACGGAAAGGATCTTAGAAAAAATAACCAGACACAAGATGTCCGTTATTTTTAATGATACTTGTATAAAAGAAAAGATGCTGCCAAGATACACACACACACACACACACACACACACATATATATATATATATATATATATATATATATATATATATATATATATATATATATATATATATATATATATATAAACATATATATTAATGTTATGATTTTATTAGCTGGTCTACTAGTCATACTATTAAACCTGAATGCCTACTAAAAACCACCCTCGGGTGTCTTCGGTCTCTCTTTACAAGTGTTTGTTGTAGCCACTCTGGCATGACAATACTTCGCGTATGATATAAACACTGACCAACTATTAAGAAAAAAGGGTGTGCGGTCTGATCAAGCTATCCAACGTTCTATTAATAGAGGGCAGCTTTGAAAAATAAATAAGAAGCCGTTGATAATGAGAAGTAGCAATCCAGCTATGACAGATCTCCAAAAGTCCCCCGGCCATAGTAAAAAGGTTCCTGCCCCTCTATCTCAACTAGGTGGAACAGCTAAAATAATAAGAGACTTAAAATCCCAGTCATGGTTTGTTGCACAGAAGAAGGTGATATTGTTTGCTACCACTACTCTACATTTGCAAAGCGGAGCAGGACATCTATCGAAATTCTGGCCGAGAAATAAAAAAAAAACTGCTCTCCTTAAAGAGACGAATACACTGGTTGCCAGCCTAACATTACCTTAAAAATGTTGCCCTAAGGGAGGCAGAAAGTAGATACTTTCTTATCCAAGAAAAAGAAACAAAACGAGACAAGAGCCAATATATGAGAGGTAAGAAAATTGCCACTTTTATATACTCAAGGTAAGGATACATAACAAACACAGATGAGAGAGACTTGGAGGGAAATATTCTTCTACTTCTGTGCAGGCAAGAGCACTTATCCACCCTGTAAAATTACCCGCCAAAGGTATAACAGCATGAACGTGTTCACTATGGCTACTATCTGAAATCAGAAAGAGCAGTCTTCATCGGAACAAAAAAAATCAACTGGAAAGCCCTATGGAAATTCAAACAATCCCCATCATAGATAAACACACCTCAGAACAAGTACAGCCAGCACCACATCACTATTCATCTGTAGATACAGCTGAATAGTTTGAGCCTATGACTATCCACTATAAATCTCTTTCGCCACCAGCATCCCCTTTACCAAGTGGCTCCCCAACAGGTCTCCCACTACCGTCAGCTGTCTATTACCAATCAGCAGATAGTGCCTCACTGAACCCTAGTTCTTCCTTACCACTATAACAGAGATTACTGCCAACACTTGAACCACCAAAATTACTCAAGGAATTGCTGGAACCATATGATGTACGATAGTCCTTGGAGGAAGAACTTGGTAACACCACTGAGGAAGTCAAAGTGACGAGACTCGAGAAAAGTCCTCAACTGCCTATAGGCAATGATGAAAAGAACAAACATTGCTCTCCAAAGACTTGCTCCATCCAACACATCCTTCACATGGCTTAAGCAGGTTACGTATGCTGCAGGACTCTACATTGTGATGAAACACTCCCTCAATTCTAAGAGCAATGAAAGTCGAGAGCAGCAAGCTCAAAATCACCTTGGAAACTGAAGATTTAAAAGCAACTTAACCTATGCGAATAAAAAATTTCCTTGCAGTCTCTACAGTGCAGGGCCCGTCAGGTAACATCATCGTAAGGCTCAATTAAAAAAATAAGACAAATATAAAGGGAATAAAAAAACGTTGCGAAGGAGCCTGAAGGCAAGATTCTAGCACTTGCGAAAAGAATAGTAAAAAGAACAAGAGGAACAAGGCAAAAATTAAAAAAAAACATAAAAGAATTGAAGACTGTTCTACAGGAATCTCACGAGAGAAACAATAACGGTGGAAATACCAACCAGAAACAAGAGCTAGAATACTACTGGAGGCCTCATTTTTAGAATAATAGACCATGCAACCAAGAGAACCAGTGGATCTTGGATATAGCTCCAAGTAATGAAAACAAGCCTGAAATATCAGAGCCAAAGATAACGCCTGGAATGCTAAAACGAAAGTTTGATCGATTTCAAAATCACAAAAACTGGCATAGAAAACTTCCCCAATTTATGGCCTAAACATCTAAAGACATTTCTCAGTCACTATCGTAGTTGCTTCACCAGAAAGGTGAGGAGGACTCATCAGCATGGCTAGTCTCACTAATACCTATAAGCTTTTCACTGGTTACAAACAGTATCTATGAACACCTATCTTCTGGAGCATACCCTGACAAATAATAAGCAGCATGCAGGAGGAAGTGTTTAGGTAAAAACTACAACTTGTCGATTAATAACAACGCACATGAGGACTGTAAGAAGAGACAGATGAACCTAAGAATAGCTTCGATCAATTACCAAAAGGCATATAATAGTGTGTCCTACACGTGGATACTGTTGTAACTTGAATTATATAAGATCCATCTTGTAATCAAGAAAACCATGTCTGTCTATATAACGATGTGACAATCAAACATGTCAGTAAGCCACACCAATAAAAGAATACCAATCCCTGAAGTCAATATTCGAACAGGAATCTTCTAAGGATATAGTTAATCTCATTTACTCTTTTGCAAACTGGGCCAAAATAAATTCGATTTATAAAAAAAACATTTTGCAAAATCAGAAAATCATATCGTATTTTAGTAACAATTGACCCCCAAATAGATCAATAGCATACACATATGATAAGTGTTGGTAGCATTCACATAATAATATAAAGACAACTCTTCTTAGTAGTACATGATAACTGGTGTAGCATTTACACTGGGCGGGTAGAACCGAATTCCTCCAACAATGGCAATATTAAATTCATAGGCGGTCGACAGCAACGTTAGTTTTTTGTAGATTTTTTATTTTTAGAAAGTTGTCACCTTCTCCTTACGTACATTGCTGGTATTCCTAAATGGTCACTCATATCGTACTGACCAGTATCAACGTTGCTTTACCTCGGTGGTCTAATGATAACCGGTTTATTAACGTGATTATGCTCAACAATAGTTAACAATTTATTGTCAATTCCTTCTATTTAAATCTCGAATTTCATCAGATGCAATGTCCGATATGATGGTCTAAACTGCTTTTCTGTTTGATTGCTGTCCGATATTACATTATCTTCGTCTTTTAACCCCTTTTATAAAAATAAATGGCTGATGTGACAGTAAACATTGTTCTACATAAATATACACTTTATTCTGAAAGTACGAAGTACTATTGAAAAGAATATATTTACCATGACATGATAAAAGCGATAACTTTTCAGTTCAACGATGTCATCGATTAAAATGTTCAAATAATGGTGAGGTCTTCTTTTTATTCTTAGTTCTATTTGTTGGCACCAGGTGTCAGGAGCCTATATTTCTTGTCTTGGCATCTACTTTGAGAAGCGAGTTTTAGAACCTTCATCCTTGCACTGTGGGGGTGTTGGTAATATCATTCTGTAGTTTTTAGTTTTTCCTTACAGCTCTTTTAATGTTTCAGACATATGATACAGAGATATATTCAGACCTATGATTCAGAGAAAAGGAGAGAGAGAAAGAGAAGAACAGAGAGAGAGAGGGGGAGAGCGAGTAAGCATTCTGTATTTCAGTGATGACGTCACTTTCATCAACTAACAACATATCAGGAGATCAACTATATAAAAACACTACATTTCGTAAAACAAATCATGTTCTTTTCGGAATAAAATCTACGTTGACCATGTTAACTACCAAGTGTTTTTTTCTCAAGAAAAGATAATCTGTCATCACTTATTCAGTCCACTCGCCCCGTCTCTTCTTCGATGAGGATATCTTCTCATACAAGCCATACCTACCATGACCGAGTCGGTAAACAAGTAAGAATGAAGCAGATGTACGGTGTGAGGTGGGATAGAAGACATCGCTAATCAAGGTGGTTATTTAGGACAGAGTGAAACCGGAACAAAACCGACCCACACAGTGTCTGTGTTCTGCAAGCTGTTTACGAAGAAATGAAAGGTTTCCGAGAAAAAAATAAAA
Organism: Sepiola atlantica; assembly: GCA_963556195.1. Lineage (NCBI taxonomy): Eukaryota > Metazoa > Mollusca > Cephalopoda > Sepiida > Sepiolidae > Sepiola > Sepiola atlantica. Next base: position 235,253,419 of record OY744516.1, on the reverse strand, counting down.
AGAGTTCAGCTTCGATGCAAAAAGAAAGAAGAATAAAATTTCAAGTAGAAAAAGATTGAAATGGGAAAGATGGATTTTTCCTGAAGAGGTCGACATGTTTTTTTCACTCATTGATTTTGACATCAAAGAATATTCTGCCATTTTTTCTTTGAATTCCACGCTTGATATCTAAAAATGTTATTGCGAACAGCTAAAAGAGGGATCTGTCAATTCTTATGAATGGCAATCAAGGCACACACACAAGGATACACACACACACACACACACACACACACACATATATATATATATACATATTTCCGTATGTGTTGATGTAGATGTCAGTGGATGTCAATTTTATATGTGCCAGATGTCAATCTCCTTATCTTATTTAATTTTTTTCTGTCACTGTACACACAGACACACACACACACATATATGATATATATACATATATATATATCATATATATATACATATGTATATATATATATATATATATATGGAAAAGTAAAAAGGAAAGTAAAAAAAAATATTATTAAAATATTAATGAACATTTCGTCTTTTTTAAAAGACTTCCCCAGAGAACAATAGATAACAAATAATTATACAAGCATACATTTGAATGGTCTGCAAGCTACGAGCTTCGGCCCGTTTGTGAGTGAAGAAAAATCAAAGAAAAAGTGAGAAGGCAAAAAAGATGCGTGGTAGTAGCAGTTTATAGAGCTTTAAGGATAGAGCGAATGGAGAGCAATGTGTTGGTCGAAATCAGTACGTTATTTTAGACTCAAAAGAAGCCGTAATCAGCATAGGTAACTTGGACATATATATATTTCCGGGAAAGGCGTCATGGTTCGGGGGTAAAACTTCTGACTATAGACAATGATATCGAAGGTTATATCATTGTCCAAGTAAGCTATGCTGATGACGGCTGGTAACCAGAAACACGTGTCCATGGATTACTGTTATGTACGTATACAAATTAATAATAATAATAATAATAATAATATATATATATATATATATATATATATAAGCACACTAATACATACACATATATTATACAATATATTATTAAAGATCATAGGATTGCATAACAACAAGGTTGTTTGTAGTTTCTCTCGCTTTTGTGGTTCAATTTTGTCGCTCTAGCCTCGCCCGTTTAACAGACGATGATCAGATTAGATATATATATTACTTGACAACTCATTGGATCCACTTTCTGCAGCCAAGTTTCTTCTGATTGTCTGTTGATGGATCTGAACGTCCCTGTGTATCCGTCCTGTACACAACGACCTAATCAATTATTTAACTATTTCAAATATAACACAATAATTAATCGACCGTTAACAAATCGTGCCAGAGTACAACTCTTTAAATTACACTCGATGATATTTACGCTAAGCTTACAAAAAACAACCCGGGTTGTAGGTTTTGCGGGTTTTAATTTTTGCGGCTTTACAACTATACTCGAATACCGAGTCAGTCAAAATCGACGAGCAAAATTGCTACATATTCAGAGCAAATGAACTAAGCAATAAAATAATACGTATTTTTTTTTGTTTAATATTAGTGTTACATAACGCAAATCCTTAATTGAATGGAAACATTTGAGTGATACCTAGGTTGCAAGGGTTTTCCTTGGTAAACGGAAGCGAAATCACGTAGAGAGAATCCACCCTCTTATTGACAACTATTTTAGCAGAAAAGACGCGAAATACATTGTTTTCTAGTTTAGCCCCATTGATAGCAGGATGTGTGAATATGCACGACATAACCTAATGAGTCTACGACATAGACGTATGATATACATATATATATATATATATATATATATATATATATATATATATATATATTATAACATTGAAAATAGAAGCCTTTATCAATGCAAGATTAATGATTTTTATTTTTTTTACTTTAATCTTATTAATTTCGGTATAGAATTCCATCATCAGAGTTGGCCAGTATTGTGTCATTCTTTTTCATCAAAAATACACAAAAACAAAAATAAACAAACTTTTTTTCTTTTATTAAACTCTAGCATGCCAATGCCTCCTTCGTTCTACAACCAGAATTTGAATTCATAACCGCCAACCTCATCGGCGTGGATACATCATAATAAAGACATTTATATAAAAAAAAAAGAAACAAGGTATACTTAAACAGAAGAATTATGTTATTCTTAACAATGTTGGCATATATATATATATACCTAGCTCTACTTACGTATCGAGCACTGTTGAAGTAAATACTGAAAACTGATACATAAAAAATTATATCACCTTATAATATTTCATGTGGATACATGAAGTACTAATATATATATATATATATATATATATATATATATATATATATATATATATATATATATATATATGTCAGGTTCATATTATATTATAATAACAATTTTTTATTTTATCATTTTTATTTTTATTTTTTCACATTTCCAAATAATATAACATTTCTGTGAGATATATTTTTTAACAAAATTTAAAAAAATGGCGTATTAGTGGGTCCCCCCCCCTGTGTGAGTTTGCTCTTTTCTTTGTTTTTTGTTTGGTTTCACCCAAAAATGAACCACTGTATAGTGTGGGTTTTTTCAAGACACTTTAATCCAAGAACTTTCTAATCTTTGTCAAATTTTCTGATGATTTTGTAATGTTGCAGAGACGATATTGACATGAAAACGTTGTTTGGCAAAAGACAAATGAAACGGACCGTAAAAATATCTATCACAGAAATGTTATGTTTTTTTGGAAATGTGAAACAATAAAAATAAAAATAATAAAATAAAAACATGGTTATTGGAATATAATATGAACATGCCTTATATTTGCTCTGTTGTCACTAATTGACAATCATCGAGCTGAATCTTGTAAGGAGACTGCAAAGTAAAAGGGCACTGATAGTATATGCTAATACATATATTGTAATTAATAATTATATATATATATTAAGTTTGCATGTATATATATATATATATATATATATATATATATAATATGTGTTATTGTTTATTATCTATGTACGTATACGTTTCGTCTTTTTTTAATAATCGGGACTCATCAGCATAGAGATATGACTTTCACTACCGGTCATGCGATTCGAAACCCCGGATTACGAGTATTTTGCAACTCAAATCCGACCCGTTAACCACACGGCGATTTTAAATAGCGAATAAACTGTGATAATGTTAACACTTTATCTGCGGCTTAACGCTGAGAGCGTTCTACTTTTTTAATGGAAGAACGATGCATTTAAAGCTAGTGACGTCATGCTGTGTTAATACTACACTTACAGTACTCTACTTTTTCGAGGAGGGACAAATAATAAATATTTGTTATTGTGTATTATCTATGTACGTATACGTTTCGTCCTTTTTTTTTAATAATCGGGACTCATCAGCATAGAGATATGACTATTCACTACCGGCCATGCGATTCGAAATCCCGGATTACGAGTATTTTGCAACTCAAATCCGACGCCTTAACCACGCGGCTAATTTTTAATAGCAAATAAACTGTGATAATGTTAACACTTTATCGGTGACTTAACGTCTGAGAGCGTTCTACTTTATATATATAACATTTCTGCGACATTGAAGCGGGGTATCAAGCCGTTTGTATGTTACAAAGTGACAAGCGCCATTATTTATCGTAGCAAGTTTAACAGCCTGCGTTTGTGAAGCGAGGTTGAAAGGAAGAACCCCAAGTTGTTTCTTTCATTTCACTCAAGAGGATCCCAAACTTATTTAGTGTAATCATGAAGGGAAACGATGAGTGTGATGAGGTTGTGAGGGAGAACCCCCAGACTGATGACAATTAGCCAGCTGCGATTCTTCGATCTAAGAGGCAGCGAGTAGCGAGCTGTGTTTGTGTGGTGACGGCGTTGGGTTATATACAACAGTAAAGACATATTTTTAAAGACACAAAGACTAACATCACATGAAGATGATTTGTTGAATAAAATCGAAAGTACTCGCGAAAAAGGAAACAAAATGGAACAAAAAACCCACAGAACCTACAGCAATTTGAGCGAAACACTAAATGGACCATTCAGAGAACTGAAAATATAAAAGTGGCTTAATAAGCAAAAGTACTCCGTGTTATTTAATAATGTTTGCCTATATATATATATATATATATATATATATATATATATATATATATATATATAGTAATCTAGGTAGGGTAAAAATCCACAGGGTAGAAATCCAAAGGGAATCAAACCGGGCTTATAAAAGAGTGCTCAAAAAATATAGTGAATGCTTTTATTCAAACATGTACAAGGTCTGCTACACTGGCATGTCGATGTTATCGATCTCTTGAGAGCTGTAGATCGATAACATCGACATGCCAGTGTAGCAGACCTTGTACATGTTTGAATAAAAGCATTCACTATATATATATATATATATATATATATATATATATATATATATATATATATATATATATATTAGAAAGGAAGGATGAGGCTAATCCGACGTAATGGGAAATGAAAAAGGAAAAACCAAAATATGTTTTTTTATGTATTCATAAACGTTTCGTCTTTATTTGTAAGACTTCCTCAGGATGATAATTTTAAGAAAAATGTCATGCAAGTGAAAATGTGTGGTTGACATGATGGGTTAATGAGAAGAAGCAGTAGCCACCACTGGGAGCGCAGGACTGTGGTCCGGGCCGAGAGAAGTCGGCGGTAGGGAATTAAACGAATGTGGATGGCAGTGAGTGATAAAGCGGAGGGGTGGGAGTGAGTTAAATTAATATGGATGGCTGTGAGTGAATATATATAACATTTCTTCATAGCTTGCTTGTAATTAATATGTACAAATCTCTGCTCATGTAAAAGAAACTGTTAAGAAAATACTGAAACTAATATAAGTATATAGTATAAAAGGGATATAAGGCATATCGGATGTTATATGGACGTAAATATTTTATTTCCTAAAACTTACGGATGATCATCATAACCATGGCCGTCATTTGAATCGAGTATACGGATTTCCAGGGTCTTTATTTGTGGGTTCTTATATGAGAATACAGCCCAATTCGAGATCCACACATCCTATCACAAATCACGCATGCATTATCGACGTACGATTCTTTGCTGCTTTCAGTTCTTTAGCGTGATGATGCCGTTCACTTTCACTAACCCTAACCCTAACCCTAACCCTAACCCTAACCCTTGCCCTAACCCTAACGCCGTTCACTTTCAAATCTGTTCACACCACTTCTTATTCCATTCCCCGACTCCATTTTTCCGATTCCACTTTTCATATCCTTCTTCAAACAATCCTTATACCGCTTCTTCTTTCTTCCAACCTTCCTAGCTCCCGCATTCTGTTCGGAATAAAATAGTTTTCTTGGAATATGACTGGTCGTTCATACTTACAACGTAACCAGCCCATCTCAAACTATTTTTAACAATTAACACCTCTATACTAGAGCAACCAAAATCTTCCAGGGCACTTATATTAGTTCGACGATTTTGCCAGTTAATTTTTACATATTTTCGTAAATGTCTTTGATGTTGTTTTGCGAGTGCTATAAGATGTCGACGGTATGTCGTCCAGGTCTCCGATGCATACAAAAGTGTTGGTAGGACAATGGATCGATACACTAATATTTAGGTATCAAGCCTTAAATCTTTTTTATCAAATATACTTGAACGAAGTTTACCGAAAACAAATCTTGCGCACCTATAACGATGTTGGATTTCGTCGTCAATGGTGGCATTAGAAGCGAGGTGACTTCCTGGGTACGCGATGCGATCCACGTTTTCTAGAAATTCGCCATCTAGTTTGATATTAGAGGGGTTTCTATTGTTATCTTGAGATGAAAGCTAAAATGCTACCTCAGTTTTTCGAACGTTGATTTTTAGCCCTCGTTTAGAGTATGAATCCGCAAAGGCATTCCTCAAGGCGTGTAAGTCCTCTTCAGTCAGAGCACAAACCTCATTATCATTTGCATATTGAAATTCAATAACATGTGTTGTTGTTCTGGCCTTAAGATGTCTCATGTTGTAAACTCCACGATCGATTCTGTAGTGTATGGATATACCGAGCGAATGTTGACCATTTATTAGGTGCGGTACAATCACAATAACGATTAAAAACAAGGTCGGTGCGGCTATACAATCCTGTTTGACCCCACATCTTATTTTGAATGGATCTGTAGAGCTGCTATTTGCTACTACCTTTGCACTCATATCATTGTGAAAAAGCTTCATGAACATGTTTGGACAACCAGCTTTTTATAAGATTTTCCAGACTAGTTCACGGAGGCATTTATAACAACAGCTAACATAACATCAAAGGGCGAAAAACAAATAGGTAACAAATAAATGTAACCAACGGCAAAATAAGTTACTCTCCTACCTACCTGGATAAGTTTATTTGTGTTTTAACTTATTTTAAAGCGTTTTTGTAAAACTGATGTCAGGACGGACTGTTAAAATTGAAAAAAACACAAAATGAACCCACTTGATCACGTGACGTCCCGACACCCGTTTTAAATCGAACTAAATGATGCTTAAAAATGAGTTCAAACACAAATAAACTTATCCAGGTAGGTAGAATAGTAACTTATTGTTTCACCGGCCGTTCTTACACAGGAGAAACAACACCGGTTTTCACTATTTATAGTGACAACCGGTGTGGTATTATTTACTGTGTAACAACTTCACAACACTTATCTTGGCTTTGGTAACACTAATTTGTTGACTATTTATTTGTAACCCCTTTTTCGTTTTGTTAGCTGACGTTATAAATGCCCGTCCACGGCTTACATTATCAACGGTATTTGTCAGATCTTAGTAATCTTTGTTCTCAGTTGGCATTTACGCGTTGATAGGTGGTAACCAATGAATATCAAACGTAAAACCAAACCTATTGTATCACACTTTTTCCACGTTTGCATATCTATCTAATGAACTATATTTCTAGCTAAATAATTACCGCTACACATATCTACTGTATATATATATATATATATATATATATATATATATATATATATATATATATATATATATCCTTCTGTCATTAGATATTCCTCTACGATGAGTTTGTTATTTTTTCTTTGAATTTTGTAAGACGTGATGCTAAAGGCGCTCATGAAGTGAAGTTTTGAAGTAGCTTTGTTAATCTATGAAATAAAATGAAATAAAGTATTTCCAGAAAGTTTAAGAAATGACCGTACGCCAAACTTGACTTGATGTTCTAATTCTTGGGACAATTGTAATGTTCTGATTCATTGAATGTTTATATATATATATATATATATATATAAGATATAAAAATACCCCATATCTTTTTACACGCACATTCTCACTCTCCATTTCTTAATATTTTTTCAAATTTTGAATTTTGGCTTTTCCACTGCCAACTTATCTATCTATGTAATTCCTCTGATGATAAGATTTTGTTCTTTGAAAAGCCTAGGCTTAAGGAAAGAATAATAAACATGTTTTTACCGAGTACACCTTGCATTTAACAATCGAAGTTGAAATAGAGTTTTCATTCGTACATGTTTATCTTTCTTCTTTCATTTATCTCTCTCTCCGTCTCTCTCTCTCTCTCTCTCTCTCTCTCTCTCTCTCTATATATATATATATATATATATATTACTATTTCATGTATCCACATAAACTTTTATAAGGAGATATTATTGTTTATGTATCAATTTTCGGGTTTTACTTCAACAGTGCTCGATACGTAAGTAGAGCTAGGTAGTAAGGTATGAAAATATATTTATGGCAATTAAACTACACAGAGGGTACCGCGTTTCATCCCAGGGGGAATCTGTATGCTTAAATACATGGAATTAGTTTTGCCGGGTGTTTTTATGTACACGGCTTGCTAGTTAGGAAGAAAAAATAACAAATTACATTAAAAAAAGTGACAAATATAGCAAAAATATCACTAAAAAGAACAAAAATATAAACACTACAAATCGAAATAAACAAAACCCTAATAATAATCACCTGAATAGAAATTAAAAAGTTAGCAACGAAGAGAAGAGATGTAACTGCATAAATTGTACAGTTTGTCCACTACAAAATAAATGTCTAACCAAAGTATTGTTTACCAATCCACAATATTTGCCAAGGAAAGACCGAATAACAAGAAATACTACGTGGGTATGACCTCCTTAGATTTTAAAACTAGATATTACGACCACAACAGTACATTTAAAACAGAGAACGTCGAATTAAAACAGCACTAGCAAACCACTATTGGAAGCTAAAAGAAAATAGACGCTTACCAATAATTGAATGGAAAATAACACGACAGGCCAGTACATGTCGAAATTTAGACGACCCGTGTAGATTATGTCTGAATGAGAAATTTGAAATCCTAAACTTTAAAGACCCCCAAAATCTATTAAACTGTAAGTGAGATTGCAAACAGCTGCCTTAACAGAATAAAATTTACCTCAGGCTAACAATACATAAATAAATAAACAAACAAATAAGTAAAAATAATAAACAAAACTAAAACCTAATAAGTTAAAAACTAAAACAAAAAATAGAAATATAAGAAACCACGTGTTAAAATAAGTACAATAGAACAAGAAACAGGAAGTAAAACTAACCAGACCTTTGTTCGTGACAAGCCCAACGATTGGCTAAAAGAATAACAAAGAATCTGATTAGTTAACTTACTACTATATATATATATATATATATATATATATATATATATATATATATATATGTGTGTGTGTGTGTGTGTGTATATATAAAAATCAATGTTAAATATATATATATATCGATTATGACAATATATGTATTACCATATACTATCAGTACTTTTTTAATTAGTATTCCCTTAAAAAAGATTAAGCTCGATGATTGTAAGTCAGTAACAACAGAGCAGATATAAATGGCGTTCTAAGATTATTTTTTACCTCGTCTGAATGGTTTTCCTTGTTTTTTCTTTGTTTTTGCCCGCAATGAACCATCGTGTTATATAGGTTTTTTTTAAAGATTTTTGAATTTGAGAACTTTTCTTCTTCGTTGATTTTTCTGATAATTTTAAAGTTTTTCAGATCCGATATCGATATAATTATGTTATTTGACTCACCTCAAGAGAAACGAGTCGTAAATAAGCATTTCATAGGAATGTTACGTTTTTGTGAAGAAATAAAAATACAACATAAAAACCATCGTTATTGAAATATAAAATGAACCTTTCTTATATATATACAGTCGCGTCCAAAACTAAGGGACAAAATTTTAAAACCTAATATTTGTTAGAAATAATAACCGTAAAAAGCTGAAATTTTGACAACCGGTAGTTGTTGTCATCCATAATAACATACTAAAATTTGAACCCTTTGTATGGAATAGAAAAAGAATTATAACAATTATTCATTTATTTCCAAATTTGGAATGTCCAAAAGTAAGGGACAAAATTGAGAAAAACAATGTAAACAGCCAAAAAAAAAACGATAAAAGTACATGTGTAATCAATATTTAGTAAATGAGCCCTTGCTCTCAATGACAGCTGCACATCTTCGACTACAAGAACGGATCAGTTCTTGACAATCCTTGATACTAATTTTAGACTATTCTTCTTGAAGCTTCACCCACAAATCCTCCGTGTTAGTGGGATTTCTTTCCCTAACTTTCACTCCTAAGATCTTCCAAAGATTTTCTATTGGATTTAAGTCAGGACTTTGCGGTGGCCAATCCATAATTTCGAAATCTTGCTCGCTAAGGTAACTCATTACCACCTTTGCCTTGTGACATGGAGCATTATCTTGCATAAACATTGCCCTATCGAATCCTGAATTATGTATGATTGGCACAATATGATCTTGAACAATGTTTTTATACATCTGCGCGTTTACACGAGTTTGTAATCGGACAAGAGGCGTTGTACCTTGGCTAGAAAACATTCAAAATACCATGACGTTTCCGCCCCCAAATTTGACAGTTTTCTTAGTACACTTTGTACTTAATTTTTCACCAATACGTCTCTTTACAAAGTTTTTTCCGTCATTTCCAAATAGATTAAACTTGCTTTCATCACTGAAAAATAATTTTGCCCAATTTTCATATGTCCAAATTACATACCTGTTTGCAAACTCTAATCTCTTCTTCTTATTCTTCGAACTAACAAGTGGTTTCTTCCTTGGCGTTCTATTAAACAGCCCTATTTCTTGCAGTCGTCTAGAAACAGTCTGTCTTGACACATTAACACATGAGGTACTATTCATAACCCTTTTAATTTCTGTGCAAGACTTAAAACGGTCCTTTAATGACATACGCTGCATTATTCGATCTTCTCTTGCTGAAGTTTTGCGGGGTCTGCCGGTTTTAAAAGCACTAGCTATTTTGCCAGTATCATTGTAGGATTTAACAATCCTGCCTACAACACTCTTGGAAAGTTTCACTTTCTCTGAAATCTCTCTAATGGTGTGCTTTTCCTTGTGTAGCTTCACAATAGCTTGTCTCACAGAGTAATCAAGTTTTTGACGTTTCGCCATGGTGTTGACTGATGCAACGTTTACAAATGACTAAATAAGAGTTCTTCAGTAGAGGAAATAAAAAAAGTTGAATGTAGCATGCTATTTACACCGTTTTTCTCAATTATGTCCCTTACTTTTGGACATTCCAAATTTGGAAATAAATGAATAATTGTTATAATTCTTTTTCTATTCTATACAAAGGGTTCAAATTTTAGTATGTTATTATGGATGACAACAACTACCGGTTGTCAAAATTTCAGCTTTTTACGGTTATTATTTCTAACAAATATTAGGTTTTAAAATTTTGTCCCTTAGTTTTGGACGCGACTGTATATATATATATATATATTATATATATATATATATATATATATATATATATATATATATTCTATTTAATCTGTTATTCTAGTCTCTTTCTCTCTCTTTCAATTATTTCTCTCTCTCTATATATATATATCTGGCTTTTCGTAAAATTACTAAAAATAGATTATTAATCACATTAGAAGTTTTATTTGTTCGTGTATTAAGAGCAACGCTCATTGATTATTCCTATAACTTTTTAGTATTAAGAAAATCTGTAATTAAAATGTCTGGCTTCCTATTCAGAGATTCGTGCAAATGTCCAAGAATATCAAAGTATTATTGAAACTTTCGATAACTCAAAAGACTTAATTTGATTCACAAAAGCATTAAATGGATGATATACATTTGAACTCTCTCATGCATGTTTTTATAGTAATTCTACGTACCGTATCTAACTTGTTCTTGAACTAGGTGCCTTTAAGTGGCTCTGACTAATAATGGAAACAAAACGTATCCTTCGATGTCTCTGACTCTCACAAACCAAATATAATATGGGAAATCTAAATTCGTCATTATTTATTAAAATTTTGTCTAACTGTTGTTGTAGAACAACGGTATGCATGAAAGGGTTAAGTCGAGTGGAATATCCAGTGAGTACTTAGAATCACATATTATACAAAAATGAAATAATGTTACATAACATATTATATGTTTACTTGTATGAATCGAACATATTAAACATACGAATGATACAATTACTGTTAGAAAATGTTTTATTTAATTTAAATTCATATAAAATAAAAAAAATATTTATTCAAAGAAACGTCAGTTTTAAATTTTCATGAAGCAATGTCTGAAAAGAATATTCTTTGCACCACCGATGATAAGCGTGACTAATTCTTGTTATAAAACTAATATACCGAATTACTGGAATTACTTTGAATTGCTCACATTAACTGATGGTGTGAAAGATAAAGTTATTAACTAATACTCAGTTCTAAGAGACAGTCTTCTGTAGATTGTAGGTCCAGTCTCCTCTACAGATGATACTATCTAAGAATAAAATTAAAAAAATACTTAAGAATTCAACTTAGTCTTAGAAGACGAAACGAGTACAATCTGCCTCCATGGAATAAGTAAAGATTCCAAGTCTTACAAGACGCACCAGAAGAAGATCTGAGGTTACATCGCTATGAGAATAACACCCAAGAGGAGAATAACATCCAAGATGAGAATAAAATCCAAGATGTGAATAACATCCAAGATGAGAATAACATCAACGATGAGAACAACATCCAAGATGAGAACAACATCCAAGATGTGAATAACATCCAAGATGAGAATAACATCAAAGATGTGAATAACATCCAAGATGTGAATAACATCCAATATGTGAATAACATCAAAGATGAGAATAACACCCAAGATGAGAGCAACCTACAAGATTGGAATAACATCGATAATGAGAATAACATCCAAAATTAGAATAACATCCAAGATGAGAATAACATCCAAGATGAGAAAAACATCCAAGATGAGAGCAACATCCAAGATGAGAATTACATCCAAGATGAGAATAACATCCAAGATGAGAATAACATCCAAGATGAGAATAACATCCCAGATGAGAGCAACATCCAAGATGAGAACAACATCCAAGATGTGAATAACATCCAAGATGTAAATAACATCCAAGATGTGAATAAAATCCAAGATGAGAACAACATCCAAGATGAGAACAACACCCAAGATGTAAATAACATCCAAGATTAGAATAACATCCAAGATGAGAACAACATCCAAGATGAGAACAACACCCAAGATGTGAATAACATCCAAGATGTGAATAACATCCAAGATGAGAACAACATACAAGATGAGAGCAACATCCAAGATGAGAATGACATCCAAGATGTGAACAACATCCAAGATGAGAATAACATCCAAGATTAGAACAACATCCAAGATGAGAATAACATCCAAGATGAGAATAATATCGAAGATGAGAATAACATCTAAGATGAGAATAACATCTAAGATGTGAACAACATCCAAGATGAGAATAACATCCAAGATTAGAACAACATCCAAGATGAGCACAACATCCAAGATGTGACTAACATCCAAGATGTGAATAACATCCAAGATGAGAACAACATCCAAGATGTAAGCAACATCTAAGATGAGAACAACACACTAGATGTGAATAACATCCAAGATGTGAATAACATCTAAGATGAGAATAACATCCAAGATGAGAATAACATCCAAGATGAGAGCTACATCCAAGATGAGAACAACATCTAAGATGTAAATAACATCCAAGATGAGAATAACATCCAAGATGAGAATAACATCCAAGATGAGAGCAACATCCAAGATGAGAATAAAATCCAAGATGAGAATAACATCCAAAATGAGAATAATATCCAAGATGAGAGCAACATCCAAAATAAGAGCAACATCCAAGATGAGAATAACATCCAAAATGAGAAAAACATCCAAGATGAGAACAACATCCAAGATGTGAATACCATCCAAGATTAGAAAAACATCCAAGATGAGAACAACATCCAAGATGAGAACAACATCCAAGATGAGAATAACATCCAAGATGTGATTAATATCCAAGATGAGAAGAACATCCAAGATGAGAACAACATCCAAGATGAGAACAACATCCAAGATGTGAATACCATCCAAGATTAGAAAAACATCCAAGAATAAAATAACATCTAAGATGAGAACAACATCCAAGATGAGAACAACATCCAAGATGAGAACAACATCCAAGATGTGAATAACATCCAAGATGAGAAGAACATCCAAGATGAGGACAACATCCAAGATGAGAACAACATCCAAGATGTGAATACCATCCAAGATTAGAAAAACATCCAAAATGAGAACAACATCCAAGATGAGAACAACATCCAAGATGAGAATAACATCCAAGATGTGAATAACATCCAAGATTAGAACAACATCCAAGATGAGAGTAACATCCAAGATGAGAATAACATCCAAAATGTGAATAACATCTCAGATGAGAACAACACCCAAGATGTGAATAACATCCAAGATGTGAATAACATCCAAGATGAGAACAACATACAAGATGAGAGCAACATCCAAGATGAGAACGACATCCAAGATGTGAATAAGATCCAAGATGGGAATAACATATAAGATTAGAATAACATCCAAGATGAGAGCAAGATCCAAGATCAGAATAACATCCAAGATGTGAACAACATCCAAGATGAGAGCAACATCCAAGATGAGAATAACATCCAAGATGTGAACAACATCCAAGATGAGAATAACATCCAAGATTAGAACAACATCCAAGATGAGAATAACATCCAAGATGAGAATAATATTGAAGATGAGAATAACATCTAAGATGAGAATAACATCAAAGATGTGAACAACATCCAAGATCGGAGAATAACATCCAAGATTAGAACAACATCCAAGATGAGACCAACATCCAAGATGTGACTAACATCCAAGATGTGAATAACATCCAAGATGAGAACAACATCCAAGATGTAAGCAACATCTAAGATGAGAACAACACACAAGATGTGAATAACATCCAAGATGTGAATAACATCTAAGATGAGAATAACATCCAAGATGAGAATAACATCCAAGATGAGAGCAACATCCAAGATGAGAACAACATCTAAGATGTAAATAACATCCTAGATGAGAATAACATCCAAGATGAGAATAACATCCAAGTTGAGAGCAACATCCAAGATGAGAATAAAATCCAAGATGAGAATAACATCCAAGATGAGAATAATATCCAAGATGAGAATAACATCCAAGATGAGAATAACATCCAAGATGAGAGCAACATCCAAGATGAGAATAAAATCCAAGATGACAATAACATCCAAGATGAGAATAATATCCAAGATGAGAGCAACATCCAAAATAAGAGCAACATCCAAGATGAGAATAACATCCAAGAATAAAATAACATCTAAGATAGGAACAACATCCAAGATGAGAACAACATCCAAGATGAGAACAACATCCAAGATGTGAATAACATCCAAGATGAGTACAACATCCAAAATGAGAACAACATCCAAGATGAGAACAACATCCAAGATGTGAATACCATCCAAGATTAGAAAAACATCCAAGATGAGAACAACATCCAAGATGAGAACAACATCCAAGATGAGAATAACATCCAAGATGTGAATAATATCCAAGATGTGAATAACATCTAAGATGTGAATCACATCCAAGTTGAGAACAACATCCAAGCTGAGAACAACATCCAAGATGGGGACAACATCCAAGATGTGAATAATATCCAAGATGTGAATAACATCCAAGATGAGAACAACATCCAAGATGAGAATAACATCCAAGATGAGAACAACATCCAAGATGTGAATAACATCCAAGATGAGAATAACATCCAAGATGAGAACAACATCCAAGATGAGAACAACATCTAAGATGTGAATAATATCCAAGATGTGAATAACATCCAAGATTAGAACAACATCCAAGATGAGAGTAACATCCAAGATGAGAATAACATCCAAAATGTGAATAACATCTCAGATGTGAATAACATACAAGATTGGAATAACATCGAAGATGAGAATAACATCCAAGATATGAATCACATCCAAGATGAGAATAACATCCAAGATGAGAATAACATCAAAGATAAGAACAACATCAATGATGAGAGCAACATCCAAGATGAGAACTACATCCAAGATGTGAATAACATCCAAGATGTGAATAACATCCAAGATGTGAATAAAATCCAACATGAGAACAACATCCAAGATTAGAACAACATCCAAGATGTGAATAACATCCAAGATTAGAATAACATCCAAGATGAGAACAACATCCAAGATGAGAACAACATCCAAGATGTGAATAACATCCAAGATGTGAATAACATCCAAGATGAGAACAACATACAAGATGAGAGCAACATTCAAGATGAGAACAACATCCAAGATGTGAATAACATCCAAGATGTGTATAACATCCAAGATTAGAATAACATCCAAGATGAGAACAACATTCAAGATGAGAATAACATCCAAGATGAGAATAACATCCAAGATGTGAACAACATCCAAGATTTGAACAACATCCAAGATGAGAGCAACATCCAAGATGAGAATTACATCCAAGATGTGAATAACATCCAAGATGAGAATAATATCCCAGATGAGAATAAAATGCAAGATGAGAATAATATCCAAGATGAGAGCAACATCCAAGATAAGAACAACATCCAAGATAAGAACAACATCCAAGATAAGAATAACATCCAAGATGAGAATAACATCCAAGATGTAAGCAACATCTAAGATGAGAACAACACACTAGATGTGAATAACATCCAAGATGTGAATAACATCTAAGATGAGAATAACATCCAAGATGTGACTAACATCCAAGATGTGAATAACATCCAAGATGAGAACAACATCCAAGATGTAAGCAACATCTAAGATGAGAACAACACACTAGATGTGAATAACATCCAAGATGTGAATAACATCTAAGATGAGAATAACATCCAAGATGAGAATAACATCCAAGATGAGAGCAACATCCAAGATGAGAATAAAATCCAAGATGTAAATAACATCCAAAATGAGAATAATATCCAAGATGAGAGCAACATCACAAATAAGAGCAACATCCAAGATGAGAATAACATCCAAAATGAGAAAAACATCCAAGATGAGAACAACATCCAAGATGTGAATACCATCCAAGATTAGAAAAACATCCAAGATGAGAACAACATCCAAGATGAGAACAACATCCAAGATGAGAATAACATCCAAGATGTGAATAATATCCAAGATGAGAAGAACATCCAAAGTGAGAACAACATCCAAGATGAGAACAACATCCAAGATGTGAATACCATCCAAGATTAGAAAAACATCCAAGAATAAAATAACATCTAAGATGAGAACAACATCCAAGATGAGAACAACATCCAAGATGAGAATAACATCCAAGATGTGAATAACATCCAAGATGAGAACAACATCCAAGATGTGAATAACATCCAAGATAAGAATAACATCCAAGATGAGAACAACATCCAAGATGAGAACAACACCCAAGATGTGAATAACATCCAAGATGTGAATAACATCCAAGATGAGAACAACATACAAGATGAGAGCAACATCCAAGATGAGAACGACATCCAAGATGTGAATAACATCCAAGATGGGAATAACATCTAAGATTAGAACAACATCCAAGATGAGAATAACATCCAAGATGTGAATACCATCCAAGATCAGAATAACATCCAAGATGTGAACAACATCCAAGATGAGAGCAACATCCAAGATGAGAATAACATCCAAGATGTGAACAACATCCAAGATGAGAATAACATCCAAGATGAGAATAACATCCAAGAT
This sequence comes from Sepiola atlantica, assembly GCA_963556195.1. Classification (NCBI taxonomy): domain Eukaryota; kingdom Metazoa; phylum Mollusca; class Cephalopoda; order Sepiida; family Sepiolidae; genus Sepiola; species Sepiola atlantica. The sequence goes on along the minus strand of OY744516.1, from coordinate 235,236,198 downwards.
GAGAATAACATCCAAGATGAGAATAATATCGAAGATGAGAATAACATCTAAGATGAGAATAACATCAAAGATGTGAACAACACCCAAGATGAGAATAACATCCAAGATTAGAACAACATCCAAGATGAGACCAACATCCAAGATGTTACTAACATCCAAGATGTGAATAACATCCAAGATGAGAACAACATCCAAGATGTAAGCAACATCTAAGATGAGAACAACACACAAGATGTGAATAACATCCAAGATGTGAATAACATCTAAGATGAGAATAACATCCAAGATGAGAATAACATCCAAGATGAGAGCAACATCCAAGATGAGAACAACATCTAAGATGTAAATAACATCCTAGATGAGAATAACATCCAAGATGAGAATAACATCCAAGATGAGAGCAACATCCAAGATGAGAATAAAATCCAAGATGAGAATAACATCCAAGATGAGAATAATATCCAAGATGAGAATAACATCCAAGATGAGAATAACATCCAAGATGAGAGCAACATCCAAGATGAGAATAAAATCCAAGATGACAATAACATCCAAGATGAGAATAATATCCAAGATGAGAGCAACATCCAAAATAAGAGCAACATCCAAGATGAGAATAACATCCAAGAATAAAATAACATCTAAGATGAGAACAACATCCAAGATGAGAAAAACATCCAAGATGAGAACAACATCCAAGATGTGAATAACATCCAAGATGAGAACAACATCCAAAATGAGAACAACATCCAAGATGAGAACAACATCCAAGATGTGAATACCATCCAAGATTAGAAAAACATCCAAGATGAGAACAACATCCAAGATGAGAACAACATCCAAGATGAGAATAACATCCAAGATGTGAATAATATCCAACATGTGAATAACATCCAAGATGTGAATAACATCCAAGTTGAGAACAACATCCAAGATGAGAACAACATCCAAGATGGGGACTACATCCAAGATGTGAATAATATCCAAGATGTGAATAACATCCAAGATGAGAACAACATCCAAGATGAGAATAACATCCAAGATGAGAACAACATCCAAGATGTGAATAACATCCAAGATGATAATAACATCCAAGATGAGAACAACATCCAAGATGAGAACAACATCTAAGATGTGAATAATATCCAAGATGTGAATAACATCCAAGATTAGAACAACATCCAAGATGAGAGTAACATCCAAGATGAGAATAACATCTAAAATGTGAATAACATCTCAGATGTGAATAACATACAAGATTGGAATAACATCGAAGATGAGAATAACATCCAAGATGTGAATCACATCCAAGATGAGAATAACATCCAAGATGAGAATAACATCAAAGATAAGAATAACATCCATGATGAGAGCAACATCCAAGATGAGAACAACATCCAAGATGTGAATAACATCCAAGATGTGAATAACATCCAAGATGTGAATAAAATCCAACATGAGAACAACATCCAAGATTAGAACAACATCCAAGATGTGAATAACATCTAAGATTAGAATAACATCCAAGATGAGAACAACATCCAAGATGAGAACAACATCCAAGATGTGAATAACATCCAAGATGTGAATAACATCCAAGATGAGAACAACATACAAGATGAGAGCAACATTCAAGATGAGAACAACATCCAAGATGTGAATAACATCCAAGATTAGAATAACATCCAAGATGAGAACAACATTCAAGATGAGAATAACATCCAAGATGAGCATAACATCCAAGATGTGAACAACATCCAAGATTTGAACAACATCCAAGATGAGAGCAACATCCAAGATGAGAATTACATCCAAGATGTGAATAACATCCAAGATAAGAACAACATCAAAGATGTGAATAACATCCAAGATGAGAACAAAATCTAAGATGAGAATAATATCCCAGATGAGAATCAAATGCAAGATGAGAATAATATCCAAGATGAGAGCAACATCCAAGATAAGAACAACATCCAAGATAAGAACAACATCCAAGATAAGAATAACATCCAAGATGAGAATAACATCCAATATGAGAATAATATCCAAGATGAGAGCAACATCCAAGATAAGAACAACATAAAAGATGTGAATAACATCCAAGATGAGAACAAAATCTAAGATGAGCACAACACACAAGATGTGAATAACATGCAAGATGTGAATAACATCTAAGATGAGAATTACATCCAGGATGAGAATAACATCTTAGATGAGAGCAACATCCAAGATGAGAACAACATCCAAGATAAGGATAACATCCAAGATGAGAATAACATCCAAGATGAGAGCAACATCAAAGATGAGAACAACATCTAAGATGTGAATAACATCCAAGATGTGAATAACATCCAAGATGAGAACAACATCTAAGATGTGAATAATATCCAAGATGTGAATAACATCCAAGATGAGAACAACATCCAAGATGAGAGCAACATCCAAGATGAGAGCAACATCCTAGATGTGAATAACATCCAAACATGTGAATAACATCTAAGATGAGAATAACATCAAAGATGAGAGCAACATCAAAGATGAGAATAACATCCAAGAAGAGAATAATATCGAAGATGAGAGCAACATCCAAGATGAGAATAACATCCAAGATGAGAATAACCTCCAAGATTAGAACAACGTCCAAGATGAGAGTAACATCCAAGATGAGAATAACATCCAAGATGTGAATAACATCCCAAATGTAAATAACATCCAAGATCAGAACAACATTCAAGATGAGAGCAACATCCAAAATCAGAATAACATCCAAGATGTGAATAAAATCAACGATGAGAATAACATCTAAGATGAGAATAACCTCCAAGATGAGAACAACATCTAAGATTAGAAAAACATCCAAGATGAGAGCAACATATAAGATAAGAATAACATCCAAGATCTGAATAAGATCCAAGATGAGAATAACATCCGAGATGAGAATAACATCCAAGATGAGAACAACATCCAAGATGAGAATCACATCCAAGATGTAGATAACATCTAAGATGAGAACAACATCCAAGATGAGAACAACATCCAAGATTAGAATAACATCCAAGATGTGAATAACATCCAAGATGTGAATAACATCCAAGATTAGAATAACATCCAAGATGTTAATAACATCGAAGATGAGAACATCATCTAAGATGAGAACAACATCCAAGATGAGAACAACATCCAAGATGATAATAACATCCAAGATATAAATAACATCCAAGATGTGAATAAAATCCAAGATTTAAATAACATCACAGATGAGAACAACATCCAAGATGAGAACAACATCCAAGATGAGAGCAACATCCAAGATAAGCTAAACATCCAAGATGAGAATAACATTGAAGATGTGAATTACATCGAAGATGAGAGCAGCATCCAAGATAAGAACAACATCCAAGATGTGAATAACATCCAAGATGTGAATAACATCCAAGATTAGAATAAATTCCAATATGTTAATAACATCCAATATGAGAACAACATCCAAAATGAGAATAACATCCAAGATGTGAATAACATCACAGATGTGAATAATATCCAAGATGTGAATAACATCAAAGATGTGAATAACATCCAAGATGTGAATAACATCACAGATGTGAATAACATCCAAGATGAGAATAACATCCAAGATGTGAATAACATTCAAGATAAGAATAACATCCAAGATGTGAATAACATCCAAGATGTGAATAACATCTAAGATGAGAATAACATCGAAGATGTGAATAACATCCAAGATGTGAATAACATCCAAGAGGAGAATAACATCCAAGATGTTAATAACATCTAAGATGAGAATAACATCCAATATGAGAGCAACATCCATAATGAGGACAACATCCAAGACTAGAATAACATCCAAGATGAGAACAACATCCACGATGAGAACAACATCCAAGATGAGAATAACATCCAAGATGTGAATAACATCCAAGATGTGAATCACATCCAAGATTAGAATAACATCAAATATGTTAATAACATCCAATAGTTGAATAAAATCCAAGATGAGAATAACATCCAATATGAGAACAACATCCAAAATGAGAATAACATCCAAGATGTGGATAACATCCAAGATGTGAATAACATCACAGATGTGAATAATATCCAAGATGAGAATAACATCCAAGATGTGAATTACATCCAAGATGAGAATAACATCGAAGATGTGAATAACATTCAAGATGAGAATAACATCCAAGATGTTAATAACATCTAAGATGAGAATAACATCCAAGATGAGAATAACATCTAAGATGAGAATAACATCAAGATGTTAATAACATCTGCGATGAGAATAACATCCAAGATATGAGTAACATCCAAGATGAGAATAACATCCCAGATATGAATAACATCCAAGATGAGAATAACATCCAAGATGAGAATAACATCCAAGATGAGAATAACATCCCAGATATGAATAACATCCAAGATGAGAATAAATCCAAGATGAGAGCAACATCCAAGATGAGAATAACATCAAGATATGATATACATCCAAGATGAGAATAACATCTAATATGAGAACAACATCCCAGATGAGAATAACATCCGAGATGTGAATAACATCCAAGATGAGAGCAACATCCAAGATGAGAATAACATCCAAGATTTGAATAACATCCAAGATGAGAATAACATCCAAGATGTGAATAACATCCAAGATGAGAATAACATCCAAGATGAGAATAACATCCAAGATGAGAGCAACATCCAAGATGAGAATAACATCCAAGGTTTGAACAACATCCAAGATGTGAATTACATCTAAGATGAGAATAACATCAAAGATGTGAATAACATCCAATATGTGACTAACATCCAAGATGTAAATAACATCTAAGATGAGAATAACATCCAAGATGAGAATAACATCCAAGATGAGAACAACATCTAAGATGAGAACAACATCCAAGATGTGAATAACATCCAAGTTTAGAACAACATCCAAGATGAGAATAATATCCAAGATGAGGACAACATCCAAAATTAGAAAAACAGTGTTATTAATTCAAATAACACAAATTATCTTCGGCTTAACATACACAGGTTACATATATTGAAACATATTCTTATAGACTATATTTCCAACGATGCTGAAAAGAAGGTTGGCTTCCTTTACCGTACAAGAACACTTATCACACCTGTCAGAGTCCTGTAACTCTACAAAGCCACCACTCGCCCATGCACATCTGCTCTGGTGCACAAACTACAAGTCTCTTCTTCTTAGACAGGTTAAAACACAGCCTGTGTTCTAATAAGGCACCAGATTGTTTACCAAGTAACAGCCATTTTTCCATCAACGCAATGTTACATCCTTGTGCTTATTTTACAAGTATTTCAATGGAACGTTCTCTGGCAAACTTGCTGGACTTGTACCCAATCGGCGTAAATACGCCTGACAAACCCGACAATCATTTAAATACCACCCGTTTCCCGTAGAGATCACCCGTTCACCGGAAGGCTTTTACTATAATAGCTTCTTCCACGATTTGCTAGCATTAGGAATTCCTTCCCTGCTTCCTGTTTCCTTAGCTGTACTAACATGAAATAATTCAATGTAATGTTAACTAAGAACTCGCTGTACAACTCCCCATTTAGGATGTTCCTGTAGGTATGGTCCCTAATTCACAGTAGCCCCTTACATCTCAGTTGCAAAGCCCCCCCCCCCTGTTTGGGGTGAATTAAAGTAACAATAACGATTAATCTTCATCTAAAAAACTGAATCATTGGCTGTCTTTACACGCTTTTCTAAAACGCATTATTTAAATATAAAATAAAAAAAGTAAAATAAAAATGCTTAAACTTAACACAAATGGTTTACTTGATTCGAAATTGAATTTTAGAATAACAATTGTGGAAGTAAAACATATTTGCCTTAAAAAACTAGAGTACTTTCGGTGTATACACCCATGTCAGATGTATACGAATATTTTTCCCTTCTTTTTTCGTTTAATCCTCTTTGATTGAGACATATTTATCGCAGTCAAGTTTAAATTCGTCTTGATGTTATCGACGATTAATGTTGATATGCCGCTGTGTGTATCACGCGGTTACGTGAATAAGGTAGTTTGAAAAGTCACACATAGAAGCGTTTCTGAAATGGCAATAATAAGGAGAATATTTTAAAAAATATTTTAAAAACATGGACAACGCAATTAATTTATGTTTTTTTTAAATAAATTATTTATTTACTTTAAAAACTTATTTTTATTTTATGAAGTCAAAAAAATTTATTTTAAAGACTATGCTACGTAAATTTAGAAGAGGTAACAAACACGCATTAATTAAACTTTCAATAAATTTAACTTTCTTACTTAATACATATATATCTCATATAAGCATTTTATAAGAAGCTAGCTGTAAATTCCCCAGAGAATAACATGTTCATATATTTATTTAGTGTTTAGGTTTATACTTTTCGATAAATGAAATTTCAAATAACTTCTTTTTATGACCTGTTCAAATAATATTTGAATGCTACATATGATTTGACATTTAGAAAACATTTGAAATAGGATTTCTTTTGCGACTCGAATGGGAACTTAACTACACACCACATCTAGAAAAGAGCGCCATAGAACAGGTCGTTTTCTTTTTTCTTCTCTCCGCCGCACTGAAATAATTCTGAACATGAATAGAACTGACCAACTTATTACGAGTTAAGTTTTTCATTTTCTTTTATCTTGTTTTTACTACTTGTATCTGTCTCTTACTTTAAAATTATAATTTTTACTTTTATTCAAATTCTGTGTCATCCTTTTTCTTTTTTATCGTCACTCTATCTTCTCCATAGCCTTTAAACATTATAAATAGTAAACTAGTATCCCTCTACTGGCTGTAAAATTCGATGTTCTTGTAGCTAAATGTTATAAAAGGAAATGGAAAACATGTTAGGAATAGAAAAAAAATTCAAACCACCTTTGATATACACCCCCTAACCTCTCACCTGTTTTCACCTTCCTCTTAGATGTACACGTATGATTTTCTTGAAAGGGTCCTTTGCAAAGTAGCCGGACTTCAATTAATGCCATTCATATGACTATTGAAATGAAAAATACTCACGAAAGTTTTTCAGATGAGTTTCTCTTCTTTTAACTTAAATGTAATTTGGCATTTTTACTAATTTCTAACCTTGCTACCAAATTTACTTGCATTTACTGTGTTTTTTGATTTAAAATTTGAGTTTCAATATATTCCATTTTCTCCGTAGTCCCTATTGTATAAAACGTTAACTAGTTTTTCTCAGTTGTGACCCTACTGGCTTTCTATTTCCTATCTGTACTAACTTGTGACAGGGAAACATATCTTCAAATTTCTGTTCCCTCTGTTAAGTGTACAGTGAACTTATATCTACATGTATGCATGTATACACACACAAATATATATATATATATATATATATATATATATATATATATATATATATATATATATATGTGTGTGTGTGCATATGTGGATGAATTTTTTAATATCTGCGCAGGCTATTCTTTCTCGAGTTGTTTGACCCGTAGACCTTGTCAGGTCACCGTCTAAGAGAAGGAAAACCTTGCTACTAACTACTTACGTCTTGGCAGCAAACCGTTGGGGATGGGAGGCCTTCGTAGTCTTGATCGACAACCTTCCTAGAGCTGGAATCTCGAACAAAGTATCCGGTTTGCAAACCTATAATTGCTTAAGGAGTAGAAGGGCTCTTCCTATCCCCCGGCCTTCGCACTCATTCTCTGTCTATTAGCCAGGCGTAGAAGTACAATCACTGGGACGCCTCTAAAGACACCTAGTGCTTCTTCTTTACTGACTAGGGCAGTAAACGCCGTCTCTCTTTCTCTCTATCTGGGCAACTTTGGGAATGTTTTTTGTCAATAAGTAGCGCTAATAGGTAGCGCTAAGAACGGCTTCTCCGTCAACAGTTGCATAATATCGTGGGTCACTTTACGTGCCATGTCGCGCATGGAAATGGACCTTATAGTTAAGTCGGTGGGTTTTCCGAGGCCACAACCCCCATGGACCAACTCACGACTAATGGACTGGTTGTGTGAGCTTATTGGCACCAAACAAGAACCCACTTTGCCCTCCCCACTCTATCTCAAAACAAACAAGAGATTACAAAAAAAAAATAACTTAAACCAGACACCCAACAAAAAAACATCTTCGCCGCTGCCCTTGAAGCTCGCATTCACAAATATCCGAGGACTTAGAACCAACATTAACGATGTAGAAACTTTTCTCCTGACAAACTCCCCGGATATCCTAGCACTAAGTGAAACGAACTTTAAATCCTCAATCTCCTCTCACCACTTTGACATGCTCGATTACCTTCCACTCTATCGTAAGGACTCTGATAAACATATGAATGGGCTAGGAGTTTATGTTCGGAACACCCTCCCCTTGACAAGAGAACATAGGTTAGAATCAGATGGCCAAGTATACATGTGCTTTAGATTGCCTTTACATAACAGCGTTAGTTACTTTTATTTTCTATACCGTTCTCCTTCGACCCAAGACTCTACCCTGCTTGATTCTTTCTCTAAAAGCTTGGATAGATCACTCTTACTCGACTCGAATGCCCAAATACATGTATTTGGAGATTTTAATGCACACCATTGTGACTGGTTGGGATTTTCCAGCGTTACTGATGCAGCTTGGAACTCTACGTTTAATTTATCATCAACTCACGACCTCTCACAGACTGTCCCTTTTCCAACCCGCCTTACCGATCGTGCGGACCAGCAAGTCTCACTTCTCGACCTGTTCTTGACCTAACTACCCGAAGTTTGTGTGGCGAATCCCATCGCCCGCTCGGAAACTCTGATCATGTTTTAGTAATTATACTTATCACCTTAAAAACTCGTCCAAAAGTTGATGAGCGGTTGCTCAAAACAACGACAAACAATGAGCTGGCGGATTTTGAATCTGTCAGGGATCACATCAGCGGGAGTGAAAACTTCTCGCTCCCTGCTGATCACTGTGAAAATAAGCTAACCGAATGGGTCAAAGCAGGCATTGATGCTTATGTCCCCATGCGAAAATTCTTCAGCAAACACCATTCTCCTGAATTGTTCACCCCAGAATGTGCAGCTGCTATTGCTTAGAGGCAGAAGGCATTCCGAAAATTCGGCCACCATACGTCAGGTACTAATAGACATACATTTATAGAGTTAATAAATAATTGCAAGGTTATGATGGATGAAGCAAAAATAAGGTATACAGAAATAACCAAAAACACATTCAGTAACAAAAACTCGTGCTATCAGGAAGATCTACAATAGTGTTATGAACAATGGACAATCGACAATTCCCCCAGCTATCGAATCACAACGAGGTTTGTACGGCAACTGATAAGGCTGGACTACTTGCTCAGCGTTTCGCCTTAAACTCTAATTTGAACTCAGCAAACGATACCCTCCTTAAATTCCCGTTGCGGACTGAAGCCACACTCTAGAACCTGTTCATCAACCCGTCCTAGATCAAAGTCATAATAAAACACCTTGACACCCCAATAGCCTGTGGGCCTGATCTTATACTAGTAGTAGTAATAAAGAAATGCTCATCTTAGCTGGCCTTTGTCCTCTCCAAACTATACAACAAATACCTTGCTGAATCTTGTTTCCTTAAAAAACCGCCTCTGTGGTACCAGTATTCAAGAATTCCGGAGATAGAACTGATCCTCTAAACTTCCACCCAATCACTCTACTCCCGATCTTTGCAAACATCTTTGAATTATAAATCAATCTAGCGATAGTCAGGCACCTAGTTAATGATACACTTCTTTCTGAGCATCAATATGGATTTAGACAAGCACGAGCTTTCACATATATCCTAAAGGTCATCTCGGTATGCATATATCATACACTAGACAATGCAGGTGAAGCTAGGGCGGTAGCGCTTGATATATTCAAGGCCCTTGACAAAGTCTGCCATGAAGGGCTTCTCCTAAATCTGCACTTATATGGTACTACTGGACACATATTTAATATAATTACATTCTTCCTAACAATGTTACACCGAGGAGTTTGAATGTTGAACTCTCAGGTAGGGTGTTATTTGCCATGACACTCGGTGGGGTAATATGTTTCTTGTAGTTATTGAAGGAAATGAGCTTTGTCTCTGCGGCATTAAAAGTTACCAACCATTTATGACCTCAATCAACTACAGCCTGAGGTAATTTTCTAAGGATTGAGTCATTGCCTCGGATATGATCGCGTCTGTTTTGCCTACATGACGAGAGTAAATCGTGGTATCGTCAGAAAACACAATGATATCAGACAGGGAGATCTTTTATGAAGGGGGTAAAAATTGGTGGCAGCCATTCGTACATATTCAGATACTTCCAATTTTTGTAAAATATTTATAGTATGAATTAATAAATATTCTCCAACTTTAAGTCTATTTTTAGTCATTAAAAGGGTTTTTATTACGCTTAATATAAACTCAATCTCCCATCATAGAAGTTTTAATATGTCAGATTTGCATTAAACTTGATACATGATTATTGGACACCAAGTTTACAAAATTCCCTGGAAATCAGCTTTTTCTGTATACTCTTAATCGTAAGCTTTAAATACTAGACAATAGACTGGGAGACAGAGTTCAAGCCTAGGTTCAGTCATATTAAAAACTAAAAAAAAATAATTGTGCTTGATGCACCCTTGCTGAACACTAAGTACTACAGGGTGGGCAAAAATAAGTGTCCTATTTTTAAAAATTCAGAACTTTTTTATTTATTGATTTTTTTTTTTTTTTTAGAATAAGTAAAGGACCCCTTCCGAAGCAAGCATGAGCCGTATTAGCCCTAAGGAACGTACCCTCATTTAGAAAACATTATTTTTGCTTAAAAAACTCAAAACAGTGTAAAAAAACAATACTTTAGTTTTTGTAAGTTTTAAGAAGTGTTTTTCGGCTAAAATTTGTTTTGTTTATTTCAAAAAATCTCGGAAGCGTCAGTCTACACACACATAAAGTTTGGTGAGTTTAACTTTTATTTTGTGGAAGTTATTCAAATTCAAGTTATTCAAATTTAAAGATAGGACCCTTATTTTGGCCCACCCTATATAAAGTGAGATTCAAATGGAAGTGGGGTAATCCTTCGAAAAGGGTGAAGCAGCCCCCTCCCTAAACCTCGATATAGTTGTTAATGAAGAAGGAGCCATCAAGTTGGCATTGACTATTGTCGACAACTTTACTTATTTTTATAAACGTAGAGCGTACTGTATCACAACTTGTCTAAAGTATACACACTTTTAAACTGCTTATCTCATAGATTTTACTCATCGCAAATAGAAATCAAGTGAATCAAGTAGAATATAGGTGACGTATAATCACTAATACGGATTGAAAGTAAAGTGGCTGCTATACACATTTATATTTTTGACGGATTTGAGTGAATCTTGCATTTTCCGGGCTAATGTAGTTTTCATGTATTTCGTAATGAGCAAAGTTCAATTGATTGTGTCTATCCTTGAGAAGAGATTGCCAAAATGAGTTAACGATGCGCAGAACGCCTAACCGTTTAACACTGCGCAGCTTCTGGTCGATAAATCACAAATCATATCCACCATTGCATTATTATGTGTATTGAAACACGACCGCCCGCTCGTGCGTTTATTATGCAATCTGCTATTCACTAATTGTGAACGGTGGTGTTAGAGCATCGGATGCCGATGAGAATGCACTCAGTCACTCCGATTTATCTTGCGGGTGCAGCAAGGCTAGAGAACTGAAGTCGGCAACAGTCTTGTGCTTTGGTCGTCGCTTCTTAAAGACATGCCCGACCGCTTTAAAGAAGCATTGGTTTTGACATTATACTAAAGAAAAAACGAGCATATATATATATATATATATATATATATATATATATATATGATGAAGAAATAGAAATAATATTCCAACGTAGTGGAAAATGAATAAAGGAAAACCAAAAAATATTATTTATGTATTCAGAAACGTTTTGCCTTTATTTCAAGACTTCCTCGGGATGATTTATCTGAAGAAATAACACACACGTACACATATTTGAAAAAGTTTGTTCCGTTTTTTACGTGGAAAGATTGTGTTTTTTTTAACGAAACATAGACGTTAGAATTCAATATGTCTACTGCGTCTATGAAATGGAATGAGTATTTTTTTCACACGAAAACATAGTCGTTAGAATAACAAAGTGTTTATTGTTTGTCTGAATAAATTATATAGGATATATAATCCCTATGACATTAGGACCGTATCCAGGGGCGGCTCAAGTCTCCAGGAACATCTCTGGACTTCGGCTGGACTATGTAGAATGTAGTAGGTGTTAGAATGTGTTCTGTCCTCAGTCGGAGGGAAAATGGCCTTATTGACTGAGGCAACTTTAATTTTCTGCCCCAATCCAATGTGCCACTTTTCGACAGCTATGTTAAAAATCCACCTTGTGTCTAACTTTGCTCCCGTGTGAGAGCAACTAAATAGACACTCAATCAGAAAACCAGTGAATGCATCATGTTTCGGGTGTTTGCTTTTGTCAATGATGTACAAATATAGAATTATAACAACCAAAATGTTTTTGAAAATAATGCTTTTGTTATTTAAGTTTTTTATACTAATGGATCGCCACTTACCAAGGCCAAAAGCGATTCGAGAATAAAGGGTTAGTGAGAATTTCAATTGGATGATAGAATCGTACGATGAAAGGATTGAGATCTATGATTTATTCACAGGACGATATGACAGATATTTGTTTGCATTAGACTAAAATTAGTAACATGTTGTAGTCTACAGGGAAACATTCTCTTGATAACGTATATCACACGTTCGAGGTTCTTGGAAAGAAACTATGTTCATGGAAATTCTGCTTGATTTTAGAGATGATTCTAGTTAAGAGTATTGATTTACTCCTCTCCATAAGTGGCTATATATAAACTGTATTGATTTACTCCTCTCCAGGAGTTAGGCACAAGACCAGTTTTTTTTTTATCTTACTCCCACAAGTAAGATGTGACCCAAGGTCGGGTCGGGAAAGTGGGGTTTAAAAATTGCCTGGGCAGCCCCGTCCGCATTCCTCGGTAGGGGCGCCTCAAGCAGTAAACAATAAACTTACTCTTCCCCAACGAGGGGAGGCGAAGCCTGGGAGGGTGCACCTCCTAGAACTGCACAGGACAAACCCATAGACCGGCGTAAATCAAGCCCCGAAGGTCAAGACAATACCAGTCTATGGGGTGCAGTATCCATCGGAACAGATACTACCCTTTTTTAATCAGTGGATGATCAATAACCTTCATTTTTGATGGCCTTGTGCTTAATTTGTTCCGAGTTTAATTTTTGATATTTTGTGCAAACAAACAATTCAAAATGTAGTATCTGGTCTGACCATCTCATTTTCTCTTTTACTATCGACGGAACTATTGCCTCAAACAACCATTAATTTAAAAGCAATAACAAAATAACATGGCGTCGTTAACGC
>OY744516.1:235132751-235212751 GCA_963556195.1 Sepiola atlantica | reverse complement strand
AGAATGAAATAAAAAAGATAACTGGCCACATTGTTATCATATACCGAAGTTCGATGTGTGTGGAGACTGTCAATAACATGTTCATGGTTTTAATCTTTCGCTTGTTTATTACAACTATGCTGGAGATTGTTTTAAACATCGCGTTTATCATGCCCTGTAAGATTATACACACACACACACACACATATATATATATATATATATATATATATATATATATATATGAAAATTTATAACTAAAAGGTAACTTTTAGAGCATTGGACCTATTGTGAGGTGAGGAAAGCTAAATATACTGGATAGAGCAAAAATATGATGAGTCAATGAAAAATAATTAGACCTGCAAATGGAAGCAAATCACTATCTTCAGTTGTTCAGAACAAGGAGCATTTAGTGAATAAAAATATTTCTTCTTCTTCTCTTTCATTCCTTAAGCCAGGCTTTTCAAAGATTAAAATCTTATCATCAGAGGAGGTAATGATTGATAAGTTGACAGATGAGGACAGTCAATATTCGAAATTTGCAAAAAGTTTTTTTAAAAAGTTCTAAAGTTCAAACGAGTATGTTTCAATATAAATGAAAGTCACCAAAAACGGAAATCCAAATAGTATGGGGTTCAAATGTATTGGTAAATCCAGAAGAATCTGTGTGAAAATCCAACGACGACGATTCCACCCAAGTCCGTAGTCCTTGGAAGGGGGGATCAGACGAAATGGGCCATTTTAAGAAAACGCAATTCTTCCTGTTTTCTAATAAGCCAATTACAAAGGCAAAAGCAACGAACAAGTTCTCAATAAAACTTAAGACAGATTGTTGTAAAGTATGAAAATTACTTGGGATTGTGGGATAGGCGAAAAGACGGGAGAGAAAAAAGGAGAGAGAGAGAGAGAGAGAGAGAGAGAGAGAGATAGATAGATAGAGATGATGGATTCTCCCGTCGATTTCGACGTATGAGTGCCCTGCCAGGGGCTGCCCGCGCGTGTAATTGTAATTGCGAGGGTTGCGCAATCTTCTGCTTGATTCCGATGGCAAATAGTTCAAGACGACTGGAAACAATGCCGAGTTAAGAAGAGAGCACATACAGCACCTAATATTCCCAAATGGTCACCTATTTAGTACTGGCCAGGTTTGACGTCACTTAACTTCGGCAATTTAACGGGTACCGGTGTGTCAACGTGATTGTGTGTATATATATATATATATATATATATATATATATATATATATATATATATATATATATATATATATATATACATGTGCGTGTGTATAGAAGGTGTATAGAGAATGGTCAAATGTAATATATATTATATATGATAGTGAAAATATGAAGAAAATTAAAACTTGACAAAACTGAAAACATTAGAAAAGAAAAAAATCTAATCAGGAAAAATATATTTAGATATTTTGAGATATATATTTATACAAGAATGAGAGATAGAAACAAAGAAGAGATTGATAGGGCTGAATAGTGCTATGTCTGCTGTGTCAGTACCTGCTATGGTTTTGATAATCATCTAATTTGGAAACAACTTTTCAATTACGCTACAGCGTTTTCCAATTACGAGATTGATTACAGGTAACATTATACAATGCTTATTGTTGCCAGTGTTTTATCTACAAACACGTGTATTCTGAACATTTAGTTCTATTAACTCTGTGTTCTTAAAAAATATATTCTGTGTTATTTTTATCATGATTTCATGTTCTATTTATATGAAAGGTGAAAATTGTCCATTTCTAAAGGAAAGATGTAATAATGTGTAAGTACAACTGTAATAAAAACAGTTGATGTAATACAAGAAACGTAGTTGTATTTTTAAACAAATAAACACATTATTACGAGATCTTGATGATCGGGCAACTCATTTTGGCTGTCATAATTCTCTGCATTCTCCAGTTAATTACCTTACGAACATATTTTATCAAAATCTAAAGTAAATAATCTACACAACCTGCATATATGCACAATATGCCTGCCCATAAATTCACATGAATTTGTATAAGGACTTATTAAACATGGTATTATTTATAGAAAACAAACTTTTATAGGTTCGTATAATTTATATTTTTTCGATCTCTCCTGAAATCTATTTTAGTTAACTATAATAAACTGGCAGTGACAATACGGGTACAGCCGTAGAATATAAAATATAGATTTGAATAAGTGACGCTAGGAATAAGAAAGAAAGATTAACAAGCAGTGAATGTTGAGAATTCAACAGCAGAAGGAACGAAGAGAAACATAGTACAAAGTGAAACAAGTAAAAATATTAGTGTAGATGAAAGGGGAAAAGTGCACGTATATCTTATTATCACTGTTTTCTTAGTAATATTATACTGGGATAGCGTTCAGTATAGTTTGAGAAATATACAAAAACTATAGTTCAGGCGAGCCTTTCACACCTGAAAACAGAATCTGATCTTCAGAAATAAATTCTTACAGTGCATATGATCTTCATGTATGCACAGTATCAATTTACGAAGAATATAAGAATCAGTTGGACAGCTTCTGTAATAATCGATTTTTACCAGATAATTGGAAATTGATAAATTGAAAGTCAGTTTCTGAGATGCGATGGGTGCATTTAAAATGAAACCTGACGAACGCAAAACGTCCCAACTTCACACGATAAACTCTAGAGAGTTTGAATTACACTGGCGAGCAGCCAATCTACTTTGAGCATTAGAATTGTCAATTTCTTCTAATTTTCCAGCTCTGAGGATAAAACGGCACTTAAAATCGTCAATTGGCCATTGCGCGGAAGATATGGAAACTGGCACAAAATCAAGTTATTTCATTTACAATTCGAAGGAGAAAACCCTAACTGGGCATAAGAAGAAAATTATGCTCAAATAACTTGGCGGTCAGTACATGTCAGAGTGCGCGTATTACAACCTAATAAAAACGAATGTAAAGGTTTTGTATGATTTAGGACACAATTTTACTATTCGTTTCCTCATATTGGTCGTTTATATCACAACTTTCTACCACCACAGCACAAAAAGCAAACTTTTCTTTCTTTCTCTGCGTACTTACAACCAAACTAAATTTTCATGGACAGAGTTTCTTAACAAAAACCTCTCATCTGGGACAGACATTACCGCGTGATAGTTTCCCGCAGAGTGCAACATGGTCGTCTTCAAGTCAAATATCAACAAATACTTGTCGCGCCGTCCTATTACGTAATCAAAGTGTGTCAATGCAATTCGTTGTTTTAAATTCTCTAACAGTATTGTTTTTTATCCAACTGATAATCTCCTTAGCCTTTACCCTCAAGTGGATTTCGGCCTTTATAAATGATAGTGGATTAGCATAAAAACAACTACATACTGGCTGCATCGTTTTTTCCGTTCGATTTGAAGCACCGAAGAAATTCCGATATATTTGAGTGACAGGATATTGCAACTATATCCTAGTATGCACCAACTATAGCGTATTAGTCTCATAGGTGTCACATCAAAAAGTTTCCAAATTATCATCAACACTTCAGCGAAAGCATGATAAAAGCAGTTGACCTAACGAAAACGGCTTAGAAAAGGATTGTACCGAATACATATTGACGTTACGTCTAGTCTTGAGGCAACTTTGATGCTACAAGACGTCAACTGTTGTGAGCTTCGTTGATTTAATTAACCTCAAGTCTTGAGGCAACTTTGATGCTACAAGACGTCAACTGTTGTGAGCTTCGTTGATTTAATTAACCTCAAGTCTTGAGGCAACTTTGATGCTACAAGACGTCAACTGTTGTGAGCTTCGTTGATTTAATTAACCTCAAGTCTTGAGGCAACTTTGATGCTACAAGACGTCAACTGTTGTGAGCTTCATTGATTTAATTAACCTCAAGTCTTGAGGCAACTTTGATGCTACAAGACGTCAACTGTTGTGAGCTTCGTTGATTTTGCAGCTGCATCCGACTCTATTGATCACCAGTCACTAGGACATGATGAGACGTTATAGATTTTACGCAAATTAACCCAACAACATAAAAACTACTAGAATCAAAATCCGGTTTGGCCGATTTGTTTCCTAGCTTGTTCAGAAATATACATAAACACAATCATGTTGGTTACGACATGCACATCATCATGAGGTTCTAAGTTCAATCCTAATCAAAAGCAGTAAGAGGATTTAGCTGTAAGAATGTTACAAGACATCAGGGTTACAATCAAGGATTGGGTTTTAACATTCAATGACAGTTTCCTAGTTGGCAACAAGGCATCCGAAGAAAGCCGGATATCAAAACCACCGAAATGTTTTGATAACAACAATGAAGATGACAAAGCCAGTTTGAAAATTCTAATGAAACTTTATAACCCCCAAAATACGGGCAAGTAAAAATATATCTTATCTGCTATGCAATAAAACGAGTCGAGATTGTGTATATAACGAAAACGAATATTGAATCGATGCTTTTAGCGATAGAAATATTATTTGACACAACGAACAGTGTTTATAAACAGTTCAACTAATAACAAACTATTAAACAGAAATTTGGAATAGTCCATTATAAATAAACACGTGAGAATATCACAAGTAGTATAGATTCAAAAGAGAGAGATAGAGACACAGAAAGAGAGAGAGAGAGAGAGAGAGAAAGAGAGAGAGATAGAGACACAGAAATAGAGAGAGAGAGAGAGAGAGAGAGAGAGAGAGAGAAAGAGAGAGAGAGAGATAGAGACACAGAAAGAGAGAGATATATATAGAGAGAGACACAGAAAGAGAGACACAGAAAGAGAGAGAGAGAGAGAGAGAGAAAGAAAGAAAGAAAAAGAGAGAGAAAGAGAAAGAAAACGTGGCGGATACATAGCGAACAGGACCAAATTAATTTTGGATTTTGTCTTATTTTTTAATTTAACTGGCTTTACAAACTCTCCTTTTCATACCGAGGGATTTTTTTATTTTTTATTATTCTAGCAATGTGGGACTTCCTTATCTCTTGACAGAATAAGGTATTGTTCAATTTGGACCCAGTACACTAATCCCTCATTTATTACCTCCTCATTCGAAAGAGCGTGGGTTTATTGCCTGTTTATCCGTACACATCTATTTCTGTATTCAAAGAATGCAGTTTCGAGGGGAGCTGATTTCTCACCATTTAACTGATCCTGTGTCACATTTTACTTGCGTGAGAGGCACGTAAAAGGGTTTTGTTTCGGTTTTACTTTTCATAACAAATGGGAACCCTTGGTCCATATTAATTCTAAGCAGTGGTTCTCGAAGATCGTGGCATTTTAGTCTGATTTAGGTATGATTCTCGTTGCTCTTACGTAAAAGTCAATCCTCACAGTAATTATTTTTTCTTTTGGGTAGGAGTTCGTTTATTTTTGGTCGTATTTTGTCTGATTCAAACAATCAAAAACGTGCTCAATGGGTGACCTAACGGGTCAAATTATATCTAGTATTTATATAGATAATTGTCTTTTATGATTATTGGTTTATTTCTTGTTTTCTTTTTTATTTATCCATTCATGTTTTATTTATATTCTACTGTTAGAACTGTTTAGTCTCCGTGAACTTAGATAGCTTTACGTTTAATAGTGTAATGCGCTACGCGTGATGTGGCGATAAAAGTGCGCTCGAGTCTTAACTGGCAACTGCAAATCATGTATTAACTGCACTTCAAAGTATCAATTGCCTGCCAATAATTCATTTTCAATGTCAGGGTCTGCCAAAGAGTATTCATTCGGCTGGCCCGTTTTCGAAAAGGCGTAATTTTTCCCGGCCTATTCGCCGTACATCATTTTACAGAAGGTGTGCATTGCGCATGCGTCTCCCTACATTCACATTATCCGAGAGACTGAGAAATAAAAGACCTATCATTATCGCGCGTTCGGATGGCGGGTGGAATTTTCTAGTCCATTTGTTTAGGGAGCGTCCGTAAATTGGACGTTTTATTCAGTTATTTAATTATTCAAACACGCACTAATGTGGCTAACTAAAGACTCCAACTTAGATTAGGATGCAAACTTAATGCACTAATCGTATTCGTAAGCGTATCAACCCATCATTTACCGTTAGCTATGCGAAAAGAGTGACTTGTATTTAACTAATTGTATACATTTGAATTATTCAGACAACGAATCGTATTTTAGATGTCACTTTCACAACATTTCAGCTGATGCAACCTCCGAGCGTGTTCAAGGCCTTCTCGTCGAACTTAGGAATATTTATGTCAGACTCGGGAATCTTTACATCGAACTCGTGAATCTGTACAAACGGAACCTTTATTTAATCCACTGGGAGAACTTGCTCTCGTTCCATCACCCAGGCCAGGGTAGAAGTCTTAAGTAATTCGTAATAGTATTTTTAGCATTGCCCGTAACCTCCAGAACATTGTCACTTTGTACTGATTTGTATGAGCATTTATATATGTGGCGGCGCTGGTTCTTGCAGATGGGACAGCCAGGTACCCCAATGGATTGAATTAAAAGGCCGTTCGAAATTCCGTTCAGATTCCCGAGTTCGAGATAAAGATTCTCGAGTTTGGTTAGATGAACTTGCAGAAAGTCAGCCGATACGTTCTAAGATGAGAACAGAAATCCGGATAATCCATCGAAGTAATCATTGATAATAGATGGTGATCTATAGTTATCGAAGAAAACTTTTCTTTAAACATATAATTTCATTAAAAATAAAATATTACAAATTATCACGATACAAGTGTTTTGTCTACATTGTAATAGTGAAAACTATTAGTCCAGTCAAAATGTGGCTGAACCTAAAATAAATTGCTAACAAAGGGTTTAACTTGGATATTGGGCATGAATAACCTCTTTCTCAAATAAAAAAAAGTTTACCAAAATTAGCCTAGCGGAAAGGGGTTACCAAGCACCATATATAAAATCGAACTTAACAATATTAAAATTTCGAGACATAAAATTCCTTACATTTCCTGACAAGTATGCCTTTTATCCCTGATAATTACTGACAAAAATAAACGTCATTCCTGACAAATAACGTTATTAAATTTGAAATAAATATAGTTTTTGCATGAAAACACACACAGGTCTCACCCAAAGTAAGCTTGACATTTTCATGGTGTTTGAACTTGTAATCATAGGTAGCTATATGCTTAAAAATAAACTAACACCAGAAAATGACTAGCCCATGTCATTGTTTTCATGTTGTTTTTTTTTACTTTCCTATACAAATAGGAATATAAAAGGTACACAAACAGACTAAGTAGCCTTTTTCAAGGCAACAATTAATTCTTGACATTTCATAAAAATAGGTACAAAAGAAGTACAATTTACAATAAAGGAATGGTCAGTTTATCGAATGCTTGGGCAAGGCTCTTACATAACCACCACAGAACAAGTTCATGAACGAACTAAAGAACATTTCTTGTCAAGAACTAGTTAAAAGTAACTTCATCATCATCAATATCTGGGTGTTGTCAGTCGCTGCAGTAGAGAGCTTTGTAATTATCACACAATTTTGAACAGTCAATGCCATGTTACCTGCAACTGCATCTTGCTGTAGTACACACTGAAGTAGAGTTACACCTAATTATAGTCAATAATTTTACAGGACCAGCTGGCAAGTCAGTCTTGATTGGTTGTAATTTACCATCTGAAAGTTTTCATCCCAACTCGTCAGGTTTTAGCTGGTTTCTACATTTCCATTCCTGAATTTGGAAGTCGAAGGCTGCGGAGTTTCGTAGCTGCTCTTGTCGGTGGCAATGATTTGGCCTCAACATGCTTGTAACTTTTTGCAACCCGTTCCTTAAAGCGCCTTTAATTATTGATGTTTTCCCCACTATTACCATTGTTCCAGCACACTAAAACCTTCTTTCCAGCTTCAATAACCTCTTCTGCACTGTTATTCTTGCCAAACACTTCTGCCAGTTTGAGGAAGTCTCTATTGTTCATCAATTTCCGAAGGGATGCTTTCCTTCCTAATTCCATAAACACTGGATGTAGAATCACAACCCAGTAGTGCATGGATGAAAAGAATGTTGGAACAGACCACATCTCTCAAAGATTTCCTCATCTCTTTGATGTTCCAGACTTTCACACTTTTTCCACTATCATTTGGTTTTGGCATGACGATGTTGTAACCATCATCTCTATTAGCATGATAACACAGAAAAACCAATAGGTCAGTGTTATCTGCTATGAAAATGGCTTCTACTGTCTATGCCAGTTCTAAAAAAGTCTTCACAATCAATACGTCAGCGTCTCCAGATTCATGTACTACTTTACAACCTGCATCCTCCAAACTCTTTCCCAGCAAGTTGATGAACAATTGTTTGTTTTATTGATTAGCTAGGAGACATCCTATTTTAATTTGAACACTATTAAAGGGGTCAGTGACACATTAACACAAACAGAGCCCCCTGCTCGGCGTCGGTGAGTCGCGTTTTTAATGGATGGACCACTTTCCTACCCACCAAAGATAATGCATGCCTTTCCATATCTAGTTGTGACATATATGCGGTATTAGGCACATATCTCATCAAATGTGTGACCTTTTTGCCATGGGAGGCGTTGAAGTAGTTCTTCACCATTTAAGATATACTGTGAATATGAAGACTGTGGACCTGATTGTACAGGGGAAGTCAGTTCACATATTGCGTCTGTCAAAGCCGTTTTTTTGCCTCTCGCGGTAGTCCGAAAAAATCAAAAAGTGCAGGTGGGTAACCATCAAAGCTCATACTGGAAATGTTCTCGCTTCTGCTGAGTTACGGGTTCATTGGTAGATAGCACACACAGTCTCTGGAATAGGAGTTGTGGATCAGTCTCAACTGTTTCGTCTTTGCTGAGCGAAACTTTTGACCCAAGTGTAATTGTCTGATCCTTTCTTTTAAAAGTGTACTCGTGGATATTTTCTCCAACCATTGAAGCTATGATTGCCTCTCCTATGGAGTTTGCTCTGTCCACATTCCCCTTTTTGTCTCCAGTTACTCCACTTGAAATGATGTTAATGGACGGATCTTCCGTGAAAGGGTCATATGTCTGGACAAATGCAAGGGGCTTCCATATATCTTTCACATTTCACTTTTTTCTTGCTGAGGTAGCCCCTGGTGCTGGTCACTAGTGTCATACCGAATGCATGCTAGTTCTTGCATTGTAACTTGATTTCTGTGCACGCTGGCAGAGATAGCGTCCAAAGCAATCGTTGAATTTCGTTTATTCCTCTTCCATAAGTAAGACCTCCAGACGACTTCATGCTTCTCATTAGCAACTGCCTAATAACCAGATCTGTCAACAAGCCATCCCAGTGGCGATCACGCCGTCTAATCAAATGGAATCCTTCAGAAAATTTCTGGTGCACTTCAGGATGGCTTTTCGGCAGCCCCTCCATTTGTTGCAAGTACAAGTAGGCTGACTTTGCATGTAGGATGTGTCCTGCTGCAGCGAATATTGGCAGCATTTTCCTTACAGCATCAATATGCAATTCCCAGTTTCCGGTGCGCTGTGCCTTGATAAACAATTGCAGGAACTTCACCATATCAAGGTAGTGAATCCACAATTTTGCTGTTCGCTGGTCAACCATCGCATCATTCACATGGTTGATTCTCTGGGCAATCCTGGTCATAGACTCTGCTGACAGAATATTATTCAATGTCTAAGTCTTATCAAGCAGACCTTTCAATAGTCCCTGAGCTTTCTTCATGTCTTCATTTTGAGGAAATGACTCTTCTGCATCAGTGTTGGGTTGATCATTTTCAGTGACATGTGAAACTGGCAAGTCATAGGCTTCTGCTAACAAAATAGCATTCAGAACAGCATCCACTAAGAAGTGAACACGAATGGCTCTTGCAATTGCTTTGACACTTAGCATGTGTTTGACTGTGTTTTCAGCATACACAAGTTCAAAAAGTTCTTGCAATCCATAACTTGTCATCAAATGACCAATTGACCCTTGAAAGCTCATTTGTGTATTGAGCCCACCAAGTCGCCAGACAAATTATTTCAGGGGACTAGAACTAGTCTGTGACTCGACTATCATCATTGCTTTGTACGAAAGTGGTTGATCAAATGTTAGAATTGGTGTAATGTTGTTTTTCCTGGTTAAATAACTAGCGTAACATAACGTTGAGTACACGCAGGTTGGGTTACCAGGGTCCATGTCGATCATTGGCAAAAAAGCACTGTGGCTGATTTCCCAGGATATTTGCTTTGTGCACTGATTGCATAAAGTCTGATCATACGGGTCTGGACGGATGTGAAATTAGTGAAACCTCCCAAAGGATGTCAACATTAGCAGTGGAATCGACAACTTTCTTGGGCTGGGGCTCTTTAAATGTCCTGGTGGTTTGTTGGTGTTCTGTGAATCTAGGTACTTGATGTTGATCCTTTCAACCCTTCTGAAAGGATATAAATCCTTGGAACTGGTTTTACATTAACTTTCCCGGGCGTAAAAAATGCTATGATTCCCATACTGTGGAATGTGTTGAATCCATCAATACTCCTTACATTATGGTCCAGATTATCAGCTACGAACTGCACAGATTCAGTTTCAACAGGGAAGAGAGTTTCACCGTCATGAACAGGAGCAGCATTTCGTTCGAATTTCTGGATGAAAAGAAACCATGCTTATTCAGAGTGTCAATTAAGAACCTCGATCAAAATTGGTCATGCATTTCCACTGCTAAACCAAAATGCAAAGGTGCCAGGAGAACTCTTGGTCTAGGAGTTGGCATTATCGCTTGACCAACTGATGCAAGTTTCAAATCATTGTCTTTGCCTGCAAATATCTTCCTGAGAAAGATCAACTAGGTTTTCAGAACATATTCAAGAATTGCATCCTGTTCAAGATCATTCTTAGACGGGTAATATTCTGAACTTGTCTGTATACCTTTAATGTCATTCTTGATAAGCTTGGCTGCGATCGCTATGATTCTAATGGCCTAAAGTTCTCAAAGCATGTTCTGTGATAACGTGAATTTTGTGAAACTATGTCAGCTACATATCCTATCCTAACCTTTAAGAGTAGATGCCTAGCTATCATGTTTTCGGACTTTCTCACAAAATTTGAACACTCTGTCCTTAAACCTAATAGTTTTTACATGGGAAACATCAACACCCCTTTTCTTTCTATCAGATTTTGCTCCAGAACCACAAAAAAGACAATGTTCATCAAAGTTAAACACAAACAAAGAGCAACTTGCACGGGATTGCATTTCATCATGAATGGACCTGTTTTACAGTCGATTACCATGTATTTGGGCCTGGTCCAACGCTGTCTGCATTTCTTGTGAAGTCGTTGATCAATCTGAATTATGATCTTCTCTCCACGTTGTTCAATAGCTCTGCTAATGGAATCGATGCCCTTCTGGCTGACGATGAATGTTTCTTCATTACTGGACAGTTCATTGTTGCAAATAGCACACTTGTCAACATCTATAATTATCGGTACTTTACTTTGGCTAACCTGAAATTAGAATATGACAGAATATTAAGCTCCTGCAGTAATACATAAAAAGAGACAAAAATCAGACAAAGAAGTTATACTTATTTTTAACTTTATGAAAACTGTTGGTTTTATGCAATTTCACATTGCTTAATTTGGTACTTTTGAAGATGAATTTACAAAAATTGAGTTGAGACAGGAGGATAGAATCGGCGGCAATCTCCACAGATAGCGCCCGTCGACCCCTTTCCGCAAGGCTAAATTTAGTGAACTTCTTTTTATCCGAAAAAGAGATTATTTATGCCCAATATTATCGTTAAAAACCTTTGTTAGCAATTTGCTTTAGGTTCAGCCAAAACTCATCTGTTATTCAGATTAGTAATTTTAATTAAGCTTCGTTCTATTCGAGTACGATTTATTAATAAACGTTTTCAAAGTTGTCTTAGCCCTAAGCCTAACCCTAAGCCCTTGAGACATTAGATTTCATCTTTAAATATTACGACCTGTTATTGATTCTACTTATAAAGTAATTCATAATAGAACGATTGTTTTGTTATTGTGAACATTTCTATGTGATATTGGCTGCATCAAACACATAAATAATTTATGTGTTGAACGGGAGATAACATCGTACATTTTTCTACCCTGATTTAAAAGTGATAATAAATTGGAAATATCTGTAACATATGCACACAATGATAAATATTGTTCGTGTTAAATGTATCGGAGCATGATTACAAAACATTAATTATTTTACTAAATTATGATATGTATATATATATATATATATATATATATATATATAATAAAATTGAAAATGTAAGCCATTAGCAATGCAAGATTAATTTATATATATTTTTCTACATTTTTAATTTTATTAACATATCCGACAATGCTTTAAATGAACAACAAACCAATATTACTTTACCTACAGGAGCGAGCCAGGCTCTTCGTTCGACACCGGAATTTGAATCATGGACGCCAACACCACCAGTGCGGAGAGACATTTTATCAAGTAACAAAGAAATAAGTTTGGTTATTCTTGTTTTTGATTAAAAAAATGACTCAATAACCTTGTCATATCTGAAGATGGAATTTATTCCGAAATATAAGATTAATGTAAAAAGAAATATATATAAATTAATCTTGCATTGTTAATGGCTTACATTTTCAATTTTATTAACATATTCAACAATGCTTAAGTGGTAAACTAAAAGCGAACTTTTAGGAAAGGTAAAACCTATTGTGAAAAGTATACAGGATAGAGCAGTTTTGCCTTGTGTTTTTTCCCTATAATTTTTATTTTACTTTTTTAAATTTTAAATCTTGGCCTTTGCCAACTTATCTATCCCAACGACTTCCTCTGATGATAAGATTTTGATCTTTGAAAAGCCTAACTTAACGAAAAATTTAACTTGAATAAATTGCCTTTTTGCGGAATATACCTTGCTCTGAGCAACTGAATAGAAATACGATTTGACTTTTGCTTTTCTAATTCCTTTTCATCCTTCCACACACACACACACACACACACACACACACACATATATATATATATATATATATATATATATATATATATATATATATATATATATAAATGTATATATTAGGCAAACATTATTAAATAACACGGAGTGGTTTTGTTTGATGCGACTTTTTTTTATTTCTATTTTTATTCATATTCAATTTCTATTAAAATTTTCTGTCACCTTTATATAACTTTGTGGAATTGTAAACTTATTCAAACAGGCATAATGCTATTTCGAGACCTGAAGATCGGAAGCTCCTAAAAACTGATATTGTGAAACAAAATCAATTTTGTAGTCAAAATGAAATAAATTATCATTTATATTTATATTAATATATATATGTATATATATATATATATATATATATATATAATAAAATTGAAAATGTAAGCCATTAACAATGCAAGATTAATTTATATATTTTTTTTACATTTTCAATTTTATTAACATATCCAACATTGATTTAAATGCACGACCAACCAATGTTACTATATATATATATATATATATATATATATATATATATATATATATATATATACATATATATATATACATATATATATACATTTTAAATCTCCGAAACAGTTAAATGGTAAACAGCTGATGATCCCCGTGTTAATATTAGACGCTTAAGGTCTCCTGTTTTTGTTTCACTCTTAGATAATTAACCCCTCCTTTTTTTTGTTTTACTTATATTTTTTCATTTATTAATTTTCCAACGAATGTTAAGTC
This sequence comes from Sepiola atlantica, assembly GCA_963556195.1. Taxonomy (NCBI): domain Eukaryota; kingdom Metazoa; phylum Mollusca; class Cephalopoda; order Sepiida; family Sepiolidae; genus Sepiola; species Sepiola atlantica. The sequence goes on along the minus strand of OY744516.1, from coordinate 235,199,124 downwards.
TGCAATATCTTGGATTTAGTTAGTTTGTCTGGGGATTTAAACTGCATTTTACATTTTTTTTTATGACTCAAAGCTTCTTTAGACTATATATATATACATATATTTATATATATATACACATTTATATATATATATATATATATATATATATATATATATATATATATATATATATATATATATATATATATGTATATATATATAAAGTACACTCGATTTTTTTCTCCTCCGAGTTTGGGTATTATAGGTTTAGAATCTAAAGATTCTCATGCTATAAATTTACACACACTACCTACAACACTTAATAATGCATGTTTCACGAACACATGCCTACACTTCATTTACATACAACTATTATTAACTAATATAGATTGTGTGAAAACAATAAAAAACGTACAAAAGCATTTAACCTCGATCCAACACCAAACACACAAAGTCATCTCTTAAGTAAAGTATGCTGGAGCGTTTGGGAGACGTGTTTCAACTTTTGCTCTGGTAAATCCCAATCACCACTGAATACAAACTACCATTTTACCGCCAAACAAGAGCACATGATGCTTATAATTTTGTTCAACTGTACTCTTACGTAACTCAGAGTAAAATTGTTCGAAGAGGCACCGAATGTTATAATTACGTATCGACTCTTTATTGAACTAAATACGAATCATCAGTTGCTGTCATCCAATCAGAGAATTCAAGCAGGTATCATGAAACCACAAACAAACGGGTTTCTTATTCTTTTCTTCTTTTGTTCCGGACACGATAGACGTGCGTACGGCATGACTCCCACACGCTTTGACAGATGAACGAGACAATTTCATGGACTTCTAAACCGTCAAACGCATAGCGAGCCATATACACAAACATAAACACACGCGACGACAGCCGAAACAAACATGTGCACTCAATTTTTCTCTTAGAACATTTCTTGAGGACTTTGAACTCTCAATCTCTACGAAAACCTTTTTGCATTGTCTTGAGTTGTAAATAAAATATGGATATACTTTGTCATTCCTATTCTTTGAACAATTTTCTATTCTTTTCAGAATTATCGTCGGAAGTCAAACTCTACTTGCCGATTCCATAAATCGGATCAGTAAAAATGTTGCCACTAGAATATCCCTTTACAATTTCGATGACACCCTCAGGATGTTACCTGGGAAAATCTGTTGCTGCTATAATTAGGATTTTTTTTCTGATAGAAATAAAAATTAACGAAATATCACTTAAGTATCAAAAAGTAGAACGAAGCACAGAAAAAAAAAGTAAGAAAAACGATAAAATACTCGATGAATAGTGAAATCATCTTTCAGTTTCTCATCAGCTCCAAAGTACTTGATCTCAACCAGAGGCATCCGTCATTTTTTCTCATCAGCAACTGGCAACGCCCTTATAACATACACTATATCGCCAAATGATACACTAACGACGACAATGTCATTATATCACTTCTTATTATTGTGGCTGTTAACCACTTGTCCTGCCTTGACTCATTCACAGTCTCTTATTCGCCATCTTACCAATTCAACGCCTGGTGGAAACACGTTCTTTATTGCGATATAATCAATAGAATGAGTCAATTATTAGACTGATGACTGGTTCCCACTCGATTGCATTGTGTGTTGTAAATGGAAACCTCCGGTAGCCAATCGGATTCAATGGAAACCTCCGTCAGCCAATCACGTCTAACCTGGTCTAATAAACATGGCGTCATCAGACTAAACCTCGCGAGAAAAGACAAAACAAGATAAGAATAAAAAAGTTAAAACAAATAAAAGTATCCACATTTAAATTGAATAACAAAAAGGGATGGTTAACAGTTTCGAGGAAAAAACTATAAATCTTTCTCAATATTCACCTGAAATAAATGGCACGACATTATTATTTCTTTGTTTGATGAAAAGAAGGGGAAATACTGTCATCTGTAGGCAATTATTTCTGCGATTGAATATCAACTGTACTCTTACGTAACTCAAACTATTTATCTTTATTTAGAATAATAAAGAATAATAATACTTCTATATAAGAATACTAATTTTAATAATTGGGATAATATTAGAGTATAGACACCTATTTTAATTTATGTAAAATACTATCATAACAAATAATTGCACTCGTTGGTGATTCACTAAATACACACGCGACATGGTTACCAAATTACAACCTCAACCTGTTAGCTGTTCCGTTTCCCTTCGATGTGCTGCAAGTACCACGTGTTTTCTCTTCCTTGTGTCTCATTTCAGCTGCTGGTATTACGTCATATTCTATTCAAAAAAGTTTACTATCTACAGCTGTCGCTTCCCACTTCGTAACAAACATTCGAAAGCACATCAAATCGTCTGTCGTTTAGTGGTTTGTGGGGTGGTCATGTATACCCAGTTAGTTCCCAATAAATCACCTGCAAGCACCAGTCTGTCAACAGTAAGACGAACACGGTGACCAGCACAACATAGTCTGCGTTTTCTTATAGGATACCCAATGCATGGAACAGGCGCTCGTTCCAACACTTTGGTGTCAACGGTAAAGCTATCTCAATGGATATGAAGCAAGATGGAAACGCTCGAGCAGGCGAATGGGTTGTCCATGTCTCACACGTCTAAAAAAAGTTGTAACAACATTAACCTCCTACACAGAGATCTTAGTTTCCAGTCTGATATCACGTGGTGCACCCCTGCTTCTCTAAACGACCTAAAGACACACCAGAGTGTTCGATACGTCAACTTATCGCAGCATCCAACGACACGTTCATCTAAATCACCCTACTAAGATTCACAAACAGATACACTACACCCAGTCTGTGGCTATCAACAAATATATCCAGTTCCTGATACGCGTCGAAGGAAACATAGCCTTTGTCATGCGGTATCATATTGTCAAACCTATAATTCTACATGCCCACGCAAAATGATCCATGATATCCTACATATCTACGAATGAGCTACGAGATCCACATTGTTTGCATAGAATAAAACACACTGTAGTTTATAAAACCGACCCGACGTGCAAAATCAAAGATATAGACATTTGTTACAGTTATTGACGTCCTATGACCGAGTTGCAGTAAAATAGATATAAAACAAAGTAGCTGCAAGTATATCACCCAGTTTAACACTATTCTGAACCGGAATGAGGTTCGAGAAAAAATATTGAAGTTCACACGTGCTTTTATATTGTCGTGTATCTATTGAATGGGTCTAACAAAGTAAGGACATTCCAACTAACACAGTACCTTTTACGGTGCAAGCCGATTAGCTGTATTGCACGCTTTTGTCAGATCATTAAAGACCTGATATAGATCGAGACGTTGTACAATACACTTTTCCTCCATTTTACACACCATAAAGATCATATCAGTAGTACACCTACCCTTTCTAAAGCTACACTCACTTTAAGAAAGCACAAAAGGACAAATGTGAGCAATCAGACGAGTCAACAGAATTTTGGTAAATACCTTCCTCGTCTTATTAAAAAGAGAGATGTAACGATAGTTGGCACACTCATCTTTCTTCCGTTTTGCACAAGAACATAAATTGTCGTTTCACCACAATAGAGTCACGCCAATTTTGATAAACATCACCGTCAATCCAGATGTTGTAAATCAACAACTAAATTTCCACCACAGCAAATGATCAATACATGTATACCATCTCCGCCAGGTGCTCTGATGCTCAACTTCAATATAGCCTTTTCCACTAATTTGAAGGCGAGCCATCTATAATATCTGTACTACCTACCAAATGAAGTAGTTATCAAATAAGTATAATGTCATGTCTATCTATCAAGTAAATTGTTTGGATCCCTAATTAACTCTGTGCTATCCGCAGGTTTTACTGGGGTTACACTAGAATAGCTAGGGCCATAGACTGTCTTCATCAGGTCATACATATGTTTACTCTCCTTAATGTTAGCGATATGCTGAATATCATGAGCATTCCGTGATCACCATTCATCCTTCATCCGTCTACGTTCTCTGCAACTATTTAATATCTAAGTATGACGGTTTTCAGGTGACAAGCCGCTATCAATCCGCCTTTGATGACGCTCATCCGTTTTCTGTAGTAATTATGAAATGTGAGAATTATTGTCATGTAACCAGTCTTGCTGCTTTTTCTTTATCAGTCCAAGAACATAGATTGTCGTTTCATAAATACACTTTTTTAAACACACGCATCATCAAACGCAATCGTCTCAATCCTATTCAATAGTACTTCAGCTTTGCAACATCTATACTACGAGAACACTAATTTCAAACCTAATGTCAGCACAAACAAGACGATGATCTGTCAAGCACACAAAGTGATGACGTAATCGATAAAATACCATTTCTTTCATAGTGAATTCATCCATGTGTTCTTATGCTTTTATTTCAGGTGGAAACGTGTGTTGGTTCTCATAAATTTAGCTCCGAACACATTTGCAGTAAACAACTAATTCTTATTCATCTAACGGTTATTTATTTTCAACTTTCGATCCTAAAAACATCAGAAAAGTATATATATATATATATATATATATATATATATATATATATATATATATATATATATATATATATAATTATTAATATTTGCGTATACACATTATACTTACGGGAATCGTCAGTGTAGAGAATAATTTTTCACACCAGCCGCCAGACCAGAACCCCATAACATGAGTTATATTTTAAACTCAAATCCCAACGTCTTTGCTCACACGACCGTTGTCAAGAACTCGGTAAATCAGCGAGAGATTAATCTTATTTAAAGTCAGATGTTATAAAGGGTTGAACTTTTGTAAGGAACCTTGAAATTAAGCCAGGATAACGGCTGTTTTAATACTACTCGCTACAGAGCCCAACTTAGTCAGGGATTGTATTCACAACGGTTGCCGGACCCGCACCCCGGAACACGAGTTATATTTAAAACTCAAATTCGCCCACACTTTTAAGGAACGAAACACACACTTCCGCATAGATTGGTTACCATACGTATAATTTCTTTCTACATTTATTAAGCATTCAACGGTTATCGGCGAGAATACAAATGACTGGTGCGAGATGATGAAGTGATTTGCAATGGTGATCGACGGGAAAGGAGCGTACCATAAATCTGGGGGGACTTGCAGTCGTTTTGAACACCACCTGTTTTGCCAGTTAGTAATCACTGATAATGATGCGTCAAAGAACTTCTTGTAAGAAAGAAATAATGATGTGCATATTTTACCTATCAGTGAAAATTGTTAAGAACTCTTACAGTATTCCATTAGAATGGAGGGTTTGTTGATTGGAGTTACACGTGTATTACTATTGTTTTTGTTAATACTGAATACATACAATAGAACATCGTTATAGAAATGATTTGTTATACGTTGAGAGAAGGGGAAGCCTGATGATCTAGTAAATATCAGTTGCCCACTCGACAAGAGCATATGCACAGACTACACGTCTTTGATCACAAATGCTTACGTCGACTGGCGTGCATCCTATCACTGAACAGAATCTCCAATGTCGAAGTCCGACGTCGTTGCCACACACATCCTGTCTCACAGTGGCTTGCAACCTGACGTCTTCGTGGAAGAGATATGTTCTCCGATGCGGAGAAATTGAACATATGCGTAGCCGTGACTTTGGAACCCAGGCCCGGATGGAAAAAAATAGTGACGATCAAAGCAGACACAGAAAGAAGGTTTGTCTGTCGTGTATTCGATTTCCGACGTTAGACAAGGGACTGGCCCCAAATTATCACTGGGACTTCTGCGGAATGGATGTCGGTAAAGTCTACTTTAGACGAGAACTGATTCAAGTACAAGAGGCCCGAAAAGAAAAGTCTGAGTTTTTCGGATGTTATGACGAGATGTGAAAAAGCCTCATAGACTTTCCCGATATTATTCACTTGAAGATCGATGTACGGCTAGTTACCTGTGAGTGATACACCCACCTCACTTGAGTGATACACTCACCTCACTTGAGTGATACACCCACCTCACTTGAGTCGTAGTGAAGACTTGAGGTACCATTCATCCAACGATTTCAGGTACGGTTCTCGGTTTCTGTTCTAAGGGATAATAAGAAAATTAAATAAATAGGAAATAATTTCCTTTAACAATTATAAGAAAACTTTCCCACAACTGATTGCCACAGCTAATAGCAACCTACCTGAGAGTACAACATTTGAACTACCCGGCTACACAGGTAATATGAATAAGAACAAATGCATCTAATATCGTGTTACGTCTGCTGCAAAGGAAGTGGTCTCATTCTACCGAGCTTGAATAATTCTCACACCGGCATCTATTCTATATCTCTACAAAACCACCATTCAACCATGGATGGAGTATTGTTACAACATCTTGGCTGGTGCACCAACAACGAGTCTCTCCCTATTAGACAGATACCTAAAATAGCCTCTAATATAATAGGGCCCACGCTGTCTACAAAGATCCAGACTCTGTCGTATCGTTGCAATCTTGTATCTGTGCTTATTTTACAAGTACTTCAATTGAGTGTGCTCCGATATAACAAAAAACTTGTCGTAGGTCAGCCCCGAAGAGAGGTCCCCCCACCACGGCCAAATTGCCATAAAAAAATAGCGTGGGGATCACCAGCCTTCCTTCGATTCCGGAAACAGACTGCTACAAAACGTATTGTCGTGTTTCCCTCTAGATTGCAAGGTAAATCACTCTGCCTGTCTTTTGTTGGGTAGAGTCGAAAATCAACCGCCGTCAAGGTAAAGAAAGAGGTTTCTTCGTAAGAAAAAGGAAAGAACAATAATATCAAAGCACTTTTGCTACCAAAGAAATATTTAATTATATATATGTGTATACCCAACTTACACCAGCTGTTGGTGAAAAATAAAGAAACAAAGTTTCTCGAGCACGTATTTGTCTCTATCGTTGTTTTGTTTGATGCTACCGAGTCCCCCGAAGGAACGGGTATTGCAACACAGCAGGGGAGTTAAAAACGATGGCCAGAATATACATGTATTTCAGTAGTTATTCCAATAGAAAGTAATAGTAATAGTAATAAGAGGAGTAGTAGTAAGAGTATTGATTTAGTCCTCTCAAGGAATTAGGCACAAGGCCAGTTTTTATCTTACTCCCACAAGTAAGATGTGACCCAAGGTCGGGTCGGAAAAGTAGGGTTTAAAAATTGCCTGGGCAGCCCTGTCGGCATTTCCCGGTAGGGGCGCCTCAGACAGCTAACAATACATTTACTCCTCCCCAAAGAGGGGAGGCGAAGCCTGGGAGGGTGGACCTCCTAGAACTGCACAGGACAGACCCATAGACCGGCGTAAATCAAGCCTCGAAGGCCAAGACAATACCAGTCTATGGGGTTCAGTATCAATCGGAACAGATACTACACTTTGATATTAGCCAAAAGGCCAAGAAAATGAAAATGGAGTTTTATTTATCAACCTCCCACAAGGTAAGATGTGACACAAGGTCGGGAAAGTGGGATTAGAAAAACCAGCACTCGAGAAGTTGAGCACTCTGGTCATTAAAAATTGCCTGGGCAGCCCCGTCGGCATTCCCCGGTAGAGGCGCCCCAAGCAGTAAGCAATAAACTTACTCCTCCCGAAAGAGGGGAGGCCAAGCCTGGGAGGGTGGACCTCCTAGAACTTCACAGGACAGCCCCATAGACCGGCGTAAATCAAGCCCCGAAGGCCAAGATAATACCAGTCTATGGGTGTAGTATCCATCGGAACAGATACTACACTTTGATCTTAGCCAAAAGGCCAAGAAAAGGAAGATGGCTTGTTTGAAAGAAGGGCTTGTTTGCTAATAACACTGGACAACATGTTTGCTACCGGAGATGTGTAAATTGATTTAGACTAATTTGGGTACGTTGATTTCAAAAATCATAACCGTTTTGCTGTATCACGTCAGGATTTTGAGTTTCAGAAATACTCCCATTGCCTAGAAGTAGCCTACCACCTCTTATGTAACTACGATATAACGTACTTATATAACTACTAATCTTTCTTTCTTTCTTTCAGTTAAACATGAGTAGACGTTCCTGTACCAATCATCACAGCGAAGTGTATCTAGAGCAGTGAAAATGAAGGCCGCCTACTTTCACTACTTCGGGTGTAAGGTCGGGGACCAAGAAAAGAGCTGGGCACCACACATCTGCTGCACAAGCTGCCACTCAGCATTGACCCAGTGGTTGGTGGGCAAGCGCGCAAGCATTCCATTTGCGTTGCTCATGATATGGCGTGAGCCGCAGAATCATTATGATGATTGTTATTTCTGCTGCACAAGCATCGCCGGCTTCAACAGGAAGAATAAAGGCCACATCAAATACGCTGACTGCGTCTCTGCTCGTAAACATGTGCCTCATGATGACGAGAACACCGTTCCAACATGTCCATCTGATCCGAACATAACTGTAAGCAGTGGCGAAGAAGATGGTGATGAACCTTTTTGAACTCGACACTCAAGAACAAGAACCACACCTTCTGAACCAGGGAGAGTTAAATGATCTTGTAAGAGATCTCTCGCTGTCAAAGGCGAAGGCAGAGCTGCTTGGATCAAGGCTGCAGCAGTGGAATCTACTTGAACCTAACATCAAGATATCTTGTTCAGAGCACGTCACATCGACATGGCTCAGTTCTTTGACATGGAAGACACGATGACATTCTGCAGTGATAGCAACGGTCTGTTGAAAGAACTTGGGTGTGATCACGATCCTGCAGACTGGCGCCTCTTCATCGACTCGGGGAAGAACAGCTTGAAGGCTGTTCTGCTCCACAATGGCAACAAGAAACCATCAGTCCCACTGGCTTACGCGTTCGGCATGAAAGAGACCTATGAGACTATGCAGCAGCTGCTTGATTCCATCAAGTACAATGACTTCAACTAGCACATCTGCGGAGGCTTGAATGTGGTGGCGCTGTTGTTAGGGCTGCAGTCAGGCTACACGAAATACATGTGCTTCCTTTGTCTCTGGGATAGCAGAGACGACAAGAATCACTGAACGAAGATTGATTGGAAAGAGCGGACGGAGCACGTACCTGGTCGATACAACGTGAAGCATGTCGCCCTTGTCGACCCAGCCAAGATTTTCGTTCCACCACTCCACATAAAGCTCGGCTTGATGAAGAATTTTGTACGGGCAATGGATCTGAATGGGCGTGGGTTTTTATACCTGAAGGAGAAGTTTGGCAACACCTTGTCGGAGGCTAAGATCAAGGCTGGTGTCTTTGTTGGACCGCATATCCGAGAGGTAATGAAGGACGAAACATCCGACAACTCTAAACCCCAAAGAGCTGGCAGCGTGGAGGAGCTTCAAAGCTGTGACGGACAACTCCTTGTGGAACGAGCGCACGGACAACTATGAAGAAATAGTGCAGCAGCTGCTGGAGTCCTTCAGAAAACTTGGCTCCATGATGTCCCTGAAGATCCATTTCCTACACCAGCACCTGAACTTCTTCCCTGACAACTTGGGAGCTGTCTCCGACGACCACGGCGAGCGATTCCACCAAGAGATTTCACTCATGGAGACGCGTTACCAAGGGCGGCACAACCTGAGCATGATGGGCGACTTCTGCTGGTTCCTGCATCGTGAAACTGACACAGAGCAGCACAAACGTAAAGCCAAATGTTTAAAGCATTTTTAATTACATTCTAGTAGAGTTTGTCTGTAATTTCTATAATTTTGAAGCATTTATGATGAAATAAATGAATAAATCAATTTTTGTAAATTTCATTGGAACCCTGACTTCTAGGCAATGGGAGTATTTCTGAAACTCAAAATCCTGACGTGATACAGCAAAACGGTTATGATTTTTGAAATCAGCGTACCCAAATTAGTCTAAATCAATTTACACATCTCCAGTAATTAATTTTTTCTGAAATTTGTTGTCCAGTGTAATAGTAGTAGTAATAATAATAATAATAATAATAATAATATTAGTAGTAGTAGTAGTAGTAGTAGTAGTAAAAGGTCGAAGGAGTAGTAGCAGTAGAAGATGTAGAATAAGAAGAAAAGGAAGAAGTTGAGGATGAGGTGATGAGGGATTCGATTGACGTGTTAATGATGGTGGCACCGTTCTAAATTCATCCAAACTGAGATTTGACACGGTGACTCTAACTGTCGCAATTCAATATCCATATTTTAAGGTTGTCAAAGTCCACCCCCGCCCCTCTCTTCCTCTCTCTCTCTTTCTGGTTCGGGTGGTGACCTCTAGCGCAATCGATGTATCGAGATGTTATTATCAGTGTCTCGATTGGGAATAATTGCTTCCCGCGATGAAAAGGCCAGACGCTCAAATTACAGGCCAGTACATTTAAAGCTGTTTTGTCAAGATTTAAGAAAACTGTTTGCAATATGGCCTCCCTTTGAAACCGATCACGTTTGCCGACTTTTGGTCGAGATTATCACACAGTTGCCTAGTCGTTTCATAATCAAGATTGTCATGCGCAAAGGGTAAATAATATTAGGTTATTTTATGAAAAACATCTACCGATTTTCTTAGTATTCATTATTTAATATGCGCACTTAGCGATGGAAATGTTATTTCAAACTAAAGTGAGATAGTCGGATCGACGGACGGACAGTTCCCCTTTAGATCATCACACAACTGAAGAGATTATCGCACTACTACTACTACTGATAATAATGATGATGATGATGATGCTTATGATGACACCAACAATAACAACACAAAAAAGCAACAAGAACAACAATAATAACAAAACAAACAACAACAACAAAAACAACAATAATAATAATAATAATAATAATAATAATAATAATAATAATAATAATAATAATAATAATAATAATAATAATAATAATAATAATAATAATAATAACTTGCGTGATCCGACGTCAAAAACTGACGCCAAAATCCTACGTCGCTGAACGTTGCACCAACGGAAAATACTTGAAAATATTAAGAAAAGTAGGTGACTTGAATGCTTTTCCAAATCTAAGTGCGGCGCGCATGCGCTGAGCTTTTGATATAAGCGTGACACACGAACACACACGCTATCGTATTAATATATAGATAATAATAATAATAATAATAATAATAATAATAATAATAATAATAATAATAATAATAATAATAATCCAGAAAGGGGCACTCTGAGTTTGAGCAAAAATAATAATTGCGGCAGTCAAAAAGAGCTACTCCTTCACTGACTGAGGACAGAAAAGGTTAAGTGTAACATCAGAACAGATACTATATTTTGTTCCTAGCCAAACCGGAAACATGAAAGTTGAAATAGAAACAAAATTTAGAAAGCACATGGCACACGCCCTAGGAAATTGAAACTACGAGAAACTCTATAAAATTGACCCTAACATCCACAAAAACACGAGCATGTGGTTGCACTCGGAATTGAAATGTGTGCAATGCTAGATCTAAGTAGGAGAACGTGTGACAGTTGGGAGCATGGAACTCCCCGACGAAGAGGAGATGAGGGCGCTTGGCGAATAAATAATTAGGAATTCTGGAAGCAGACACCATCAGATCAACACAGATAAAAGAGAAGATTGGAAATGTATACCCGAGGAGAACAAGTAAAACCTTATAAACTAATGTATGTTGTAAAAATCTAGTAAAAAGAATAAAAACTTGAGCAGTATAACTAATAAGATATTCTGGACCATTCATAAGCTGAACAAACGCGTATATTGACCAGAAGACTAGGAAAATAACGACCATGCAAAATGCACTAGAGCTGAAAGGTGATGCTGACTTACTACGTGAAAATGCTAAAACCGGAAAGAGGTCTTATGAGTATAGAATACTGTGTAAAAACACAAGAAAAATAGTAAGAATACATGACGTAGAACACGGAAAGGATGATCACCACAGCTAGATACCTCGCCAATACGAACAATAAAGGGAGCAGCGAAATAAGAAAAAAAACGAGAAAAAAGTGGAAAGAAAAACAGCCCCATGGATGATCCTTAAGAATGGTAAGAAAAAAACACGCGAAAAGACATATACATGGCTACGAAAAGTATACCTGAACAGAGAAACGAACATCTACACAATGCAATTAAAATTAACTATATCAAAGTTAAAATAGACAAAACTCAGGTAAACAGTAAATGTATGCTCTGTGGACAACGAGACGAAACGGTAAATCACATTATAAGTGAATAAAGCAAACTAGTCCTTCAAAATACAGAACAGATACGACTGTATTGGCACTATTAACACAACGGCATTTTGAATATGCATACAAATTGTAGAAACACAAACTAGTAAAAGAAGAGGAAAAATGACAAAACTTTTTCCGATATGGAGTTAAAAGAAATACGTTCATTCAAGCGAGAAGATCAGATGTTATTAAAACAACGAAAAAGCGTAACTTTTTCCGTCTCGACAGACAACAGGGTAAAGATGAAGGAGACATCAAAACGAAGTAAATACAGAACTTGCCATAAGACTGAAAGGAATATGATAGAAGTAAGTATAATACCAATAATCGTAAGTATAATACCAATAATCGTAAATATAATGCCAATAATCGTAAGTATAATACCAATAATGGTAAGTATATTACCAATAATCGTAAGTATGATACTAATAATCGTAAGTATAATGCCAATAATCGTAAGTATAATACCAATAATCGTAAGTATCATACCGATTATCGTAAGTATTATGCCAATAATCGTAGGGATACTAAGAACAGTAAGTATAATATCAATAATCGTAAGTATAACACCAATAATCTTAAGTATTATGCCAATAATCGTAAGTATAATATCAATAATCGTAAGTATAACACCAATAATCGTAAGTATTATACCAATAATCGTAAGTATTATACCAATAATCTTAAGTATAATATCAATAATCGTAAGTATAATATCAATAATCGTAGGGATACTAAGAACAGTATCTAAAATTCTGAGAAAAAGACTAAGAGAAATTAGAATAAAATGGCAGAATGAGACGCTACATCGGACGGCTATAATGAAAACAGTTGAAATATTAAGGAAAAACCTCGACAGCGGAAATCAACCGACATAAACTACGAACACTAATCAGCGACATGGAAGTTGCAGCAAAATTTAAAAAAAAACATGTAAAGAACACCAGGTGCACCAATAGAAATGGCAACTGCAAGAAATCTCATAAACTGGACCCTCCCCACAAAAACAAAAACAAAAATCAAAATGTACACCTGCATACACACAGCTGATATAACATACATCGTTGTAAAAGGTTAAGGAGGATGGAAAAATCGAGGAGAGACAGCACTAATCAGACCTCCACTGGAAGGATACGTGTAGTACTGGGATCCTGGGGAAACTTATTGTCACAGAAATGACTAATGGTCGTTCACAGCGATATACCAATGGTATCTAACTGTTGCGATAACGCAAAATCATTTGCAATGATTATCGATTATCGGAAGTAATGGAGAGTACTGGAATCTGAGAAGACTTGTTGTCATTCAGATTCCAGAAAACACCACCCGTTATTCTCAATCACAGATCATGCCCTATGGCAACACTCCTAGAGAATAAATAATTATGCAAGTACTTGATACTATGATAGAACGAAGAGGAAAGCAATTTGTAACTTGAATTGCTCTGACTTATTTTACAAGGCAACATATCTGAACTTAAACAAAGTCAACGACACGTGTGAGCAATCTTCGTAAGAAATAAATATATATATATATCAATCTCTTAGATCATACCAATTTAAAGATAGCAAGAAGGTAGAACATTAAATGCTCAATAATTTTATTTAAACAAATTTATAAACATATTTTCTCATTGAAACAAAATTGGCGTTACATGTATTTATCTAAATACAGTTATATATGTGTATATGTTTACATATTTTTATGTACAGGTTTCACTCCTAAACTAATCAACCGATTGTTATGAAGTGTGGAACACATCAGCTAGACGTAATGGGCTAAAACGTGGAATATATTTAGTTATTTTTGTTTCATGCAAATACAGTTTAATGGGGTGGACTCTCTTCATAAAAATACAAATACGTTCAATCTTTGTGAAATTCTAACAATAGACATCAATGAATAAATATTTCACAAATTTCAGTTTTCTTTAAGTATTATAAAGGTTTTTATGGGGCATAATATAGGTACATCCCTTATTTGTAAATGTAAATATTTCAGATTTGCATTAAACTCAATATATAGTAATTAGACATTAATTAGACGCAAGATTCCGTGAATTTCAATTTCTTTTTTAGACCGTTCTAGCTTAAGTCTTAAATTTTAGAATCAAACTCTTATAATTGATTTTAATCGAAAATGAAATAAGGATGTAAGACATAAATTTTCTATCATTATCTTGTTGTTTTATCTTCGTAAGGTGACATAAAACGGGGGAAAACTGTTCTTTTAAGGTAATTAATTAACCTGCGACCGGTATTATTCGAGTTATATATAAAACAATATGCAAAGTTAATTTAATATCTTTTTTTAACTTGAATCTTTTTAATTTCGGAATAATATTCCATCATAAGAGTTTACAAGTATTAAATAAACTTTTTTTTCTGATATAATGACCTGGTTAATAAGTGTCATCCGCAGAGATGTTCTGGCGGTTATGAATTCAAATTCTGGTTGTAGAACGAAGAAAGCATTGGAATGCTCGAAGTTTAAGAAAATGGTTCGTTCATTTAAAAGCATTGGTGGACTCGTATTATTAAAATTGAAAATAGAAGCCTTTATCAATGCAAGAGTAATTAATACTTTTTACTTTAATCTTATTAATTTTGGAATAATATTCCATCATCAGAGTTAACCAGTATTGTGTCATTATTTTTCAAAAACAAAAACAAAAATATGAAATAAAAATATAAAATGAAAATATATTAATACTTGTTGAACAATAATAGTAAAACATGATTTTTATTTGGATGATCATTTATTAAAATCATCTCAATTATCAAAATGCGGAACATATCGTTTGCCTCAGCGATATTCATAAACGTTGTTCTTTTTTCTAGTTTGAATACTCTTCTTTCCCTGTGTACCTAAAACGAAACAGAACAATCACCATGGTGTTTGTCCAAGACAATTTCCGTTGTGGAATACAATGCTGCAGGGCTGCTTACTATCTCAGTACAACGTTTATAAATCCAATGTTAACAAATTATCACTATTTAATTCGAATTCTCTCAAAGATGTTGCTCATCGTCAACTCTTATACTCGAGTGGCCTTTGAGCCTTGATAAGCGGTGATGCATTCGTATAAAATGCTACTCTGTTTACAAACAAATATATGTTTTGCCCACATCACAATAATTCTAGTTGTCTACTATTTATTTAAAACTAGTATTTCTGCAATAAAAAGAACCGTTCGGAAATTATTTGCATTGCTATTGTTTTTTTATTTGGCTTTTAAATTGGTGTTTCAAAGAAGTATTCCTCAGTCGCGAAAAGCCATTTTTATGTCGTTGTGTTATCAGTTTGAAATGGCATATGGCAGGAACCAACCTAAGACAGATTTCCAGAAGTGAATAAGGTTTCGTTGTTTTAATTATTGTAAATAATTGAAGGAAGCTTTTTTAGAAATAACAGCAGCAATATTTTTTTGTTACATAACAAAGTCTTAATTTTGACAAGACTGGAACAGAGTCAAATACAACGACATAATTGTATCGAAAAGAACTGACGTCAAAAGTCCGAATAAGTTCCATCTTTTCTGTTAGGTGGAGGTGGGCGAGGGATCATCTTTTCCTCGCCGTGGGAAATCTCTAAATAACTATTTCGAGAACACAAAACTAGTAGTTCAGCGCGAAGCAATTTCATTGATTAATAGTCAAATCACTCAGCGTAGGTTTATTTGTTTGTTAGAATATGTAACTGCTAGAATAAACATGCATCTCAAATCGTATACATATTTACCAACGGCGTGTGCGAAAACACACAAGCAACTTCATAAAATATCATTACATTTTTCGTGCAAAGCTGACACCCACGGAATTATTTAGAAAAAAGCAAAATAGTGTAGTGAGGTCCGTTTCACATCAACATCACAAAGTAAAACTCACTCTGTTTAAGTCGATGACTAATTATATAAGAACCTGGTTAAGCCAAAGATTAGGACAGTGCCAAGATGATATTACGCTCAGCTTTCCTTGTTTCTTTGAGACTAGGGATATCAAATGACAATTCATAACTCACACACACTGTCACACGCATACGCACACTAGCAAAATTAGCAAACACACAATGCCTCTTACACACTATCATACACATACGCACACTGAAAAAAGTGACACACATAATGACTAATTCTTCTCGCACACACACATTGAGAAAAACAAAGGTATTCAATTTTAACACTCGTAATATTTTCTCACTATGAATTTTCTACAGTAAAAACTTAACTTCTAATGAACAATTACATAAAAGAACCTGTAATATCGTACATATATAAACATCTAGTGTTCGTTAAACAATTAGTCCTTCTTTCATTCAACATGCATATTTTTATCTATTTTCATTAATTTTTAAATATTTTTTACAATTCAATTGTCAACGTGGATCTAAGCACTTTCTTAAGACGCAAAAATGTCAACCATTCTACACGCTACTGTCGGCGCTGCTACATATTTTGTCGCAGATTCGACTGAGTTCGACGAGCGTGTCAAGCACGCGTCTTCCTCATTCAGATTTCAAAAGCTGACTATGTTTCGCTTGTCGTGGAGAAGCGATGGGGGAAAGAAATAAATAGAGAGGGGAGAGGGAGAGAGGGGAAGAGAAAGAGAAAGAGAAACCGAAAAAAAGGGAAACACAGACGCCGTCAGTGTTTCAACAAATCCTGGTGACAGGTTATCTGACCTCTTGAACTTGGCTGGTGTCTCCAACATTGTTGATATTTTAGCTGACATCGGATTACACCGAATACCTAGATCAGTTAGCTGACATTTTAGTGCAGCGAATTTGTTTTATTTGCAGCCCAAGTCTGGCGCAAGGGTTACGGATACAACAGGAAGCACTTAGCTACCCAAAAGGTCACGCATTGTGCCATATGTAAACAATCTGTCTTTTTTTCATTCAACCTGCATGTTTTTATCTATTTTCATCTATTTTCTAATATGTTTTACAATTCAATTGCCAACGTAGATCTAAGAACTTTCTTAAGACGCAGAAAATGTCAACACTTCTAAAAGCTACTGTCCGCGTTGCTTACTGATTTGGTTTCCCAAAATCTACATATATTTACAAATTTCTAAAATTAAAATAAAATGACATTTTCCAAACAGTATTTTATTGGTCTTACGTGAATTTGCGATCACATAGCAGTTAAAACTTATAGCTTCTTTTTTTTTTATCTGTGACCTAAATGTGTCACAGAGTATTCTTCCTAATAATAACATGTGATGTTCGGATTTCGACATCTAAAGAAAATTACATGTTGCATATTACAGCTGTCATATTTCACCTTCTGAGAAGGTTACTTGTTTAGAACAGCTGGAAGGGCAGATAACTACTAAATCCAATAAGAACGCTCTTCCGTCGGCACTTTATAATATTTTCAGTAGATTCTCTTACTTCGAACAGTTAATGCGTGAAAGGCTGTAAAAGCTGAAATAAAACGAAAATCTATTTATTAGTGACAAAAAGGAGAATGCTTATCCCGGTGTACTTTATACACCGACAGCACATATATTTAATGTGCTATTCCATATTATTTTCTCTTATTCATCATATAACATTGCGTCCCATTAATCGCAGTCATTTTCTGTGTCTACAAACGCAGATATTGCAATTCAGGCTGACGGCATGAAAGAAAAACAGAAAGTGATACATAACTTTTATATCAATAATCGAATACAGCAGTTGTCGTGACGGTTTCGATTCTCGGCAAGGTGTGCTGGTGAGTCTGATCTGCAATAACAACGAACCGGCTAGCCGTTTGTGGTGACTACGCCTAATTTTATGTACATATACGCTATTTACATGTAAATCGAAATACTTTGAGAGTACACGTTCTATGTAAGCTGTGGGTAATTTATAGGTGGACAAATAGGAATTGATTAAGGCGCTCAATTTAACCTACTACTAATTAGACCTGAACTCTAGATCCAAGAAAATGCATCCGACTACGGCCCTGGGTCTAATGGATTCGATTTTCGGCGACAGTATTCTAATCTGCGCTGAACAAGTTGTAATAAAAGAAAAATGGTATATGGATTCCTACCTTCAATTATATATATATATATATATATATATATATATATATATATATATATATATATATATAAATGAAGGAGAATGGAAAGGAATTAGAGAAAGCAAAAGCCAAATCAAAATTCAATTCAAAAGTTCAAAGCAAGGTATATTCCGCAAAAAGGCAATTTATTCAAGTTAAATTTTCCTTAAGCCAGGCTTTTCAAAGATCAAAATCTTATCATCAGAGGAAGTCGCTTGGATAGATAAGTTGGCAATGGCCAAGATTTAAAATTTGAAAAAATAAAATAAAAGTTGTAGGGAAAGAAACGCAGGGCAAAACTGTGCCAAGGTGCAAGCAAATGTCCGAATGCCAAAATGTCCGGTGTCGAAGGGTCCAGCGGAGAGAATAAGATGTAGATAGGTAGGTCGTTAGAGGCACGAGAAGTAATGAGAGAGGTTTCAAAGTTAAATTCCAAGAAGCCACAACTTCAGGTACGGCGAAAATAGAAAATCCAAAAAGGATAAAAAGTCCAATAAGAGGTACATTCGATGATGCAGGCAGGCGTCAGAGGAGGTTAAGATGGAAAATATTCGCCATTAAAGATACTTCCCGGGCAGAGATGACAAAGGAAAGTGTTTAAAAGTGGGAACAAGGGGCAGCGAGAATATTTAAAGTCTGCCCAGTTGAGAAAGCCGGCTATAAATGAAGAAAAGCAAAGACAGTGAAAACAAGAATATAATATGCGACCAGTAGGCAAGGGAGGAAACGGGTAAATGGTGTGTGGGAGGTGTCAAAGGAAGGGTATCTATATCAGTGAAAGAGTTACCTAATTAATTTCCAAATGACTTTACTACAAAGCGATTCATAATACAGGCCCGATAAACATGCGATGATTGTTCACGACTTGGGCGGACATGTGAACACTAAAATTACTACTAAATAATAATTACCGAGAAAAGTTTAGTAAAATATTTCTTAGTAATGTCCAGTAATTAGCAACTATACATATTATTAGGAAGCAGCTTACAATTATTGATTATTTTCATCAAATCAAATATAAAAAGTAGAAAAATATAAAAGAACTAAATTAGAATAATCACTTTATTTATGATGATATTTGTGATATTTCAAAAATTATGAGTCGATGTGTTCATTTTTAATACTTGATTACAGAAAATATAATGACATAATATAGTCAGAAAAATATGTTAGAAGGAAATGTAAAGCAGACTTGATAACTTCTTCCACATATTTGATCGGTGTTACGTTCTTGTTAATATAACTTGATTTTATTATTAAGAATATATATATATATATATATATATATATATATATATATATATATATATATATATATATATATATATATATTTATATATATATATCCTTAATAAAAACAAACGTTAGTTAACTCACCTTTAGTATAATATATATATATATATATATATATATATATATATATATATATATATAAAGAGAGAGAGAGAGAGAGAGAGACTGAGAGAGAGAGAGAGAGAGAGAGAGAGAGAGATACACCGAGAGACACCAGAATCATAGATACCGGATAGAATCAAAACGTGGCGTCAAACAACATACAGCGAAGAGGGTGAACGTGATAGATTTAAAGTTAGAAAGATAGTTATCCCACGATGAGATAATTATAAAGAACGGCTAATTATAAGTTTTTTAAGATGTAACTTAATCCCAAAACTAACGAATATTTTAGCATATATAAGGGGAAAAAGCTATAGGGAAACAAGCTGATTAAAAGTGAAAATTGACGAACATTCTATTTCCGAGTTGTTGTTTTTTACCAATGGGTTACCGCTAACCATGCTCAAGGGCCACTCGAGTATAAAAGTTAAAGTAATTGTTGGTTCGACGATGAACGCCACCACGACAAGATTGGAAACAATAGGTGAAATAGGCAAAAGATTAATTAAGAGGAATTAATTATCCAAGGAAGAAAGCTCAACACGTATTTGTTTGCATTAGACTTGAAGACGACCATGATGCAGTCGGTTTGGAAGCAGCTTCGTGATATATTGTTCTACAGATGAGATGTTCGAGGAAAATAAACTTTCTTCGTAGAAATTCAGCTTGGTTTTTAGTACAGAGAAGCGCGAAAGGAATGTTTTCTGTTGTTGTTGTAACCAGACAGGTTCTTGCTGGGAATGTCGTACAGAGCGCATAAAAGATTAGACTTCAGTTTAGCGCCGTCAATGACCATAAAGACATAGTAAAGAGAATCTAGCAACATCTATTTTGTGTTATCCTGGCTGCAGGGGAGAGAAGAGAGTTAAGAGTGAAAGACCTATAGACGCATTTAAAATAACAATAATATGTATTTAATGATATTTTATATATATAGTTAGCAGGTAAAACTTAATATAGTTAGCATCGATATAATAAGAAAAACGAGAAGACCTCGGGAGAAGACTTAACACAGCAGGTTTAATTGGTTCGAGGTGGTCGTATTCGAAGACATTTCGAAAAAAAATCGCGGTGCACATGAGTACGCAATTTAGTTGCTCAATTAGTAAAGCTGGGAAGAAATAAAAAACCTGCGAATGTGACTTCGCAGAAAAATCAGGGATCTTTTTTTTTGTTTAAGCAAATGGGGTTTGGTGTTAAGTTGGATGGTTATCTCTGGAAATGAAGTAAAATGGTCGGACGCCCGAGGCTCAGTAGAGCCCGGAAGCAGACACGTTGAATGCGAGTGACTAATCAAGACAGGGCATTGCTCCGAGGAGATGGGATTCACAGGGTTGGGTGGCTTCTAGCGAACGAAAACACGCAGGGATCCATACAGCATAAGGATGAACAAATTATATGTGCTTGCAATTAAAAAAATGCCCTCAGAAAATTCTGTGATAAAAAGAAAAGATCATATATATATATATATATATATATATATATATATATATATATATATATATATATATATAGTAAGTTATAAAAATAATATATAATTGGTAATTAAGCTACACAGAGGCTTCCGCGTTTCATCCCCGTAGTGGAAACGTCAGGCTATAATTAGCGTGACGATTCCCTATGGTGATGAAACGCGGAAGCCTCCGTGTAGCTTAATTACCATAAATCCATTTTTATACCTAGCTTTACTCATGTATTAAGCACTGCTGAAGTAAATACTGAACATTTTTGCCTAAATTTTGAACATTTTCTAGTTAAATTTCATACATTCTTTATTTTAATATCTTTATAATTTTGACTTTTGGTAATTTTCCCTAACAAACTTATCTGTTTCCGCTCCTCTGACGATAAGATATCATTCTTTGAAAAGCCATGGCTTAAGGAAGAAATAATAACATATATTTTATTTAAAATACCCTTATTTTTACAAACTGATTACTTAATCTCTTTCTATATATAATTGCTTTTTCAATTATTTTAAATATTATACTAAATAAGTTCAAACAATGTTTTCCAATTCAGATAGATTGAGAGAGAGAGAAAGAGAGAAAAGGAAAGAGAAAAATTGAGAGATAATTTAATGCGAGAGCTGTTCTGTTTCCACACACCGACCATGACGTTCAGATCTTTCTTCTGAGCCTCAGGTTTTTTGTATTTGTTGGTGTCACCTTCTCATAGTTTTGTTGGTGTATGCAGCTACACCAGTCGTATGATAATTTTACCTGTAATATTTCATAGGGATGTGTTTATCTATCCCATATGTAGAAATAAAAGTGCACCATTACACACATTCAAGGTGTTTGATGTTTACAATAAATAATGTTAACCACTATTTATTTCAATGGCCGATGTTATTCCATCGATTTTCCAAACAACCATTATAATAATAATAATAATAATAACACCGTAGTTCAAACACACACCATGGAAGCCACAGCAGGGAAATTCTTGACTCGAGTTTCGTCCTCGTTTTAGCTCTTCAGTAGGATTAAACAAACTTGTATACGGGGCAGATATTCTGCAACCACGTAAGAACATCTTACAACTATCACAGGACATGCAAACTACAGTGAACAGTCGATTATGGGATGAACCTAGTTTTCACAATTACATCTAGCTAGCAAGAACCAGACAAATGCCGAACATTACCCACGGTCATAGCCTTCTTAAACTCTAAAATAAGACATCAACCTTAAGCGTGACCAACCGACGGACAGACATTAAACAGTAGACACACCTAAAAGGGCTATTTTAAACTGAAAAACAAAAAAGAGGTGCGAAACATGAGGCTTAGTATTACTGCTTGTTGCCTTTATGGTATGTAGTGCTGCAAGACTATGTCTGATTCTGGAAATCAAATATATATCTTAATACATTAAGGTGTAAATATTTGCTCATATATATATATATATATATATATATGTATATATATATATATATATATATATTGCTGAATATGATAGACAACTCGTGTATAGATATCCTTTGATAGATCCTTTCAATAGTCCGAATTAGTATCTTAGTTTCGGATGGGAATTGGCTGATGAATTTGCCATATTTTGCATCTGTCTTTCAAGTACTTTCGGACCCATCTGGGACATCTTCAGGGTGAATGAGGCTAATCAGTCTAAGATCCTAATTCGGACTATTGAAAGGATCTACCAAAGGGTAACTAGACACGAATTGTCTATTATATTCAACAATACTTTTCTGAAAGAGAAGATACTGCCCAGATATTCATATATATATATATATATATATATATATATATATATATATATATATATATATATATATATATATATACACATATATATATATGAATATCTGGGCAGTATCTTCTCTTTCAGGAAAGATATATATATATATATATATCTTCTCTTTCAGGAAAGATATATATATATATATATATATATATATATATATATATATATATATATATACTTAGGAAATATTTGAAGTGATACATATATATATATATATATATATATATATAACAAATTATTATTCTAGTTTGAACATAGATTTGTTTAATTGATATGTTCATTACATGAGTTCCAAGCTTTTGAAACAATAATTATAAATGTCGTAATTTTATGATATATATATATATATATATATATATATATATATATATATATATATATATATATATATATATACACATACATAATTATTTAGCGAAGATGATTCTACGAGGTATCGAAAACGTTCGTGAAACCTATAGGACATTTATTTCATGTTTTTATTTTAATACAAAAAAGACTATCATAAAAATTGAAAAAATAAAAAAAATAAGTTATAATTAAACAGACTAATTCTGTTATCTTTAACTATGTTCGCATAATATTTATATATATATATATATATATATATATATATATATATATATATATATAAAGTTGTAAGATTACTTGCACTTACAGTGATACGAACTACCTTATTTTCCGCCCTAATAGAGACAAAACGAGATCTCAAAGGAACTACTTGCAGTTAATTCAAAGTAAATATATCATTAAGTAACAGCGTTCTTATATTGTTTTGTTTTGTTTGCAATTCAGTGATTAGTTTTATATTACAAAAAATACGTTTAGCTTGTTTTAGTAATACTCTTTCATTTCCTGCCGAGATTCTTGAAACTGTGTCTCAAAAGTTAATTTCCACACACTTAATTTTTGTAAAATAGCTGATAAACATGTGCGAATATATTGACATTTCAAAATTTGGTAGCAACTTTGAAAAAATTAAATTACCCTCTCTACCCTTAAAATATTTATTTATAAAAAATTCAGTCATCGTTGGCTTTACACTGTTTCCATAATATTTACACAGGTTCATCATAATAAAAATAAATGTATCTAAGTGTTAGCTTTTAACATCTAATTAATTTAAGAGTTAAAAAGAAAATCTTCGAACGTAATTTTATAAAAATTGATTTAGAATAATAATATTCGGCTGCGAAATAATAATGTAAATATAAATTCTCCTGGGCAACAGCGGATCGAGACATCGTAGCTACTGTATACTAGAGAGTTGATACTTCGATCGTAAAGGTGCTACTTGTGCATCTATTAATTTGTGCGCACGTGTATATTTTATATATTGACCAGATATTTATGCTTGAAAATGAATATATGTGTATATATGTGCATATCCGTGTATGGATATTTGTGTATATATTTGTGTTTATTATTTTTGATTTGTTATCTTTTATTTTATATATATATATATATATATATATATATATATATATATATATATATATATATATGTTTGTGTATATATGTATTTGTGTATCCATTAATTTGTGCACACGTGTGTATTTTATATAAAGATAAGATATTTATGTTTGAATATGTTTAAAAGTAAATTAAAACTTTAAAGTGTTAAATAGAGAAGAAAGGAATCCAGACTAAGTAGGTAATAAAACAATGAAAAAGGGAAGAATAAGAAGGCAGGTAATAAAAATGATAAAAATAGATAGAAACTAATTGAAAGTTAACAAGTAAATAATGTAACCCAATACTAAATTATAAAAAATAGCCTATCCCCAAAAAGATTAATTTAAAAGGAAAGTTTTCCAAATCCATCTCACTTCTTTGTATTCTTTGGTCTGAAGAGGTTGACTCTCTGTGAAGAGTACAACCGAATAATGTATGCACATATGTAACCAATAATGTTTGTATAAATAAACATTTATACTTAAGAACAGCTGTACTTGTTATTGAGCACTTTTTATAAACACTGGAGTTTCAACGGCGTTACATCTTCATAAACTAATACAATACGTGTACTATATATATATATATATATATATATATATATATATATATATATGAGAAATGAAAAAGGAAAAACCGAAAGATGTTTTTTATGTATTCATCAACGTTTCGTCTTTATTTGTAAGACTTTCTCAAGATGATAATTTTAAGAAAAATGTCATGGAAGTACATAGAAATATTGGGTTGACATGATGAGAAGAAGTAGTAGCCACTACTAGAAGCGCAGGACTAAGGTCCGGGCTGAGAGAAGCTGAGAGTTAAATTAATGTGGATGGCTGTGAGTGAAAAGAAGAGGATCTGGAGTGTATGTGAATTTGTCTTGGTTGGAAGAGAGGGAAGAGAGTGCTAAGGTTTTTGTTGTGGTGAGGTGTAGCATGGATTTTGAGGGGCTGGGGGAAGAGGAGGGAAGGGGGAAGCTCTGTGTCTTTGGTGTGTTGGTAGTATCATAGTTTTAGAAAAAGATTTGAAAAAAATGAAGATGATTTGAAAGTGGACGGAGTGGTGAGTAAGCGTGTGAAAGAAGTAGTCTGAAGGGTGAGATGGGTGAGAGGGAGAGGGTAGATTTTGGTGTGGTTAGGTGTGAAGTTTTTGGAGGGTAGGAGTATTGACCAGCTTGCTATTTCAGAAATGTGTGAATATAAGTGAGTAAAAAGGAAAGTGTTTTCATGTGCTGTGAATATGACAATGAGGGGAAGGAAAAAGAAAAAGAAAGAGAAGAAGAAAAGTGATATTAATTTTGGCGAGAAATAGGTGAAATGTAGTTTTGTGCAGGCAGTGTTGATGGTTTGAAATTAAATTGAGGGCATAAGGGGTTTAAATATCTAAATATTTGTGAGGATGTCTAGATTGTGTTCAATGGTGAGGCTGTTATTTGTGGTTAAGTAGTTTAGATTCATGGTGAATGAAAATGTATGTGGTGAGGGGGTGGTGCGTGTGTGTGTACGCGGGGACTTGTATATAAGTACAATTGAAAGCGGAGAGAAGAAAGGTTAGCCATGATCTAGGTTTAGTTTTTGTTCGGTCAGGATAATTTTGCTTATTAAGGGGGATAGATTGCAGAAGCCATTTCGTTGTCTGATGTGGTTGGAGGCTGTGATTAGTGCAGTTGCCAGTAGTCTTCGCCGACCTTTGTTATGAATGTATTTGGTGATTTTGGCCTGTTCAAATTTGAAAGCATGATCGTGCTCTAATATGTGGGGAAAAAGTGCACTGAGAGAGTTATTGTTTTTTATGTCCTTTTTGTGTTCGCTCAATCTTTTTTAATTCACGTTGGGTTTCCCCCACGTAAATTTGATGGCAGTTGTTGCATGGGACAGTATATAAGCCGGCATGGGATGTGAGATTGTTTTTGGAAATGTCTTGCTGTGTTTAAGTTTTGTTTTATGGTTTGTGATGTGGTTTGTACTGTTGGAATGCCTAATGTGTTTCATATGGATGTGTTATTGGAATGAGTGGTTAAGAGAAGGCGTCTGTCTATGAGAGAGGTGTTTGGTGTTTGATGTTTTTGTGTGTTGTTTTTGGAGAATATTTGATAGGCTTTCTTTTTGGCATTTAGTATAAAATGTGTGGGGCATTGCAGTGTTTTTAAGGAATTAATGATGTATTTTATTTCTTCATCTATATATTGAGGACTGCAGATTCTAAAAGCGCGTAGGAAGAAGCCTATAATCATACCTGTTTTTATCTTGCTATTGTGGTGAGAGTAGAAGTGTATGTAGTCGTTTTTGTGAGTGTTTTGCGGTGTACTTTGAATGCTAGTTTGTTGTTGAACTTTATTATAAGAGTATCTAGGAATGGTATCTCAGTCTCATGTGTTAATTTCATGGAGGGTTCTACTGTGTTGAGTTTGTCTTTTATGTTATTGATTTGTATATCTACGGGGAGGAAAATAAGAATATCACCAATGTATCTGAAGTATTCGATGTTAGGGGGTAGTCTAATACTTCACGTAATAAGATTAAAAGTCAGGCACTTTTGGAGAGATTATAAAAAGACATTCACCTTAAGCCCCAGTGCAATACTCCAACTCTGTCGTTTAGTAGTATCGAATGTCTTTGTATTTATACTCGCCGTATTAAGTGTAAAGATAACGAAATTTCTCCGTTATCACGTGGCAATCTCTCGTGATTTCATAGACTAAGTAAACGCTTACAAATTCAGGGTGTCTCTGTCGTCCAGGTTCGCACCCTGTGACCGTCTGAGATTGTTGATGAGAGCCGAAAACTCGAAACGATGTCGTACGTAAGTAAACATATTTAAAAAACAATTAAACATATATATATATATATATATATATATATATATATATATATGTGTGTGTGTGTGTGTGTTCGGTTTAGTTGATTTGTTTTACAGCATATCATCTCTTTTAGGGTTATTTAATGCCGTATCAGGTCATTTTGGAAAAGTTTTTATGCTTCAAGTTCTTTATATGTTCATAGTGTTTGGTTTAGTTGTCTTGTAGAGTGAAAATGGTGTTTTTGTTTTTAGCTTTGAAGAATATGACCTAGCCGTGCAAAGGGGATAGAAAAAAACAATACCATCAATGTTTGGTGCATTTTGTAAAAATAAATCGCTCCAGACAAAGCATGAAGCCACTTGATGTAAAAAGCTAACAAGAACAAATATGATTATCGCAAAGACAGGGTATGTCTATTAGCCTTAGTCTTGAAAAGAAGATACTGGAATAAGAAGCTGTATTACAATGAGGAATCAAAACAGCGAATTGATAGAGACCACTAGACCAACGAGTCAAACAGGCTAGAACGAAATAAGCGGAGAATAGATAACATAATTCTGAAGAATACATGCCTTAATGGTACTTATATAAAAGACTGAGACTAGCAACATCACGTCTGTGAGGGAGGATGTGTAGAGAACAAGCAATGGTAGGGTCAATCAAATTGAAGATACATTCCTGCACCTTATTAAGAAGAAAGTCAAGAAGTATGTATCCTCAGATAGCCTGATCTAGTAGTACCAGAATATATATATATATATATATATATATATATATATATATATATATATATATATATATATATATTATAATATAAAATGAAGTAATAAAATAAGGTGTCAATCAAATTTTATTTGTATTCAAAGTTCAAGCAAAATATCCTTAAGTCCTGATCTCATGAGTTTTCAAAGATAATTCTTCTCTTCAGAGGACCATTACCGCAGTTATATTACTACAGGTAATAAAATTACGCTTTGAAAATATATAAAAATTATATACACAAATACATAAAAATACATAACATCGAACATATCAACCCAAAAACATACTTTTTGTTGAATCCATCCAGTCCATCCAGGTCATACAAATTGAAAAGCATAACCAGGAAAGACATTACTCCAAGTTACAAATAGCAGTCCATACACGTAAAATTGAAGGGGCTGGCAAAGTTATCCAGTCGCGAAATGTGTCAATATTCAATGTTAATGATAAATAAATCAAATAATACAGAAAGTCCAATCAAAGTTCCAAAATCCCGATATGTGCAACCCAAGTCAAATCAAAGTTCGTTGTTTAATTAGAAAACTCGTTAAATCCGAATTGAGCAAAACAAGACTGAATCCCGGTCGCATCTTGCCAGCAGAGCGAATGTATATATATATATATATATATATATATATATATATATATATATATATATATATATATATATATATATATATATATATATATTACCTATAGACATCGATGTTTCATGCTTACGCAATTAAGCTAGTAGTACTGCTTGTTATTAAATTCACTCAGAGTGGCCAGCCTTAATATATATATATATATATATATATATATATATATATATATATATATATATATATATATATATATATATATATATATAAAGAGGTGTACTAAAAGCGAACTTTTAGGAAAGGTAAAACCTATTGTGGAGAGTATACAGCTCAATATCCAGGATATCTAACGTACCTCTTATTGGACTTTTTACCCGTTTGGATTTTCTATTTTCGCCGTACCTGAAGTTGTGGCTTCTTGGAATTTAACTTTGAAACCTCTCTCATTACATCTCGTGCCTTTAACGACCTACCTATCTACATCTTATTCTCTCCGCTGGACTTTTCGACACCGGACTTTTTAGCAGTCGGACATTTGCTTGCATTCGGGCAGAGTTTTGCCCTGCGTTTCCGTCTCTACAACTTTTATTTCATTTTTTTAAATTTTAAATCTTGGCCATTGCCAACTTATCTATCCCAGCGACTTCCTCTGATGATAAGATTTTGATCTTTGAAAAGCCTGGCTTAAGGAAAATTTAACTTGAATAAATTGCCTTTTTGCGGAATATACCTTGCTCTGAGCAATTTGCGTGCAGATATATGTATGTCTACATTCGTGTTATTTGGTGTAAAATGAATTATATCGGTATAGTAACTCCTACATCAAACTTTAATTTTTCTTGATTTTATTTTTTCAACGCGTGCCTAATCGAGTAAAATGTTAATGTCTAAGTCAGTGTTCTAAAATTTATTCAAAGCGCCATCTACCGGCGGGGGAGGACATTCACCTTTCGTTAACACTTTTAATCATCATTGTCAACATTGTTATGAACGTCGCTTTTCAACCAGCGCGCGTGTTAGTCAACATCAACAACATCGCCACCAGTTGCAGCAGAAGGAGCAACTCCCTCGCCCCCCCCAACCCTCTGCAAGGCGATGACGCATCTTGAGTCACATAAGACCACCCCGATCACATCAATATGGCTGCCGTTAAAACCAACAACCGCTATCACCATTTCCTTCGTTAATTTCACCCGCTTCCAACACCTCCCTACCTGTAGATACTCATTTTTATTTTGATTTTGGTTTCCGCTTTTTCCACGCCACACCTACGCGTACACGCAGAGACGGAAAGAGAGATTGAGATAGAGAGAGAGAGGGAGAGAGAAAGAGAAAGAGAGAAAGAAAGAGAGAGAAAGAGAGAGAGAGAGAAATAGATATATAGATATATAGAAATATTGAGATAGAGAGAGAAAGAGAGAGAGAGAGAGAGAGAGAAAAGAAAGAGAAAGAAAGTCTTGCCAATAGAAACTGCTTATCGATTTAGGTGAGCACAAATCCTTCGATACCAATGACACATGTTTGTAAGACAGGTTGAACCGTTTTGCAGCAATTATGCACGCTTTCCTATGTGAGTGCGATTTGGAAATGTTGTCGAATTACTGGACGCAAATAACAAACAACGGCGTAAGAAACAAGATAGTATTTTCGATCTGCGCAC
This sequence comes from Sepiola atlantica, assembly GCA_963556195.1. NCBI lineage: Eukaryota > Metazoa > Mollusca > Cephalopoda > Sepiida > Sepiolidae > Sepiola > Sepiola atlantica. Next base: position 235,169,051 of record OY744516.1, on the reverse strand, counting down.
TTATCGATGGAAGCACTTTTTTAACTAATGAGTCACTACTTATCAAGGCCTGAAGGCCCCTCGAGGATAATCCTTTGAGAGGTAGACGGTGACACAAATACCTTGAGCATTAGAGATGATTGTGCAGAATCTGATTATTTGAGAGGACGGCTCAACAAGAATTTGTAAACGTTGGACTTGAAAACGACCGTGTCGTAGTCAGCAGGAAAGCAGCCCCGTGTGTTCAACAGACAAGTAGTTCTTGGAAAGAAACTATGCTCATGGAAGTTCTGTTTATCTCCAAGTACACATAAGAAGAAAAGACAATTATTACCAGTAGTTTTAGCTAAACGAGTTTTTAAAATTCAAGCGGGACAGACCGACCAAGCTCGATAATGACAGGCATAGCCTTTTATAGAAAATAAAAATGGTATCTTTTTATGCTATTTAAAACTGTGGCGTGACAGACCGACCAACAGAAGAAATGAAAAACATAGCCTTTTTGTAGAAATGTGTGGAGGCATCTGAAGATACTATTCAATACTTAAGCGTTACCAACTGACTGGCGGACAAATGCTTTTATACTTTATTTTTGTGGAGGCTGGTACAGCAACCAGTAGTCTCCCTTGCTTGGAAGGATCCCCAAAAGAGCCTCTAACCTAATGTCACACACTGTCTACTAATCTCTAGTCCCTGTTCCGTTCACGCAATGTTGCATACCTGTGCTTGTTTAAGAATTACTTCAACGGAATGTGCTCCAACGAACTTGCTTCACTTGTGCCCCCTCAACGTAAACACTCCCGACAAACCCGTCAGGCAGAAAACCCCAACTCTTTCACTGTAAAGATACCCAGATACCGGGAAGCCGTCTTACCCTAATAGCTCCTTTCCTCGAACCGGTTATCTTTGGAACTCCCTTGATGCTCACTGTTTTCCAACTGTTACAGCATGTATAAATTTAAATGTAATGTGAACACATATTTAACTGCAAAACTCCCCACATAAGATGCCTTTATAAATCTTACCCCTGACAGTAAGTCTTTATGTTTCAGTGGCGATGTGACTAGTTTGGCGGGAATAAAATTAACAAAAATGCTATTTAAAATTGCAGCGTGACAGACTGGCGAAAATGTACGCGTTATGGACGAGCGACTTATAGAGTCCGATGGACATCTCTAAAAATGTTGCTTCCTTTAAATCTGCACGTTTATTGCTGAAAATTCTATTTTTCAAAAAACCCGACAAAATGTCAGAGCCTCTTGTATCGATGCTTGGGCGTATTGCGTAATCAATAAACACATTATACGAGGGACATCTACATATGTATTACCTTATTGCCAGGAAGGTTAGACACAAAGTCAGGTGTGGATTTGAGAAGCCAGCGTACTAGGATAAGCGAACATTGACCTACAGATCTGCCTGAGCAGTCACATCGGCATTCCTTCGTAGGGGCACCTCACACGATGAGAAATAAAGTAACCCCTTCTCAGAGAGAAGGTAAATCCTGGGATGGTCGATTTCTTAGGACCGACTGAACACAACCTTTCTATAGCCTGAAAGTAATGAAGCCACGTTCAGACTGATATGTATCATAATTCTATGATTGACATCTATATAATACTAAAACTTTGATAATCTTGTTTGTTTGCACGCTTGATTCCTTATTTCCACATTGAATCTTTTAGACGCGGAACGCATTTTGAATTGAAGCAAGTGTTACGTAATTTCAACCCCATTTTCTTCTTAGTTTACATGTAATAAATCCAGTGACGATTAACACGGAAGGAATGGTTACACACCTGAGTTTTTATCTTATCATTTAATCAATTAAACCAATTCATACTTCCCCGAGAATATTAGTAAAAGCTACGCAATGTCCCCGACAGAACTGGAACACGGAACACCGGATCCGTATTCACTACACTGCAGCCATTTTGACAATTAAAAATGTATCTAAAATCTTAATGGGCATTGTATATCTGATGCCGTAAACCGATGCAAATACCATTGTCCGCCATGCTCCATTTCAAAAATTGCATAATACACCGAGACGAGATATTCGTTGAGATACATACAAACGTACATAATGTATTGAATTATGAATATTCCGGAAGAAAGAAAGAAGATAAGACAAATAAAAGTAGCCATTTTGTCGAATACTTAGAATAAATGACGAAAGTTTAGATCATATCATTTGAACGTTGGTCGAAGCGAACAAAAGGTTACGTCTAAAACAGAAGAACCATCGGCAAAGAGCGGCAATAAAGTTCAGTCATTAATTGGTAAGAAGATCTTATATTGATAGAAGAATCCGAAGATCAGTCGTTTTTTATAAACACACACATTATATATATATATATATATATATATATATATATATATATATATATATATATATATATATATATATATATAAGTATAAATTTTTATTTATACAAACATGTTTCGGTTGCACTTTTCCCAGAACCTCATCAGACCAAGAATTTTCGAGAAACTTCTTGGTCTGATGAGGTTGACTTTCTGGGAAAAGTACAACCGAAACATGTTTGTATAAATAAAAAAATAAAAAATAAATAAAAAAATAAAAATTTATACTTATAAACAGCTCTACTTGTTATTGAGCACTTTTTATAAACACTTGAGTTTCTACGGATTCACATTTACAGAAACTAATACAATACATCTCTCTCTCTCTCTCTCTCTCTCTCTCTCTCTCTCTCTCTCTATATATATATATATATATATATATATATATATATATATATATATATAATTAACTTGTTACAAATATCCAGGGGGTATGAATCCGAAGGAAGTTGAAACCGGGTTTATGAGAATGCTCAGTGAAAATTCAGAGCAAAATATATATATATTTTTTATTTTATTCCATTAGTTGCGACAAAACAAGTTCTGTTTCATTGGTGCTAGCAGATAGCGTCCAACTCCTCAGGCTAACAATGGAATCCGAATGGCATACGTTTTAAATTTACCTCAACGGGAGATTGAAAATTGAAAATACATTGGAGGGGGGAGGGGGACAGAGTTGGGGCTTTGTCTATAACGGTGACATGGGACATGAGAGGGGAGGGGGGACCCCAACAAGTCGTGTTTCAAAATATTGCGTGGGAGGTTGTCACGTGTTTGTGCTGTGATGATCTCAATTTCAACCGGGGTGACGGGGAGGGCGACGACCAGAGTGAGTTAAATTTAAAATGAGAATAAAATTATGATTATAAGGTTGAGGTAAATTTAAAACGTATGCCATTCGGATTCCATTGTTAGCCAGAGGAGTTGGACGCTATCTGCTAGCACCAATGAAACATAACTTGTTTTGTCGCAACTAATGGAATAAAATCAAATATATATATATATATATATATATATATATATATATATATATATATTATAACGCATGCCCGCGTATAGTTCTATTGAACTATAGTATTGTATTACAGTTATCTTTTGCTTTATAAAATTTGTTCACTATATATATCACGTTGGAAAGAAAGGAATGTCGTTTTTGTCCAACACATTTATTTAATCTGAAATATTCACATTAGGGCAGTTTTAATATTTACAATAATTTCCTGCATTTTCTATGACTTCTGTCCAACGATCAACTATCTTTTTTATTCCTTTTTCAAAGAATTTCGCTGATTTTTTAGAGAAAAACAAATTTAGGTCATTTTTGAGTTGGTCGTCATTTTTGATAAATTTTATTGTTTAAGTGATGCTGCAACGACCGTAAAAGAAAATAGTCGGATGGAGGAATGTCAGGTGAACAAGGCGGATGAGGCAAAACTTCCCAATTTAAACTCATGACCTTTTCCTAAGTGAGTTTTGCTGTGTGAGGTTTCGAGTTATCACTCTGAAGCACTACATCCTTCCTATTGAGTAATGCTTGTCGTTTTTTTGATAGTGCAATTATTAAATCATCCAGCTGCGAACAATATTGTACTGCTGTGATTGTTTGATTAGGCTCTAGTAATACTGTACGAATATATTTTCATGCCCAACATTGTCAAAGGCTATAGATATATCAAGAGCTACCATTCTAGTTGCACCTGCTTTATTCAGTGTAAAGTATACGTATTCAAAGATGACCGTTAGTATATCCACAGTAGAACGGGCTTTCCTAAATTCATACTGTTGGTCGAAAACAAGTTGAGCATTTCTGACATTGTTATAAACATGGTCAATATATTGCTAAATATATAGTGTTTTCTGTTTTCTTTTTTCATTGGGGAAATTTTCAGCTATTCCTATCATCTTTATTGGCCAAGCACGAAATGCGAAGATAGAGTAGAGATGTGTGCGTTGCTTAGAAACTATACAAGAGCCAAGTTGAACTTGTTCAAAAAATTGTCTCAACTATTTTTTGCTTCTTAGTGCGTTGATTTCTTTTACCCATGTGAAATTGAAAATGAATTTTATAATACACGTCCACGTATACATCTATTGTAACATATTAGTGTAGAAAATAAATAACATAAAAAAAACTTAATTTTTATTCCAGATATTTCACCCCAAACAAGGAACGGTGCCCCTTTAGACGTAAAGGGCTACTGAGAATTAAGGAATAGGTTTAGGGTGTCACCATAAGTTGTGAGTTGTGCAACGAGATGTCTGTTTACATTAGTTTTAAACCTCTGCATGTCAGTAACGTTAGGGAAACAGGGAGCAGGCAGCACGGGGGAAGGAGCTGCTTGAGCAGAAGACTCTCCAGTCGGCATCTGGGGACTTCCACAGTGAATGGATGGGATTTAGCTGATTGTCGGGTTGTTCTAGTGTATTTGCGTCGAAGAGGCACTAGAGCAGCTAGTTCATCGGAGCACAATCAATGTAAGTATGTGTAAAACAAGCACAAGGATGCTACATTGAAGCGATGGAACAAGGGGTTAGAGCTTGGCGGATAGTGAGTGATCTATTAAGTTGGCGACTCTTTTTTGGACCTTGTCTAAGAGGGAGAGACTAGTGGATGATGCACCAGCCCAGATGTGACAACAATACTCCATACATGGGCGGGTGGTGGCTTTGTAGAGATACAGGATAATGTCAGGTGTGAGGAGTTTACTAGCACGGTAGAGGGAGCCAAGCTTCTTTGCGGCAGCCTTAGCAATGTCTTCAATGTATTTGTTCAAATTCATGTTACCTGTGAAGGTTAGGCTGAGTAGTTTAAATGTGGAACTCTCAGGTAGAGTATTATTTGCCATGGCAATCGGTGGTTGAAGAGGTATCTTGTAGTTATTGAAGGATAAGAGTAATTCACCTTTTTTGTTTTTAATTAAATCAGTACGGAACTGTTATGATATTTTAAAGAATGATTAAAATCTTGTTAAATATAAAGTATTTTACTTTCGTCATGTTCACATTACGGCGAGTTTTATCACCTTCATCAGCCGAATACGAATTGATAAAATATAGTTGATACGTGACCGTTTTTTAGAAACGCAGAAAAGGGCTAAATTTCACTCCTTTAAAATTGGTTTCAACTATTATATTCTTCTTTCCGCGTGGATTTCGCAGAAAATACAAGTGGCACATTGTACATTTTTGTTTAAAAAACACGGGATATTTAATTCAAATACACATTACCAGTCTGTTTAACGACATAGCAACTGCCTTTCATGTTATTTAATGTCATAAAACGATGCCTATTTATTTTACGGCATATCAGCCCCGGTTTACCTTTTTTAATGCCGAGAAAATTTCCTATACATCTATTTTTGGATTATTGACGGCTCTAAACTAGTATATATTTATTTTACGACAGATCGACACCTTTTAGGTTTATTTAATGTCAGAAAGCCCTTCTTGTCTGCTTAACGATATATCAATTCGTCTAATGTCAAAGCAGATTACCTATTGGGTATTTCCCCACTTATAAACTATCTTTTTGATAGAAATATATAAATAAACGCATACCCACGCAAACACGGACATACATACACACACACACCCACACCCACACACACACACACACACACATATATATATATATATATATATATATATATATATATATATATATATATATATATATATATATATATAAAACCAAGATATATTTTTTATATATTCATCAACGGTTCGTCTTTATTGTAAGACTTCCTTAGGAAGATAATTTGAAGAAAAATGTCATGCAAGTACATCGAAATTTGGGGTTGACATGATGGAGAGATGAAGGAAAGTAGTAGCCGTGGCTACTGTGAGCTCTGGAGGAGAGTCCAGGCTGTGAGAAGTCAGAATAAGGGTTAATGAGTTTGTCAGGTAAACCGTGAGACAAAACCGTGATGATTAGTAACAGTGACTGAATTTTATTGAAGAGGACGGCTAAACAAGAATTTGTTTACATCGAGTTTACAAACGACTATGTTGTAGTCAGTTGGGAAGTAAGCCCGCGGTATTGTGTTCAACAAGCGTGTAGTTTTAGTAAGGAAAGTTTGCTCCGAGAAGCTCCGTTTAGTTATAGGTACACAGAGAGAGAAAAGGAAATTTTTGACAGTGGTTGTAGCTAGACGAGTTTTTGTTGTGAATGTTTTTCAGACAAAGAAAAAATTGGAGCTCAATCGACCATAGAAAGTAACGATACAGAAGAGAAAGAATAGCAACATCTCCTTAGTGAGAAAGTGGCTGCAGGGAAGGGTAGGGGACATCCGTCACACGATTTTAAGATCGGCTTTTACTTCATTAAGGCAGCAAAGGAGGCCCTGAGCGGCGCCTACAAACATGCGGCAACCGTACGCAATCTAAGGACGCATGTGACTCTTATACAGGTAGATAATTATATCAGGCGTGAGGTATGTTTTTAAGCGGTAGAATAATCCAAACATTTTTCCAGCGACCGTAGGAACAGATTTGATGTCAGTGTTCGATTTCATATCTGAAGTGAAAGTCAGTCCCAAAATCTTATCAAAGCAGGTGCTTACTCAACGAGAATACAATTCATTTAAATTGGGGCAAAGTGAGGATCCGAGCGTTGGTGGTGAAAAGAGAGAATCTTGTTTTTTTGACGTATGAGAAGTAACAAGCAAACAAGCGTGGATACTACTGCCCTTCAACGACTACTTTTATAAACTTATCAGAAAGAAAAGCTACAATGGTCAGCCATCGAATATCGATACACTGTGCGATGGAGAACGACTTCAGAAGTCTTGTTTCACTTTGTTTTGATCTTGATTAACATAACTAAGTGATCGAGAAATCTTTGCTCAGACAGAGCGGTTGATGAGTACAGTTCAGGATAAGTTGTCAAGAGAAGATCAAGATTTGCAAAATGTCCTTCATCATCGGCTACGCGAGTACAACAATCTGTTTTAGATCATAAACCAGGGAAAAATCGCGACAAAACCTCACTTTATCATCACTGGTTTGAGTCAACTAGCCATTTAACATTGTGGACATTACAGTCACAACGAGCATGAATGTGAGCAGACATGATCTTTTGAATTTTCTCAGAGATTTGCTCAATGGCAGTACCCCCATCAGCGATGGGACGATAGAGAGCAAAGTTGCAAGGGGTACTGTGCGTAAGTGCAACACAGAAACACATCTAGGACAAATGAGGGTCTTGATAGGACGCGTCTCTACCACATGGAAAACTGTCCCTGACATAGGCACAGATTCTATGACCATGGCGATCTAGGGGGTCTGGTTTCGAAGTCATATTGAAACCAAGTCATATTTGAGTTTTCAAGATCACGAAGTCATCAGTAGAAACTGACGGACCAATGCCGGTTTGACATTGTTGAGTCTTCTTTCCTGTAAATAGATTTAAACCTCTGGATGTTTGGAACGTAGACCGCTAATGTTAGAAAGGAAGACCTGATAGTAGCAATCTACGTTAGAAGTTGGGGTTATAGGTTTGCGCTTTTGTTTTGTTGTGTGACATATCATATTTAGATTGGAAGATATGTGGAAGAGGTCAGAGAAAAGTTTAGATCAGACCGCAGAAAGACTGAGTAAAAAAGATTATTGTTGTAAAAAAATTGAAGAAAAAAAAGCGGTAGTAGTTCCCACTAATATAGCATTGAGACGCCCCACCAGCCACTACTGCATCGTATAGACTCCATTTACAAAAAATCACAATGCAAGAATAATCTATTATTAATAATATTATAAATCAAATATTTCGTCTTTAAAAGGTCTTTTTCAATGATATATCGACATTTTTATTTTTTCTTTACTGTCGAGACTTTTAATTTACCAATATATCTTCTTAAATCGTGATGTTTTTTATTTATTTTTTTTAACATAGTTCACCCCAAACATGACAGGCCGCCACTGTTGACGTAAGGGGCTACTGAGAAAAAAGAAAAGTGGAGAATGTTTGGGAGGGGGGGGGGTTCAACCTAAATTGGGATCTGCGCAGCGAGATTCTGTTTACATTAGTTTTAAATTTCTGCATGTCAGTACTGTCTGGGAAACAGGGGGCAGGGAGGGAGTTCCAGAGGCCAGCAGCACGAGGAAAGAAGCTATTTGAGTAGAAGGCTCTCTGGCATCTGGGGACATTCACAGTGAATGAAATGCGATTTAGTTGATTATCGAGTTGGTCTAATGAATTTACATCGAGGGGGCACCAGATTAGCCAATTCATCGGAGCATAATCCATTGAAGTATTTTTAAAACAAGCACAAGGATGCTACATTGCGGCGATGGGACAGGGACTGGAGCTTAGTTGACAGTGAGGGGCCTATTAGGTTGGCGACTCTTTTTCTAAGTTATTCATCATATTTTCATGAACCGATGCTTATAATGTGGAAATATTGAATATAATAACTGTACAGAGGTCGCAACATTTTTCTACAAAGATCAAAACATTTAAAAACAGTTTCCAATTACTCGGGAGAAGTCGGAAGTCTATAGCGGAACGTCGGTATATCTCGACAATGAAGAAAAATGTCTATATATCATTAAAACGGGCTAAAACATTGAAACGGTAAAACAGAAATAATTGATTTATTGTATTGTTTTGCTTCTTAGTGCATCGTGATTTTGGTTTCTAAGTGATTTCTCATATTTTCACTAGTCGATGCTTCTAATGTAAAATATGGAATGTAATATATATAAATATATATATATATATATATACACACTAGCATGAAAACCTGACGTTGCTCGGGATTGAATAAAGATCATAACTATGAACGCTATTACTATGCTCATGACACCATATTACTTTCTTTGTTTTCCACCCCTTCCTCTGTTTTGCTCCCTAATATAGTCGGAAGAAGCTGAAATGTTCGAAAACTATCTGAATTATTGTCTTAAACATGTTGTTTAAATCCTATTAAAATCTGATATATTCATTTTAAGATTAAAATATATTTTCTCCCAATAAGTCAGTAGACATTCGGCCCATCGAGGGTAACCTCGAGATTTGGAACCACTTCCATTGTCTGCCCCGGGGAATTTTATACATATGATTTTTATTTCACTAAAATCGGATATATCTTTTTTTAATCATAGTTCACCCCAAACAAGGCAGGCCGCCACTGTAGACGTAAGGGGCTACTGTAAAAAGGGTGAAAGTTTAGGGGTCAACTTAAATTGGAAGCTGTGCAGCGAAATGTCTGTTTACATTAGTTTAAAATTTCTGTATGTCAGTACTGTCGGGAAAACAGGGAGCAGGGACGGAGTTCCAGAGTCCAACAGCACGAGGAAAAAAGCTTTTGGAGTAGAAACCTCTTCGGCATTTGGGGACCTCCACAGTGAATGGATGAGATTTGGCAGACTGTCGAGTTGGTCTAGTGAATTGGCGTTGTGGGGACACCAGATCAGCACGTTCATAAGAGCAGAATACATTGAAGTACTTGTAAAACAGGCACAAGTAAGCAACATTTTGGCGATGGGACAGTAGCTGGAGTTTGGTGGATAGTGAGGGACCTATTAAGTTGGCGACGCTCTTTTAGACCTTGCCCAAGATGGAGAGACTAGTGGATGATGCCCCAGCCCAGATGTGGAAACAATACTCCATACATGGGCGGATGGTGGCTTTGTAGAGATATATGGTAGTGTCAGGTGTTGGAAGTTTACTAGCACGGTAGAGGGAACCCACTTTATTTGCAGCAGCCCTTGCAATGTCTTCAATGTATTTATTCCAATTCATGTTATATGTGAAAGGTAAGCCGAGGAGTTTGAATGTTGAACTCTCAGGTAGGGTGTTATTTGCCATGACAATCGTTGGTTCAAAAGTTTTTGACGGAAAGTAGCTTTGTCTTTGCCGCATTAAAAGTTACCATCCATTTTTTACCCTAATCCACTACAGACTGGAGGTCATTTTCTAAGGATTAAGCCATTGTCTTAGATATGTGCGCGTCGGTTTTGCAACATGACGAGAATAGAGAGTAAGCAAATATTCCTATCTGTCTCAATGACATCAAGGAGGTAATTTTCTAAAAATCAGGAACAGTAGAAGGCCAAGGATGGATCCCTGGGGTACACCAGCATTATTGCCATGCTGCTTAGATAAAGGTCATCGATGGCAACCTGAAGTCTGAAAATAGGTTCGGCCTATATAAGCCCCTTAAATTTGAAAAGTACTTAGAGATTTAGAACAACTTCCATTTTCGTCTCTGAAAAAGTATTCACGTGCTTTACATTTCATATATTTGAAGTTTAAAGATTATTATGTTCTCTCAGCCTCCTGAGGAATGCAGTTAGAGATTCGGGAAAAGTTGATCATCTTCCTTGTAAATGTTACATAGGAATACACTTTTATATTTATGTACATTCGAAAACCTTTATTTCTATAAAGAACACATAGACATTACAAAATCACACACAGATGCGCACAGGCATCAGTGCAAATTATTGTACGACTGGTTTTGCTAAAAGTTAACTAAACAACATAATCATGTCAATATTAGATTTGTTCGTGAGAAAAGTACATAAAAATGTTCCTAATTAAAAAAAATCGTACAACATGATGGACCAAAACGTTGAGAAGGTGAACTTTAGACTTCCGTGCAGCCCTCGGAGGCCCGCTATCTCGAAACGACAATCCAGAGTTAATAACATCAATCACGCAACTTTAATTTTGTTTAATTCTTCTACTTTAGCAAATGATGATTCCTATTTGTCTATAAAATACTTTAATTAACTCAAAGATGATTCTCATTGGATAATTTACTTCATTAATATTGTGAGTATCTATTTACTTCCCTTGAATACGAAACTAAGTGCGAAGTAACTACAAATAATGTATTCTATTCAAATGGTTTTGATCCCCTTATTCTCTATTAGTAACTATTTCAAATAACGTACACTTTCTAACCTTTATGTTGCTTACTTATATTTGTACTGTTGTTACATTCATCGAGCTTATATTGAAAGAAGTTAGTAAACATAAAGTATTGAAAGTATATGCTAACACATATATTTTCATAATATATATATATATATATATATATATATTAAAACAAATGTTGTTAAAAACAACAGAACTCTTCTGTTTTGTTAGTCTTTTTTTATCTTTTCAATTCGTCGAATAATTTTTTTTATGTTGACATCGAATGAATTCATAAATACACCGTATGTTACGCGAACGTTTTCGACTCCTTCTGGGATCTTCATCAGGTGTTTGATAGTATAAAATGGTAAAAAATGACTAAAAGCGGGTGAAAGAATGGAACTTTTAAAAATACTACGGCAAACTGTGAACGCAAAAACGAACTTCTAAAATGAGATGGATGAATTACATCTTTAATTCATTTATGTATTCATGTATTTTTTATTTTTAAAGTAATAGCAGATTTATTTTAGTTTGTTGGAATAATTATGGAGAAGAAAAAGGGGAGATAGGTAATAATTAATTTAATAGAATGTCCGTATTTTTATAATTTGAATTGAAAATATAAAAAAACGACTAACAAAAAAGAAGTGTTCTGTTGTTTTTTACAACATTTGTATTAATTAAAAAATGGTGCCTAAATACACACACAAACACACATACACAAACAATAAAAATAGAGAGAAACACACATACACACACACATACACACACATATATATATATATATATATATATATATATATATATATGAGAAAGGAAGGGTGAAGGTTATCGGACGTAATGGGAAATAAAAAAGGAAAACACGAAAAAGGATGTTTTTTTTATATATTCATCAACGTTTTGTCTTTATTTATAAGACTTCCATGATGATAATTTTAAGATACTGACTTCAATAAGCCAGGATATCGGTCCTTCGCCCCCAGCAGTGGCCACTACTTCTTTTCATCAACCCATCATGTCAACCCAATATTTTCACGTACTTGCATGACGTTTTCTTAAAATTATGATCATCAGGAAGTCTTATAAATAAAGACGAAACGTTGATAAATATATAAAAAACATACTTTTTTGGTTTTTTCTTTTTTATTTCCCATATATATATATATATATATATATATATATATATATATATATATATATATATATATATATATATATATAAATAAATATATAAATAAACTTATATATGTATATGTATATTAGTGTGTACTTGTAAGGAATGCATATGGAAATAGTAAATGTTCACAGAAATAAATAATTGAAGGAACTAATGAAAATTATGCTTTTGGATTACTCGGTTCATGGTCTTTTGAATTAAATCATTAATATATATATATATATATATATATATATATATATATATATATATATATATATATATATATATATATACATATAGTGTTCAGAGTTGAATGGTTTCGATGAGAATCCGAGTAAGAGAGCTCAATGTACTTATTAACAGAGCAGGAATAAATTTAAAGGAAATAAACTAAACATATTAAGGCTGTTCGCATTACAAATTATTTCTACCTAGATGGGTCTCCTCAGACGCATGCACAGCCACATTTAGGAACTGAATGATCATTCCGTTTCGAGATGTGGCCGTGCACGCGTCTGAGGAGACGCATCTAGGTAGAGATAATTTTGAATGAGAACCGCCCTAATATGTGTTTACTTTATTTCCTTTAAATTTATATATATATATTAGTATTCCATGTATCCACATAAAGTTTTATAAGGATATATAGTTGTTTATGTATCAATTTTCAGTATGTACTTGAACAGTGCTCGATACGTCAGTAGAGCTAGGTAGTAAGCTATGAAAATATATTTATGGCAATTAAGTACACAGAGGTTCAAGTAAATATATATAATCAACATACAACTGTTTCGTCGTCTACAACTTATCAGTCTGTATAGAGATGGAAAGTGTAACAACACTGAGATTTGAGATGTGAGCGGCCAGTTACATCTAAATACGATTTGCAATCAAGTACCTATCTACTGCACGTATAAACTCACCAAGAAATTACAGCGTTACACGTATTCATGCTTACCGATGTGTGGAATGGACATCATTTGATTATTTAAGAGGACCGTTCGGCAAGTATTTAACACTTGACTTGTAGTCATCTTAGAAGAAGTCCCGCGTTAATGTGTTCAACAAATAGGAAGTTCTTGGAAAGAAACTGTTTATAGAACTCACGTTTGGTTTTTGATACACACATAAAAAAGAAATGTTTTTTGCAGTTTTTTTAATTTTGCAAGGATTCGTACCGTGTTGTGTGTCATTTCGTATTGGAATGTCCAGTGACGTCTAAAATACAGAATTGCGGTCAATTTATTATTAGAACTACTTCAAAGAATACATAAATACTAAATATGATAGGATGTACTGTGAATAATTTTTAAATCGCATTCGACAACAACCATGGGCCGGTTAGGTAGCATCACACACTTTGATGAACTTTAATTATTATCTCTTAAACCAAGAGACCATGGGGACACTGATGCCCCATCCGAACATGTTAAATAACTCGAATGGGCCAGTTAGTTAGTGCATATATTTGCTAGTACATATATTTGATCAGGTTGTGAGACATGAACTGTTTTAGACAAAAAAGGTCAAAGAGGTTAGCAAGGCTTCTAATCCTTATCGTGTGAATAAAAGTATATAATTAAAGTATGCGGATATGTCGTTAGATATGAGCAAGCAAGATAATTGTAATCTCAAGAAAGACTTCCCTTCCTGCCACAATGAGATGATCACAAACTAAAGTAATCGATCAACTGTGATTTAATTGATTAACTTTTTCTGTAATTGGCAGACTGTGACGTAATTAACGTTAACGTTGGTGTTCTCAAATTATTTGCCGGCTTCTGATAAGAAAAGTACGTCTGATAATGTTTGATTTTTAACAACATATTCAGAACGACACACGTCTTGACAACGGACAACAGAGACAAGAACAACAAATCATGAAGAGTGCATCGACGGTCGTCTCAGTCCGGTGGGTCATGAAACAATGTACGGTTTTATATAATTCCCGGAGTCCATCGAGCGATGGCTGTAATTAAGGACATAAAGATTTTCACAACACCTTATCTACCTCAAATCTTTCTAACAACTGACTATTTCAAAATATATCTCTTTAATTCAAATCTTTATTTCGTTCGACTAATTACAGTTGTGTACTCTCAGATCCTATTTACAACGCACCATTTTTCGTCTTCTTCATTGAAATAATATCTCACATCACTTGCTCTCCACTAGTCCTTTACTTCCTTCTACCACTTTCCATCATGATCCAATCATTTTTCTCTGGCGATGTCTTCATTTCTTTTCTATTTTCATCCTCCTGCTGTAACTTTTCCTCATCTGCATCATTCTCCATCTGATACCAATCATCTTAATATTCACTCTCTTCTTCGCAGTACCTTCTCTTTTTATCCCCCCTCCTTTATTCCTTTCTCCCCAATTTCTCTTCCTTCTCTTACTCTCTTCATACTCGTTTTTCTTTTTCATCAACGTTGTGCCTCTACCTCCACCTTATTCTTATACTTTCTTCATTTTTGTATTCGTTTTTGAATTATTTCTTTTTTCTTCTTCTTCTTCTCCTTCTTTTTTCTTCTTCTTCGTCCACTTATTTTTTCTGTTTCTTCTTCTTTTCTTCTTTGTCTTCTTCTTCATCTTTTTCTTCTTCTTCTTCTACCTTTTTTTGCTTCTTCTTCTTCTTCTTCTTCTTCTTCTTCTTCTTCTTCTTCTTCCTTTTTCTACTTCTTCTTCATCTTCGTCTTCTGTTTTTTCTACTTTTTCTTCTTTTTCTTCTTTCTTCTTTTTCTTCTTTTTCTACTTCTCTTTCTGCTTCTTCTTCTTCTTCTTCTTCTTCTTTTCTTCTTCTTCTTCTTCTTCTTCTTCATATTCTTCTTCCTCTTATTTCTTTTGATTTTCTTCTCTCTTCTTCTTCTTCCTCTTTTCCTCTCTTTCTTTTCTCTCTTCTTTTTCTCTCTTCTTTTTCTCTCTTCTTTTTCTTCTTCTTCTCTTCTCTTCTTTTGCTTCTTTTTTGCATTCTTTTTCTAATTATTATTTCTTCTTTTTTATTTTTCTTCTTCTTTTTTCCTTTTGTTTCTTCTTCTTTGTATTCTTATTTTGTTTTTTCTTCTTTTTATTCTTCTTGTTTTTATTATTATTTCTTATTGTTTCTTTTTCTTCTTCTTCTTCTTCTTCTTTTTTTTCTTCTTCTCACTTTACTTACTCTAATTATCCTTCTCCTTCTACCCATGTTCTGCATAATTACACCACGGCTATGCATCTTTATCCTTATTGCATTGTTTCTTCTATTGAATGCGTCCACGCATATCTGCAAGATGTTCAGTCTGTCTGTAGTTTGCTTAGGTTTCAAATATATTTTCCATTGTTAAAAGCGCAGATACAATGGACACATCTAAATAGTATTCGCCCTTCTCTCTATGCCTATCTATCTATCTCTTTCTCTCTCTCCCTCTCTGTCTTGTATTTCCGGTTGTACCAGTAATGGCGGATGACGAAACGAGGCAAAACCGAAGGTTAAAAAATAAACACGAAATGGACTAAAATTATAGAAACACTTGAGAAATGTTGTCTCCTTTTTATATTCTTTAATCTTAGTTTTGTGTTCAATTTAGTTTCACTTTCGGCGAGTTGGGAATGTGAATTGTTAAGTGTTGGAGTTTCATTGGCTAAACTGAAAACTGTCTGGATCACGTGATGAAGATGGAGAATGGAGGATAGAAATAATAAGGAATACAGACAGTGTCTGATGGAAATGGGAGGAGAAATAACATACAAAAGATGTTGAAAGTTTGGGGAAATTAAAAGGGGATTGAGAATACGAAGAAGAGAAAATTAAGAGAGGAAATTAACAGAAACTACAATTGAATAATAATAACAACAAAAACGTAAGTATGAATAGTAGTAACACAGGAAGAAGAAGAAGAGGAAACATAGATGGAAGTGAAGAATAAACAAATAAATACAGAAATTAAGAATAAAGAGACACATTAGGAAAAGAAGAAGAATACGAAAAAGACGCAGAAGGAAAAAATATGATGAAGAGAACAAGAAAAAAAAGGTAAGAGAGAAAAAAAAGAAGAAGAAGAAGAAAGAAAAAGAAGAAGAAGAAAAAGAAGAAAAAGAAGAAGAAGAAGAAGAAGAAGAAAAAGAAGACAACGAAAGAAAAAGAAGAAAAAGAAGAAAACGAAGAAGAAGAAGGAGAAGAAGAAAAAGAAGAAAAAGAAGAAGAAGAAGAAAAAGAAGAAAAAGAAGAAGAAGAAGAAGAAAAAGAAGAAGAAAAAGAAGACAACGAAAGAAAAAGAAGAAAAAGAAGAAAACGAAGAAGAAGAAGAAAAAGAAGAAGAAGAAGAAGAAGGAGAAGAAGAAAAAGAAGAAAAAGAAGAAGAAGAAAAAGAAGAAAAAGAAGAAGAAGAAGAAGAAAGAATAAAAAAGAAGAAAAAGAAGAAGAAAAAATAAAAAAGAAGAAAAAGAAGAAAAAGAAGAAAAAGAAGAAGAAAAATACAACGAAAGAAAAAGAAGAAAAAGAAGAAAAAGAAGAAAAAGAAGAAGAAAAAGAAGAAGAAGAAAAAGAAGAAGAAGAAGAAAAAGAAGAAAGAAAAAGAAGACGAATAAGAAAGAAGAAGAAGAATACGCAGACAAAGAATAAGAGTAAGAAGACGGAGAAAAAAAGAGAGGAAGAAGGACAAACTGACGATGAAGCAGAAAGAAAAGAAGTAGTATACAAAGTAGACAAAGAAAAATATGAAGAAGAAAACAGAAAAAAAGTAATAGATGAAGAAGAAGAAGTAACGAAAGGAGAAGATGACAAAGGATGCGTAGAATAAAAAGAAAAATGAGATGAAGAGGAAAGAGGTGAAGGCGGAGAAGAAAAAAGAAGGACAAAAAGAAGACGAAGAAAAAGAAGAGGTTTAAAAAAAGAGAGAATACGAATAAGCATGTGAATAAGAAGTAGAAGAAGAAAAAAAGACAAGAAAACGAAAGTGGAGAAAAAGCGAAGGAAAGGGAAAAGAAGAAGTAGACAATGACGCAGAAGTGAAAGAAAAAGTTGAAAAACAACAAGAAGAGATGAGAGGAGGAAAAAAGGTATACAAAGTAAGAAAATGCGAAAAAGAAAGAAAACGAGAATAAGGGGAAGAAGAGGAACACGAAAGAAAGAAACAGGACACAAAGAAAAAGACGAAAAAGGAAAATACGAAGAAAAGAAAGTGGAAGAAGAAGAAGACGGAAACAAAGATAAACACATAAAATAAGAACAAAATGCAAATAAACATAAAATAGGATAAAAAGGTGAAGAAGAAGAAGAACAAGAAGAAAGAGAAGAAGAAGAAGAAGAAGAAGAAGAATAAAAAAGAGAAGAAGAAGAAGAAGAGGAGAAGAATGAGAAGGAAAAGTGAGAAAGAAGAAGAAGATAGAGAAATGAAGAAAAAGAAAAAGAAAAAAGAAAGAGCAGATAAAGAACAAGAAGATAGAAGAAGAAGAAGAAGAAAAAGAAGGGATAGAAAAAAAGGATAAAGAAGAAGAAGAAGAAAGAGAAGAAAAAAAAGAAGAAGAAGAAGAAAAAGAAGAAGGAATTTTCATTGAAGTTGATTATAATACTTGTATATATAAGCTAAAAAAAATACTAATAAATATGAGCAGAAGAAGTGAATGAAGTGATCGGTTTTGTAACGAGAATGCTGAGTGGAGGTGTTTTCGAATGCAGAAAACGAACAGCAAACAAAACGTTATGCGAGAATTAATCAATGTTAAAAAAAGAACATAAAACAGGAATAGAAAAGAATGCTGAATGATGCAGAGTTTAAAGGCGAATAAAATATACAAATAAATATTTTGTCGGTGAACGGAACTGAACAAGAGACTGACACACCAATCATAATTATAAACAGTCACAAAATGATAAAAAAAACGATGAAGATTAGGAAAAAAACAAACATTAAGATCAAATTCAAAAGTCCATGAGGAGGAAAACCTGTACGCGAATTCTGAACATACGTCCATTCGTTAATGCGTTTAGCAACGAAATACTATTTCAAAGTTAAGCGTGACAGATCAACGAAAATTGTATTTCAAAATCAAACGCGACAGATCAAAGAAAATACTATTTCAAAGTTAAGCGTGACAGATCAACGAAAATTGTATTTCAAAATAAAACGCGACAGATCAAAGAAAATGCTATTTCAAAGTTAAGTGTGACAGATCAACGAAACTTGTATTTCAAAATAAAACGCGACAGATACAAAAACAATGCTATTTCAAAATTAAGCGTGACAGATCAACGAAAATTGTATTTCGAAATAAAACGCGACAGATGCAAAAAGAAATGCTATTTCAAAATTAAGTGTGACAGATCAACGAAACTTGTATTTACAAATAAAACGCGACAGATGCAAAAAAAAATGCTATTTCAAAATTAAGCGTGACAGATCAACGAAACTTGTATTTCAAAATAAAACGCGACAACGTGACGGACTAAAGTAAATTTAAAGTTAAGCGTTACAGATAAAAAAAAGAAAATGCTATTTCAAAGCTAAGCGTGGTAGATCAAATGCAGACCCAAATAAATTTTAACTTACGTTTAGCAGATGGTGGAAGACGCTATTTAAGATTTAAGCGTGACAGACCGCCCAACACATCAAATATACTTGCATCAATCGATAATCAGATGCGTCTACTTAAACTGTGCGTTTTGTAATTAAAACAATATTTCAGACGTAATTGTAACTAACCAACGAAGATACAATTTCAATCGTAGTCGTGACGGGCGGAGCGACAGACATCGACTATTATAGAAATGTTTGAACGCATCTAAGCGAATCTGTGTCGATTCAATCAGCGCACTTAGCGATCAAAATGTTATTTGAAGTCGACAACTTGTGCTTCTTAGAGCAATGCAGAAACAAATCTAGAAAAATGGTGATATGAAAATAAAGAATCTTAAAAAAAGTAGCGTGAAGAACTGGTAGCGCCAAATCTGCAGAACATATGCATGACTTTGTCAACAATATGGAGAGGGTTAAATTAATTGAAAAGAACTAATCTAAATCACACCGAATATATCACGAAAAGAACGACAACAAATCATAAAATAAAAAGAAAATGCACACCAAAAATAAAAAAAGGAAATGAAGCTATCAGTACGTCTTCGATTTGTTTTTGCGCAAAGGGACGAAATCACGCATGCGCACTGAAGGAGAAGTATCTCCTGACAATGGCGTGCATCTGACTTTTTGCGGCTATAAATCTGAACATGTAATAGGATAGAAAATGCATTCGCTTTCACGGTCAGAAGTAGCGCGTATGCAATCATCGCTTAGGCAAACATAAATATTATTGATAGAACACAAACCCATTAAATACTTGGAGAAGTTCAAGTTAAATCAGAATCCGAAAGTTAGTGTACAAAAACGATTATTTGTAATTAGCAGAGTGACACGACGTTGCCCAGGTATAATATAAAAATAATACCAGGGAGTAATGTTTGAGATAAGGATTGTTAATTTGGACTATTTGCATTATTAGGACAACTATTCTAATCTAGGATATTATTCTTACAACGTTTCGCCCGATGTAACATTCGAACTACTTCAAGTGCGTCCTGTCGAACGCGAGAATCTTCATGTCGAACTCAGGGATATGTTCTGAATTTCGAACGTGACACTTTATTAAATCCACAGAGGTAGATTGCTCTTCACATCGACATGTAGCAAAATGTTTGCAAATAATCAGTTTTAAGTGATTACCTTCTCGCGGTTAAAGGTTTAATGGCCAGGCTATACTAAGTATACAATTAAAGTTACTTGAACTTTTTATGCGGTCATCACTGATAGAACGAGAGCAATATATTACTGTGGATTAAATGAAGCATTCAGTCAATCATAATTATGAATTGGTTCAACAAGACACCCCCTAAGAAGGCTGAAACGTTGTGTGAATAACATCTAAGATTAGAAAAGTTGTCAACATATATATATATATATATATATATATAAATATATATATATAAATATATATATGTATATATATATATATATATATATAAATATATATATATTTATATATATATATATATATATTTATATATATATATATATATATATATATATATAGAGAGAGAGAGAGAGGGGGGAGTATTATAAGGCTATCACAATGCAAGAAATGGAAATATGTCGGCGTTGAGAAGTAAGACAAAAACAAGTGATTTTAATTATATATTTTTTCAAAAACTTTTTAAAATAATTTTTTTCCCTATATAGCAAATCTTACTTGATTAGGCAAAACTTCAACACTGATCTAATCTGTGCGACCGTGTTCCATAATATATTTCGAGGAAGATCTCTTTGTCAAAAACGTGTGGATGGCAATATTTTTTGTCTTACTGCACAACGTCGACTTATTTACATTTCTTGCATTGTGATAGCCTTCTAATACTCCTCTATATACGTATTACACACAATCCTTCAAGCAAACTACCTCTCCTTATTATATATATATATATATATATATATAGAAAGAGAGAGAGAGAGAAAGAGAGAGAGAGACAGAGAAAGAGAGAGAGACAGAGAGAGAAAGAGATAGAGAGAGATAGACAGAGAGAGAAAGAGATAGAGAGAGGGAGAGAGAGAGAGAGAGAGAGAGAGAGAGGGAGAGAGATTTTATTTTATTTTAATTATGGAATTTAATACTGGCACAAACGCACTATCCTCTTTCTAGTATTAGAATAATATCAAAGATTAAATAAAAAAATAAATTACGAAAAACAACAACAACCAAAACACTATAAAAAGGTTAACATCACGAAGAGGAGAAATAAGACACAACTTCCTGATGACGATCGCGAGATCAAACACGCTTGAGTGATGGCCGATGTAACAACCCTCACAGCCATGATGTTTAAACTACCACCCGAGACCAGAAAACTCGCTCGCCGCGTCGAGAAGATAAAGAAGATTATAAAAAAAGAAAGCTCCGCAGTATTCAATGAAGCCTGCATTAATAAGGATTTGCTGCCTAAAAATACACACGTACATACATACACACACACATGAATATATATATATATATATATATATATAGTAACCTACATACAGACAGTTTCGCTGTATCACAGCTCTTCAGTGCGGCTAGACCAGTAAGTGTCTCAAGCCGGGATTGAAACTCAACCGTCGAGCTGACAGTCGGCGCCACTACCCCTGCGACACTGACTGAATGTGATATCTCAATGTAAACATTTTCAAGTGCCGGAAGCTCGAATTAGTTTTACCCAATGAGCTAT
This sequence comes from Sepiola atlantica, assembly GCA_963556195.1. Classification (NCBI taxonomy): domain Eukaryota; kingdom Metazoa; phylum Mollusca; class Cephalopoda; order Sepiida; family Sepiolidae; genus Sepiola; species Sepiola atlantica. The sequence goes on along the minus strand of OY744516.1, from coordinate 235,147,454 downwards.
ACCTTATAGCTAATGGAATTGCCAATATCTTTACAAATATGATCTACCCAAGAAAGGGCGCTTCATATAGTCATCCAAAAACAGACTGTTTAGCTGTATCACATCACTTCAGTGCGGCTAGACCATATATATATGTATGTATATATATATATATATATATATATATATATATATATATATATATTATATATATATATATATATATATATATATATATATATATATATATATATATATATATATATATATATATATATTAATATTATAATAATGGTTATGCCAAAACAATTATGTTCTGCATCCAAAACCACTTTATATATCAGACAATTTTTATTTTCGGCATGTTAGTACATTCGGTGAAAACAGGGAGTTTCAAAGGCCGGCAGCTCGAGGAATAAAATTTATCGAAATAGAAGGCTCTCCGGCATCTGGGGATCTTCTCAGTGAATGGATAGGATGAAGCTGATTGTCGAGTTGCTCGGATCTATTTACGTCGAGGAAGCACCAGAGCAGCGAGTTCATCGGAGCACATTCCATTGAAGTACTTGTAAACAAGTAAAAAGATGAAACATTGCGGCGATGGGATTCTATTATTTTGTTGTATTTAACATTAAGTTTTTTGCGTAGGGTGTAACTTTAGACGGGTTCACCCCCTAAATAATGAAGTTTACATGTTACATTCCGTGTTGTCGAGAATATATATTTTTACATTCATAATGATCGGGTGATTAGTTAAGGAGTTTTTCCTGTACAACGAGATATATCTATTTAAACATATGCACGTACCTAACTTTATATATATGCACCCCTTAAATGGTAATATTTATAAAATAAGTGCCATGTTTCTCACGCTGTTGCCTAGAATATATATTCAAAAACACATAAGTATCTCTCCGTCAGTTTATATATATATATATATATATATATATATATATATATATATATATATATATATAGAGAGAGAGAGAGAGAGAGAGATATGATCTAAGGTTAAGATCAGATTCGAACTCTGCCTGATGAGATCTCAGTTATAATAGCTGTTGATCGATAACATCGACATGCCAGTGTCGCAGATGTTGTACATGTCTGTGTAAATAAAAATAATCATATATATATATATATATATATATATATATATATATATATATATATATATATATATATATATACATATATATATATATATATATATGCTTAACTATATATAGAAAGAGATATAGACATACTTAACTTCACATATATATATATATATATATATATATATATATATATATATATATATATATTTGTGTGTGTGTGTATGTTTAATAAAAGAAAAATAATCAAGAGACGAAAGATTTTATCGGTTTCATTCGGATCAACGAACGCCTTCAGAAAAAGTGAATATTTTAAATTCATTCGATAACGGTAAAACATAGGAAAAAGAAGAACGCCCAAATAGACGTCCTTGGCACGTGTTTAACTATTAAACAAAAAAAAATGAATAATAAACGCGTGCAGACATACGTTAAAATAGGAAAGGCGGGTACAAGAATAAAAAGGAAAAAAATAAATTGAAATATCAATGAAATGTAGTAAAAAAAGAAACTCTCACTACTCTAGATATATCGATTATACCCCCCTTATTTATTCACATTACATTAATCTCCATGATATAGTCGACAAACTCAATAAAATATTCTTATAAACTATTATCATGCCCGGTCTCCTTGCTTTGGTGCATTTATTTGCTTGTACCTTCATCTAAATTTTCAAATTCTGCCTCCTATTAGTGTACCATGTGTTTTCATGTGCAAAGTACAGATGTTTGTATAGTTCCTAGTAGACTGCCATTCCCACGCAGTTGCATCTGTTTTTGTATTTTTTAGGGGGGGGACTTCTTTGCTGAATTCATTTATAATGTGATTTACTATTTCCGCCTTTTTGTCCACAGAGTACATTTACTGTTTCCCTGGATTTGTCTATTTTGATATAACGCGTTCTTAGCTCGTTGTTCTATGCGACTGCCAATAGTGAGTTCGTTTCTCGTTTTAAATCTCCTCTACCTAGCCATGACAATTTTGTTTTAGTCATTTTTCTTGTTATTATTTAGAATTATTATTATTCGTTATCCATCTTAGAGGGAGAGAAATAGAAGTTTGAATATAAAGTTGTTACAGACGCGATTTTTCTTCTATTTTGTGTTTTTACAACCCCGTGCAACGTCGGGTAGCCCTGCTAGTCTTATATAAAAGTGAAAAAATCTGTTATTTTTCCATCAAATTGGCACACATGTATCTCGTGTAAACGGACACGCGTATTCAAATTGAATTGCTCAGCAAACAAAAGAGTCACTCTTTAAAGTTACTGAGTTAATCTATATTGAGAAAAACTAACAATCAACACACGATTTTTCATAAATATTACTTATTATTATGAATCATTACCACATGGGCCTTAGAATATCTAAAAGAAAATTATGCCAGCATGACAGACCGATCGATTGAACGACAGAAAAAGTCTTTCATTGAGATGCGAGGCGTATCAGTAATATCAATTTAACATCGTGTTTTATATTACATAGTGTAATATGCAGAATCCTGTTTAAAGATGAATAACATGATTTAAGGCAAGTCTCATCTATCTGATTAGTATTTTTTTTACATATTTAACCCCAAACAAGGCAGGCCGCCACTGTAGACGTAAAGGGTTACTGAGAATTTGGGCGTGGGCTTTGGGTGTCATCCCAAGTGTGGAGCAGTGTAGCGAGATGTCTGTTTACATTAGTTTTAAACTTCTGCATGTCGGTACAGTCAGGGAAACAGAGAGCATGGAGGGAGTTCCATAGACCTGCAGCACGAGGAAAGAAGCTATTGGAGGAGAAGACTCTCCGGCATCTGGGGACCTCCACAGTGAATGGATGGGATTTAGCTGATTGTTGAGATGGTCTATTGAATTTACGTCGAGGAGGCACCAGAGTAGCCAGTTCATCGGAGCACAAAATATTTAGTCCTGTGACATATTTGAAAGTATAAAAACACTTGCATCATCATTATATTTCAGTTTCACGCCAGTTTTACATGCTGAATTTTAAAAATTGACTTTCAAATTAGCTGATCTCTGACCAGGTCTTTATTTATCCCTTTTTCTCCTAAATCCATCTTGTTCACTCCCTCCATGTTTTTCTCTGCCTTTCCCTGTCAACTGACCGTATTACCTCAACTGTTCAACAACTACAGACCAAGAACATCTCATACATTCTTTCAATGTGACAACACCAACGATATCTTCTTTTTCTGCACACATTACCCGATATCCAGACTTAATCTTCCTCTGACGTCATCAGTCTAATCCTGTCTTTAAGACTTGCATTGCTACATCCATCGTATTATTCTGATATAACTTCCTTGTGTTTAACGCATGTCCCGAAGCCTCATTGGCCAGGTTTCATTTTCATACATTATCACAATATGGACACATGCCTGATAGTATCTTCCTTTTGTCAACTGTGCTAAGTAAAGACAATGGCTAATAATGGCTTTCTACTGGTAACTCTGGCAATCACTCAAGCACCTGTTTCTACCCGTGCTCAAATAGTACTGCTAAGGTAACTAAAATTCCGAACAACCTTAATAGCCACGTCATCCAAATATACTTTCTCGTGACATATGAGGTCTAAGTCGTTGGTTTGAAAGTTGCAAATTATCTGGAGGTGCTAAGTTCAATCCTGGGCGAAGGCAGTGAATGTAACTTTCAGCGACAGCAGCAATACGGCGATAAGCAGCAGCAGCAGCAGCAGAACTGAAAGAATTAAAGAGTGTGTCCCAGAGCCAAAAACTGGAATCTGAGCGTGGTACCCCCGTGACAATAAAGGGATTGGGTTCGAGAGGTCAGACAAACGTTTTCTGAATTCGATGATGAAGGTCGGAGGGCAGAACGGCCGAAACGTTGTGATAGTCAAGATGAGGAAGTCAGTCCGAACACTAAAATCCATTATACTTTCTCCACATCTGAGTTCTCATCTGTCTCTTTGCCTTACGCTTCTTGCACACAAACTAGTTATCATCTCTCTCCACTACAATTTTTTGGGTACGTAATACTTACAAGTAACAGAAAGATTTCGTTGCAACCAGCCCCTTTTCTATAATGTGAGCAGTTTACAAATTAGCAAAGAGAGGCATCTACTGTGCGACCCTGCTTGTTAGGATCATATAGACCGCTGGGTATGTGACATAGTCACTAACACTTAATAGATAAGGACATTGACCCATTTTAAAATTAATATATTTTATACATAGTGAGAGACTCGTATTTGGCTCTTCTTTCATAAATCCTAGTTACCTGTCCGCGCAGAAAAGGTAGAATACAGACAAGAGTATCATCCTGACATCCAGAGGCGAAGAACATCCCCAGTCCCTATTAAAGTTCTATAGAACAATCGCACGTGTTCTGTGCACGGACCGTTGAAAACATGCAGCGACGCTTAACAAAGCTAGATAAAAAAGACGAAGACATAGGTTAAAGAAAAAAATGCCTCTGGTATAATTGTGCCGGATTTACAGCTTATCCATCCATAAACACAGCGTTGAATCTTTGTCTTGCCAGAATGCAATCGCATAGAAAGAAAGGGAGAACGTATAGACGTTGTGCGGAGTGGGAGTTGAGGTATGTCATCAAGAGTTTAAGTCATGCGCCAAATTCAATTTATATGATATGTACGCTCGTTTGGTCAAGTACACACTGGTAACTCACCAAGGCATGAGACGCACGGAGAGACATTATACATTCGATTTCGCGGACAAATTAACTAGTAGAGGTCCTCATTTATAACGGTTGCACGCACGCATACGTGCGCTCAAAATTATAAAAATATATATATATAGATAGATAGATAGATATTTAGTTATTTGGTATAATTGTTTTTATACATACAAAAAAATTATTTATGGCTAGAAAACTATTTATTATTTAATATATATATATATATATATATATATATATATTAACTTAAATTATATACACATACATTTCATGCCAAACCCACAGTCGTCAGTATGGGAGGAAGCAATACCCGCCGGACACACGGTTCGAACCCGAATGCGAGAATCATGTTTATACTATGCAGCCAAGGAGCGTACCAATGGTCCACCACGCACTGTTCAAAAACGAAAATTAAATTAACATGTAAATAGCAAAGACGTCGGATATCCAGCAAGCAGTCGAGATAACTCAATAAGCCGGGGTCTACAGTTATGCATTTCACAGAATTAAGACTTGCTGTCAACTTAACTTAAAGTGATTTATCTTGCGTTTCGATTGTAATTTAAATGACATATTCCGAGCCAATGTATACGAGGCCTGTCCAAAAAATATCTAACCTTAGGCCAGAAAAAATATTTCAAATACGTGACAGGGGTTGGGTCCCAAATCCTCTATCAAAGTAGGCCCTTTGTGCTTGCACACACTTAGCCCACCGATCTATGAACTGCCGAAAACACCTCCAGAAGTCTTCTTTTGGAATAGCGTTTCTCTCCGCTATCGAGTTAGATTCAGCAGGTGTTCGGAGAAGATGCAATCGGTGTAACACAAATTACGCAGTGGGTCAAACGATTCAAAAATGGCCGCACATCAGCAGAGAGTGACTAGCGTTCTGGCGGGCCCAAAACTACTCGGGTGCAGTTGTTGTTTAGAGGGGACGAAAAAAAGAGATAATACGGAACGGGACGGCGGAGATGAACACGATTCCAAAAGAAGACTTCTAGAGGTGTTTCCGGCAGTGGATGGATCGGTGTACTAAGTCAGTGCAAGCACAAGGAGCCTACTTTGAAGGGGATTAGTATCCCAACCCCGTCACGTATTTGAAATATTTGTTCTGGCCTAAGGTCGGATTCGTTTTAAACAGACGTCGTATATGAGTAAAACTCTCGACAAGTAATTTAACATAAATGATACGCTCCGAGACACAAGGAAATCAAAAGATGGACAACTACAAGACAAACATTTTACTATAAGATGAACACCAAATGAAGAATTCTATGTAACGCAACGATGAAGAAATAAATACGTACATGTGATGTAAACTAAATATAGTTACAAGCTACACAATGTAGCAAGACATATATAATGAAACGGATATCTAACAAATATTTACTTGTTATAGAAATCAGCTAGTACACTAATACGTTAAATGTATGAAAACAGATATTTACGAAGACAGAAAACAGGTAGGGACATAACAACACATAAGGACTTGATAAACATACAGTTACATGGTACACAATTTTAGAGAAATATACAATAAAACAGGTAGTGTACATATTTACGCATTACAGGTACGCATGTAACACAGATATACGTTTCATGTATGAACATCGATGATGACACGGACGAAAACACTGCACGAATAGACAAATATGTCGATAAGAATATAGTGCACACAAACATATTTCAATATATATATATATATATATATATATATATATATATATATATATATATATATATATATATTAGTATTTCATGTATCCACATAAAATTATATAAAGAGATATAATTTTTTATGTATCAATTTTCAGTATTTACTTCAACAGTGCTCGATACGTAAGTAGAGCTAAGTAGTAAGCTATATAAATATATTTATGGCAATTAAGTTACACAGAGGCTTCCGCGTTTTAGCCTGATGATTCCATCCGGTATGAAACGCGGAAGCCTCTGTGTAGCCTAATTGCTATGAATATATTTTTATAACTTACTATATATATATATATATATAAGCTATGAAAATATATTTATGGCAATTAAGCTATACAGAGGCTAACTGTATGGGCTGCTTTGACAACTAAACATCTCATTGGTCCTTATTTTTTTTATACGAATGTCAATAAAGAAAACTACCTGTCAATGCTGCAAGAACTTTTAATCCCTCAATTAAAACAGCGAAGGATATACTCAAAATCCATCTTCCATCAAGACGGCGCTCCTCCGCATTGGGGACTCAATGTCCGAAAATTTATTTATTAGAAGTTCCCAAATCGATGGTGGGGTCGATATGGGCGAATCAATTGGGCTCCGCGAAGCCCTGATTTGACGCCGTTGGACTATTTTTTGTGGGGATATTTACGTGACCAAGTATTTGCCACGCCAATAACTAACATCGGCGACCTCAAATCAAAAATCACTGCCGAGTTTGTTAAAATTAATCAATCAAATATGCTACAAAGAGTCGTAAATTCCTTGCAAAAAAGAATGGAGCTTTGCATGCAGAACGAAGGTGGACATTTTGAAAATTTGCTGTAATTTAAAACTTCCTTAAATGAATTTGTTGAATAAACTTTCTGTTTTGTATTACCGTAATTTTAACTATAGAATTTCAAAAATAAATAGCTAAGTGACTTATAGAACACCCTTATGTGTGTATGTGTGTGTGTATGTGTGTGTGTGTGTTTTCTCACCGAATATGATCTGAGGGAAGGATCGGATTCTAATCCTGCCTGATGAGATCTTAGTTTTTAACAGCTGTAGATCGATAATATCGACATGCCAGTGTCGCGGATTTTGTACATGTCTGTATGAATAAAAATAATTATATACATACAAGTTCTATTTGATATTCAGCACTTTTTATAAGTTGACATTCTTTGGATTTGTATCCTGTGGATGTTTACTTTACCTGAATTACTATATATATATATGCGTGTGTGTATGTGTGTGTGTGTGTGTGTGATATATATATATATATATATATATATATATATATATATGTATGTGTGTGTGTGTGTGTTTGTATAGATATATGCCGTTTGTGTGGGTTCTATGCAATAATCATGAATGTTTTCCTTCTCTTTTAATTTAAATAGAAATATTATTGTAAATAGTCGAGTAAGTTGTTTTCCTTTTTGCTCTTCTGTTATTTTAATTCGGTTTTGTTGTCGATATTCAAGTTGTTATTGCAATCGTTCTAGATGAAGATGTTTATTATTAAACCTTGGTCTGAAAATCGATCCCGAGGGAGGAGGGGACTCCACTCTCGTTTTTATTCACTCGCAGCCAATTTCGGTTTGTTTTGTGTTATAAAAGAAAATCAGTTATGTTTTTTGTATTGGCTTCTTCCTATTAGTTGTTTTCTTCTTCTTCTTCTTCTTCTTCTTTTTCTTCTTTTGTTTCTTCTTCTTCTTCTTTTGTTTCTTCTCCTCCTTTTGTTTCTTCTTCTTCTTTTTCTTCTTTTTTTCTTCTTCCTCTTCTTTTTCTTTTGTTTCTTCTTCTTCTTCTTATTATTATTATTATTATTTTTATCTCATGCTTCTTTAGCTTCCGCTACTTTCTCTTTTTTTCCGCTTCTTCCTCTTCTTTTTCCTCTTTTTCTTCTTTTTCTTCTTCTTCCTCTTCTTTTTCCTCTTTTTCTTCTTCTTGTTATTTTGTTTATTATTTTTACTAATTTTTATCCTTGTTACTTTTTTATTTTTATTATTATTCATGTGTCATACTTTTTCTTGTTCAGTGTTCGTATCATCCATTTGACTTCTTATTATCATTAAAAAAAAACATATAAAAGTCGATCAGTATTTCAAATCTGCGAATTTCATTTGCAATCCTCGAGAAATAAGGACTCACAAATGATCAGTTTACGTTGAACTTAAAAGACAAACTGAACACAGAACGCAGTCGCAATGAACGCAACAACCCTAAGACTGAATATCAGACGAGAATAACAACCAGTCCCGCAGAGTGTGGGACATTGTGACTGCGATAGTCTTGCTCTGTGGATTTTATTCTATCTTTTCTATTTAGTCACCTCTTATCACGGCCAAAGGTCACTCGAGTATAAAGGTTGGTGAGACTACAATCATCATCAGCTGAAAGACGAGAAAAACTATGGGAGCATTTAATATTGGTCAATAGTATCAACTTATTACTTGTGTGGCGGTTCTTAACAAGAATTTATTCCCATTGAACTTAAAGAAGACCAAGTTGTAATCTACAGGGAAGAAGTCCCCTGGAAATGTGGTTCATAGACGGGGAAGTCCTCGAAAAGAAGCTCTGTCGCTAGGCATGTAGAAAGGGAGAAAGGAAAGTCTTTTTAGATGTGGTTCAAAAGGAGTTACTGCTATAAATGTCTTACAAAAAGGAACCAAATATCGGAACTCAGTCGAGCACATACGACAGTAATGACGATAGAGCAGAAAAAGACAAGTAACACCACTTATGAAAAGAAAGGTTTTTTTTTTTATCATAGTTCATCCCAAACAAGGAAGGCCGCCACTGTAGGTGTAAGGGACTACTGAGAAAGAAAAATGGGGTGGGATTCAACCTAAATTAGGAGCTGCGCAGCAAGATGTCTGTTCACGTTAGTTTTAAATTTCTGTATGTCAGTAACGTCAGAAAAGCAGGAAGCAGGGAGAGAGTTCCAGAGTCCAGCAGCACGAGGAAAGAAGCTTTTGAAGTAGAAAGCTCTACAGCATCTGGGGACATCCACAGTGTATGAATGGGATTTTGCAGATTGTCGGGTTGTTCTAGTGAATTTACGTCGTGGGAGTACCAGAGCAGCAAGCTCATCAGAGCAAAATCAATTGAGGTACTTGTAAAACAGGCACAAGGAAGCAACATTGCGGCGATGGGACAGAGGCTGGAGCTTGGTGGACAGTGAAGGACCTATCAAGTTAGCAACTCTTTTTTTAACCTTGTCTAAGAGGGAGAGACTAGCGGATGATGCACGAGCCCAGATGGGGCAACAATACTCCATGCATGAGCGGATGGTGGCTTTGTAGAGATATAGGATACTGTCAGGTATGAGAAGTTTACTAGGACGGTATAGAGAGCCCACCTTATTTGTAGCAGCCTTGGCAATGTTTTCGATGTATTTATTCCAATTCATGCTATCTGTGAAAGTTAGGCCGAGGAGTTTGAATGATGAACTCTCAGGTAGGTTGCAGGGAAGAGAAAAGATAACTCCCTATTCAATTCGGTAGAGTCTTAGGAGAAACATTGTTCATCGTTTTGGTTTATTGAAAATCGCCTGAAGGACCCTACGTAGAATGTCGACGGTTCTTGTTACTCTTATAAGCCAGGGTGCACCTCCCTTTGTGCCCTTACATTTCAATCTCCACATTCCGATTTTGTGCCACATCTTCTTGGGTTGGAGGGGAGTAAATACCGGGCAAACATGAACGCCCGACCTAAAAAAAATGAGCTAATCAATTGAATAATTTAAATATAATCTGAGTGTAAAGTGTGTAATTTATTAAAACGTAACTTGAATATTAATTCTGTTTTAAATAATCAAAGTATACACCAAAGAGAAAAAATGTAGAGGATACTCGTTCAGGAATATATATTGTCTTAGGATGATGGATGTATACTATAAAAGCTTATCTGATGTATTTATTTGTATATATTTATTTGTATATATTTAGCTGTTGAAAGTCAAGCCAGTCATTAAAAATCATAATTTTCGATATATTTATTTGAATTTTTATTTGGTTTGTTTTCATAGAAGACAGGATAAAAATAATATTTATAGTTAAAAATATTACACATTTTATTTGTCTTAATTATTAATTGAAGATAAAGTCATATTTTTCTTAATAGTATAATATAACGACCACTTTTTTCTGTTTGTCTGTCTGTCCGCCGGTGAAATTTTAATGTAATACTCTTTCAACTTCTTTATATACTGTTATAAAAACTCGCTAAGACACCAGACGAGTTTTGCAATTTACATAATTCATTCCTATTGAACTTCAATAAATTCATATTTGCAAATACACACTTATAACTGCTATTCTCAAATTTGCATATGTATTTACAATATTTTCTGATAATAAAAATTATTCATACACTTAATTAAACACATTTCCTTCAAAATCCAGCCTGTTTTTAAACCATAATTTGAATGGCAAATTCTGTTAAAATTGCAAAGTCATCTTTCCGGAAGTGACGCCATTGTGAGAGGATTTTTTCATATTATAATTCTTTATTTTCATTACCTTGTTAAGACAAGGTGTTTTGTTGTAAATTGAAGTTAAGTAGGGCATATTCCGGCCATTACTAAATGGATGACCATTTTGGAAGAATAAATTGCTGACTCATCTTTCCGGAAGTGATGTCATTGTGAGACGATTATTTCACATTATTAATCTTTATTTTCATTACGTTGTTAAGACAAGGTGTTTTGTTGTAAATTTAAGTTAAACAAGGCATATCACGATCATTACTAAATGGGTGACCATTTTAGAAGAATAAATTGCTGACTCATCTTTCCGGAAGTGACGTCATTGTGAGAGGATTTTTTTCACATTTTAACAGATATTTTTTTATCGCAAAAAGAATACCAGTAAATTATACAGACTGATTTAGAAAGCACCGTGGAATTTCCACAGGGCCTCGCTCGTTAATAAAGTCATAAATTGTGGGATTCATAAATATAAGAAAGCCCAAATAAACGAAGCATAAAAATTAATGAATTACAAACAACAACTATTAATCTGTTCGTATCTAGAAATACATATCTCCTCAATTTCTACTTCATTTGGCACAAACGTTCTTAACTGAGACTGTCATCTCAATACCGTGTTAACATCACATGGATCGATTTCAAATAATGAAGGGGGCGGGGATACGAGATATGTTTATTGAAACAAGGCTAAATTAAAAAAAAAATAATAAACATATATCGTACCCCCTCCCACTTCATAATTTAAATTAATTCCAGCCGCCACCAACGTTCGTCACTACTCCCGCCACATTTATTGTAATAGCTGTACTACTTCCTAATGATTTTATACTCCAACCGCCGTTTGACACTCTAACTATCTATTTGTATCTCATAATTTGTTTTTTTCATAAGTTGCCGCAGGTTTTAAGCCGGCCGCCGCCTCCGATCCATTTCAAACATTTTGTACTTATGTGTTGTTTTCTTCAGACAATCATCCTAATGAAGTCTTATAATAAAGACGAAACGTTGATGAATAGATAAACAATATTTTGTGCGTTTCCTTTTTCAATTTACATTATGTCGGAACACTTTTTCCTTTCTTTATCATATATATATATATACATATATATACTATCAGAGCTACCCAGTGTTATCCAGGTTAGAGTTAAGGAATGCATCATATGCACCATCATGGTAGGGTGAGTTTACTTCAACACAACCTTGATTCGGTCAGCTAGATATCTTACTCACCGAGCTATTTAGATATATGTTAATACTCTAAAACTTACGCCAATAAAAATATAATTTTCATTATATAATCGTTTGATAATTGTATTTACTTCTTTTAAGGGGCAGCCAGAAACCCCATAATACTTCCTCCACATGCAAATTGTGCATGTGAATACAATAATATTAAAAGTACACTTCCTTGTATGTCTTCGTTTTTAGTGGCAGACGTGCACAGACAAAATGATGTTCTCATTGATATATATATATATATATATATATATATATATATATTTCATTTGAATCAAAGGGAAAACAGTTTTTATTGTGGGGGGTTGTGCCCCCGAGGATCCTCTTTATATTATTAAAAAAATTGCTGAAAATTTGAGAATATACATATTTTGTTGTCATTTACCTATGGTTTAAATTTCATTTGAATCTGAATGAAAACACTTTTCAGTTGGGGAGTTGTACACCCGAGGACCCCCAGCGTTGAAGTGATATATTTATCATATAGCCTATAACCTTTACTGAGAGGTCAGTAGTCCACATGCCAATTTTCAATCAATTCTGTCCAGCGGTTTGGGTGAACATAAAACACAACGATCAGACGGAGACAGACAGACAGAGTTACTATTATATATATATATATATATATATATATATATATATATGTATAGGAATAGATGAAGTGAAAGAATATATATATATATATATATATATATATATATATATATATATATATATATATATATATATATATTATTGTAAAATCAATAGAATTTTTAATAATATTTATGTCGTGCATGCTTGCGGGTCTTAAAACCAGCAAAACATTGTTCTTAAGAAAATAGATATCAGCTATTGATAACTGAACCATTTAGACATTTTCTTGAAACTCATCTAAGCAAAATATACTTGACGACCATGTTATGTGTGGAACAATTTATTAAACGATAAAAGATTTAATAGAGAGACGGTAAACAGTAAAAAAGAGGAAAAGGCAAGAAAAGTTCCGACAGACCTCAAAAGGTAAAATACAAACCAAAAAAAAACGTATGAATTGGTATGAATACAAGAGATAAGGGTTTTATTCGCTAGTTCCATTTTGCAATTATATACTTGCGATTTTGCCAAAAGGTAGAATGGAATATCAGGATTGAATGGTTTCGCCATTACAGAGTGAAAAATCACCCCTCAGGAGAATCGCAAGAATTTGATCTGAAATAAAAGTTCGTTATTTATTTATTTATTTATTTATTATTGTTAAACTTACGCCTGTCAAAAACATCCACACACACATCCACACATATACCTTTACAAACGAAGACTTATACACGTATACATTTAGGAGTAGTCTCTCAATCACGCGGACACACACATACACATATATATATATGTATATACATACAGAAGGATTTTACAAATATCTTAGTGTAAGTCGAAACAATTGTATGCTGAATAAAAAATAAGTTTTATGAAATGACATGAGTGTGTCTTTTATAACATTGATATGGCATATAATAAGATAAAAAATATTAAATATATATATATATATAGTTTTTGTTATTTTTTACATACGCATATATTTACATGTAGTCTCGCAATCACGTAGACATACATACACACACACACACACACACACACACACACACACACACACACATATATATATATATATATATATATATATATATATATATATATATAATATACACTTTTAAACTAGAAATGAGTTAATCTGCATTTGTTTCCCTAAGCCTAAGATTTCTTTATTGGTACATTATAATTACACAAAGTATATGATAAAATATTTCTCAGTTTGGAGACAGATTTCTGTTTGAAAAAAATCTCATTATTCCTAATTTGCAATTAGCTGAAAAAAAATGAACCATTCTTTTACTAAGTTTCTATTTTTAACTCTCACCCTCTCTCACTTTATGTTGTTTAAACCCCGTTCTCATAGTCCACCGTATATATCACTCTTGCTTCCGCTACTCTCTTACTTTATGCTTATTAACACTCGAACATACGAAAGAAAGGAAAGACCAACAAAAAATTAGAATAGTCCATAATAAACAAAAGGGAAAATCAACAGAAGTATATATTACTATTTAACCCAAACGAAGCTGTAGAGGAAAAATAGACAGAAAGAGAGAGAGAGAGAGAGAAACATAGCGAGCAGAAGTCGAATCATTTTTGATTTAAAAAAATTAGATTTTCATATTTAACTGGCTTGATAAACTCACTTTTTGCATTGGTCAAATAAGCTACCTACGCTCAATAGGTTACACAACTAATATATATATATATATATATATATATATATATATATATATATATATATATATATATATATATATATGCTTTTCTGCTACTAAAAACTTCCATCAAACCCTCCAAACTAATGGCTACCCCGCTCCCACCATAGCCCGCCTAAATAAGCCAAAAACACGTAGACACAGCATTCTCTCTAACACACGTTTCTTAAAACTCCCTTTCTTCACCGATAAAATCACCACATCCACCCGCAAGGCTATACATAAAGAAAACCTTGATATACAACT
>OY744516.1:235115251-235127751 GCA_963556195.1 Sepiola atlantica | reverse complement strand
ATATTCAAATATCTATGTATCTCATATAGAGATTAAGTGTTAGCCTCTGGAAGGGGGCTCTTGATTTCTGAGAACTTCGATTGAAGTAAAATGAAACAAAAGGTGAAATATTATATATGTATATATGATTATTCTATGTATACACACATATAATATTATTAGCTGATATATATTTTGTATAGCTTTTGATTATTTAGTTCAACAGTTCTCAATACGTGAGTAGAGCTTTTAGTATGGCAGCAGAGCTAACCTATAAGGCATTATTTGATACAAGCACCAAATTTGGTACAAATGTACTTTAACATATGGCGAACATTTCCAGATATTGAGCCACTCGGAATTCTCTTTCCATATCTGTCAGATTGTAACCATCGAATTACTTTCCTCGGAAAACAAACATTTGGACACCAGAATCGAGGAATAGCAGCATTAGACCGAAAGATAATCGAAAATGTAGGTTTCAAACTATGGCCATTTTGAAATCCAATATGGCGGCTCATTGGTACAAAATATGCGATGCAGATTGTTACCATTATATTCCTTGCTCCCCCAAAACATACATTTAGACACCAGAATCAAGTCAATAGAAGCATTAGACCCAAAGAAAATCGAAAATGTAGATTTCAAATGGCGGCCATTTTGAATTCCAATATGGCGGACATGAAGGGAGAATTCCGAGTGGCTCAGTATCTGAAAATGTTCGCCATATATCAATGTACATTTGTGCAAAATTTGTTGCTTGTATCACAAAAGGCACAATCCCTTTGAAATTTCGAGCTAAACCGCTCCCATATTTATAGTAGACGTGTGAAAATATATCTAAACTCTAGTGAATAATGCACCAGTCCAGATTTGACAACACTACTCCATGCATTAGCGGATGGTGGCTTTGTAGAGATGCTGTCAGATGTGAAAAGCTTTCTAGCACGATAAATGGAGCCCGCTTTCTTGCAGCAGTCTTGGCAATTAGTAAACATTTCTATTCGAATTAACAACTTAAAATTTACTTATTATGTTTCGGAGAAATTTAAATGAGGATTGATAATTTGTATCATTGCATTATTCGGACTAATGTTCTTATGTTGGATCTTAGTCTAACAACGTTTCGGCCGATATAACTTCCGAACTTTTTCAGGCGCGTCACATGGACACGTGGCGTGATTGGTATCGTGCTAAGTATAATCAGTTCGAAGTGACAGTCTTTTGTAGTTTAGAGGTGAAATGCTTAGTACTAAAAATTTAATTACGAATTACTGAAGATCAAATAATGACCGACAGAAGGAGAGCAAAATACTACTGTGGATTAATTCAATTCAATTCAATTAATTTTGCATAAAATTAAACAAAAAAACATGCTTTAGTTGCCATTTAAAGAAAGGATGGTTGACATTTACACAGAAGTGAATACAGTAGCCCAGCACATGTCTAAATTCACCTTGAATTACTGGTGTTATGAGCGAATGTATTAGCTCTCTTGGGAGACTAAACGAAGGTCCAGGAATCCTGATTGAGAAGGCGATCTTCCTCCGGTTTAATCGAAATCGGCAATGAAATAGTTTCTTGTATTGTCCGCGTAGACCTCTTTCTCATGGGAGAATGAATAATAGGTCCTGAGGTATATCGTAATGACCATTGAGGAGATTGTAGGTCAAAATGAGATCACCACTTAATCGTCGGCGCTGAAGGTTAAGTTTCTTGAGTCGGTTTTCATAGGGTAAATCCCATAGACCCTGCACTATTCGAGTATTGATTTACTCCTTTCCAGGAGTTAGGCACAAGGCCAGTTTTTATCTTATTCCCACAAGTAAAATGTGACCCAAGGTCGGGTCGGGAAAGTGGGGTTTAAAAATTGCCTGAGCAGCCTCGTCGGCATTCCCCGGCAGAGGCGCCTCAGGCAGTAAGCAATAAACTTACTCCTCCCCAAAGAGGGGAGGCTAAGCCTGGGAAGGTGGACCTTCCAGAACTGCACAGGACAGACCCATTGACCGGCGTAAATCAAGACCCGAAGGCCAAGACAACACCAGTATTGGGTGCAGTATCCATCGGAACAGATACTACACTTTGATCTTAGCCAAAAGACCAAGAGTAGATCGAGTAGCCAGTCTTTGAATTCTCTCCAGATGCTGGATATCACGTATTAGATATGAAGCGTTGGAAATTCTATACATACTCCCGAGTTCGACATAAAGATTCCCGAGGTTGGAAAAAACGCACTTGAAGAAAGTTGGAGGTTATATGGATATTATTGGTAATCATTTGGGATCAAATTTTTTTATTACACTTTTGTTACTGTAGAACTGGATGAATATTAATATTAACAATCACTTATCTGTGAAATAATATAAGAGAATAATCTTTATTTATTCTATGAACTTACAAGTTTAAGTATGTTCCGTACTTTGATTAATCGTAAGGACATGGTCCAGTGCTTCAATAGAACTCGGTCAATGTTACTACAAAGAATATGTTTGTCTTAATGTATTTTTCTGTTATGAACAATTCTATGGGTACGTTGATTTATAACTTGTGTGGACTCTCTTGGCTTTCGGGCTGAGATCAGAGTGTAGTTTCTGTCCTGTTTTCTGTTGAAAGAATAGAGATTCTTCCTAATTGAGACAAGTTTAATTTATATCCAAATCGCGAATGTTTTTTGTTTGTACTTTATATCTCCCACATAAAAAATCGACCTTGTGTCTATGTTTGCCCTCGTAGGGAGGCAAGTACGTATAGACATTAGCTCTTCGGTCTTCATAGGAAACGCATGAAAAGCGAATAGACAAACACACATACAAACATTCGTATATACACACCGTCTGATCACATCTGTTAAACGCTACGATGACGTAATGGAGCGAAGTAAAAACTGTACAGATACCAATTAAGTGTTTCGAAAAGAATTTTTTTACAGTTCACCTGTTCAGGTGTTGAGTAATTAGAATTTGTTAAGAAATATTTCAGGAAGCATTTGAGTTTTTCTAGCGAATGATCTACGTAAAAGCGAACATACAGAAATACGATCAAGACAAAAAATGATTAAGTCCTCACCTGTGGCTTTTAATAAAAATACACATTAACTTGCTATGTACCTACTAAAATACACACGAACCTGCTTTGTTCTTTTCTTCATGTATTACATATAACTACTATATATAATGTTTTACGTGTAATACATCTACACATATATCCACCTTCTTTCTCTGCACACATATATTTATATATATTACAACAACAGCTATAAGTCATCTATCCACCGAAATTAAATAAAATTAAAAAAAACACACATATATACTTATTATTCATCATTAACGCCAATTTGTTTGAATCAGCATTATAACACTTTGTTGATCCCATTGAATTTGTTGTTGGCATTCTTGCAGGGGGCCACGTTGAGGTTCTAAACATCCCTAAGTAAAAGTGATAATATGAAACCGACTGTGTTAGAACTTAACACACCCACATCGTCAGTTCGTGTTGCTATCAACATAATCACCGTCATTTTCCTGTTTTCTGAAATTAATAATATAACATAAGCCAAAAAAGTGTATATAGTCTATCCACAAGAAACGCTATCCACAGAAACTGGCACCACTGCTACTAATGCACCATCAATATCCTCGTCCGTAGTAATAGCGGTACTACGCTAAGACTAACACGGCCTTAAATATAGGAATAATATTGTTAAAGTTTGCACGTGCCTACATTCGAATTGCATTTCTTAGAATAACAAGAAACTATAAATGATTAAAATGATGATTACTCACAGAAATATGATTTACCTACTCATTCTTGGCCTTTTAGCTAAGATCAAAGTGTAGTATCTGTTCCGATGGATACTGCACCCCATACTGGTGTTGTCTTGGCCTTCGGGTCTTGATTTACGCCGGTCAATGGGTTTGTCCTGTGCAGTTCGGAGAGGACCTTCCCAGGCGTTGCCTCCCCTCTTTGGGGAGGAGTAAGTTTATTGCTTAGTGCCTGGGGCGCCCCTACCGGGGAATGCCGACGGGGCTGATCAAGCATTTTTAAAACCCCACTTTCCCGACCCGACCTCTGGGAGTAAGATAAAAACTGGCCTTGTGCCTAACTCCTGGATAGGAGTAAATCAATACTCACAGAAATATGTATCATCTATTAGACGAAATATTATAAGAGAGAACATTGGCAATCTACATAAGATCACATTAGACAATTTCTGATGAACAGAACTTAAACAGAAACGACTTCTATTTCGTCTACCCCCACCTATATTAAGCTATTATATATGAAAACAGTATAAATTGAGATACCGGCTGATATCCTGCTTTTAAATTATGTCCTTTGGATTCCCTTCTGTTTTCTGTGTTGCTCTTATCTTCTCTTTCCTTTCTTTTAACACGAAATTTATGTATATTTTGTATACATATTTCGAGTACATACATATGCATATATGTCTTTTTATTTTTATTTTATTTAATTTATTTATTTTCTTATTCTATTTGATATTATATATATATATATATATATATATATATATATATATGAATAAAGCTAGGGGTACAATGATCCGACGTAATGAAAACTGAAAAAAGGAAAGCCAAAAAATATATTATTTATATATTCATAAACGTTTCGTCTTTATTGTGAGACTTAATCGGGATGAAAAACAATGCAGAATAAATAATCATACAATTATCAAATTTGTGTTGACCGAGTGCGTGAGCCTCAGGCCAGACTGTGAGTTAAAATAAAAAAAATTGAGATAAGCAAAATTTTAGGTTTTAATTTTTAAATTGTTAAGTTTAAAATAGTAATACAAGGAACCACGTGTTAAAATAAATTCACCCATTATATTGACACAACAAAGGAAACAGGATATAGACCAATCTAAAGAAAACAGAACAATAAAACAGGATATAGGAAGTAACACCAAAAATACCTTTGTTCGCGGGAAGCCCGACGATTGGTTGAGAGAGCAACAAAGAATATGATTGGTTAACTAGCCGTGTATATAAAAACATCCGGCAAAAATAACTCCATGCATTTTAGCCTGAAGATTCCCCCGGGGGATTAAACGCGGGAGCCTCTGTGTAGCTTAATTGCCATAAATATATTTTCATAGCTTACTACCTAACTTTACTTAAGTTTCGAGCACTGTTGAAGTAAATACTGAAAATTGATACATAACAAATTATATCTCCTTATACAATTGTATGTGGATGCATGAAATACTAATATATATATATATATATATATATATATATATATATATAATTTTATAAATAGATATTAAATTATTAATACCTACGGACGTTACCGTTTCAAGCTTATTGCTCTCATCAGTGCAGGAAAGTAACAATTTCAGACGGACGGGAGGCGCGAACCCGGTTACCAGAGTCAGCCTAGAATTTGCAAGCCGTCGCCATATCAACCCAGTCAACAGAAACTGTCACGTAATTAAGGGAAATTAAGATCTATATGTACCTAGAAGCGGGCACATCCCCGAGAGTGCTCAACTTTTATTTTTTAAAGGGGCTTAATATAATATTTTATAACTAAATATTAAATCATATATATATATATATATATATATATATATATTTAAATAGCAGTTTAGAAACACTAGACAAACGATGACATTCACACAGAATCACTCAATTTATAAATTCTAGAATGTCTTGTAACGATTCTTTTTTCCTTCGGAGATGCAGGTTTGCAATGAATAATTGAGCCAGGAATAATGATTTACTGTATGAGATCAATTTGACACCGGATACTCGATTCGATTACAATTAACATTCGAATGGTAACTTAATAGTTTGCCATTTTATTTTGATGAGAGTAAATCCCATATGTTTTCATTACCCTTTAGTGTTGATTTCTTAATGTTGATTTTTGAATAGTCATTATCCTGAATACAATTTGCATAGATATGTATAAATTAATCATGTTTCTCTATAATATTGATTTTTTAAATAAATATATTGAAATGATTACACAATGAAAAAGAACATTGTAAACTCAACCTCCGTCTCTTCGTTGTCTTCATCTCTCCCCATATCTCTCTCTGTCTATCATCATCATCATCATCATCATCATCATCATCATCATCATCATCATCATCATCATCATCATCATCATCATCATCATCATCACTACCACCACCACCACTACCACCACTACCACCATCATCATCATCATCATCATCATCATCATCATCATCATCATCATCATCATCATCATCATCATCATCATCATCATCATCACTACCACCACCACCATCATCCTCATCATCCTCCTCCTCCTCCTCCTCCTCCTCCTCCTCATGATGATGATGATGATCATCATCATCATCATCATCATCATCATCATCATCATCAACGTACTAGGAGTTATCACACAGGTAATCATCACTGATGATAAGCGGTGGTATCCCCTGGAGTCCACGATTCCAGTGCTTTCAACCTCTTTCGATAACCATTCTAAATAGCTTTACGTTTCCGCAATAACCGCTTATCATTGATTTCTCGCTGGTAACAGTTATTGGTCTTCCCTGGGATTCGTGGGGTTAGAAGCCTCTACAAGGTCCTGGTATTTTACGCACTCTGTAAATGGAGGTCTTGTTAGAGCTTTTCATCATCCTTGATCCTTCTTGAGTATTCTGCGTGGTGTCAGCCGAAGCTGATGCCATTGTTTGGACGGGGGCAGTTAAATTGACTGGTTACCATTCGTAGCTTATGCCGGTTGGTTTCCGCATTCGAGGATTTTCCGTAAGATTGCAGCTGCTTTGATCATTGCCATCCTTTGTATGACCTGAGTGATCCCCGTCATTCCAATTTCGCTCAGTCTTTTCTCTAAGTTTTGTGGAACTTTTCTTAGTATTATATTGACTTTATTCATGCTATCGGTTCTCTGGCAAGTTTCGTGTATTTGCTTCATTTTTCCGTCTAATTGATCTTCAGTTTATTGTCTCCTGGAACGCCAAAATCTACGATTTGGCAGAATTTCTTCTTCTTGTCCATTATTCTGACATCTGGTCTCCTTGCTTTACTTGTTTGTACATTCATATCCGAGAGGATTTTGTGTTTTTCGTTTTCCAGTAGTACATATCATTATTTTTCTAGTCCTCCGGGCTATGTGCCTAAGTTTTTCTTTAGTCCAGGCTATGAATGTTCCAGAGTATCATCTTAGTGATAATGCCCAGGTGTTTATTCCTTTTACTAGATTCTTGCTATATAATTTCGTTTCTAAGAGTTCTCAAAATAAATAATTAATCAATATAATAAATGAAGTAATGTATTAGTCATGTGACGACATTTCTATGTGTATACATTAAAATAGCTGATCTGTTTCCGAAGTATCCACAATGCACATTGTTTATGCAAGGCGTACAATTCATTGACTTTGGCAGCAGATCCGAGTTAACAGTAATTTTTGATTGTAAATATATATGTAAATTTGATAATAGCAGTTATAAGTGTATATTTGTAAATATGAATTTATTAGAAGTTTAAAAGAAATGAATTATGTTAATTGCAAAACTTGTCCGGTGTCTCAGCCTGTTTTTGTAACATTATATAAAGAAGTTGAAACAGTATTAATTTAAGTAAGGTCCCCCGACCACTTGGTCGAAGGCCGACGTTGACCAAGAGGACAGACGCGTTTCTTCGCCGTATGCCGAGCTGCACTCAGATTGCTGTCAGGGTCCTGTGACCTTGCACGGCCTAGAAGGACCCTTTATAGGGAGTTAGTGAAGGGGACCGCTTCTGATCCGCTGGTGAGCGGCTGGTATGGTCGGAGGAGGAGATCCGCTCTCAGTGGTGTTGGGCGCCAGGCCGGGGTTATCTCGATAATTCTGAGTTCTCTCTGACCTGGCGACTGGTTAGGAATGCTCAACCCCTCAATGGCAGGCTTCACAAAGCCAAAGTAGTGCTTAGTCCATATTGTGTTCGCTGCGAGTACGACGAAGAAGAATCGGCTGAGCACGCCTTCTTCACTTGCAGCAAGCTTTGTGAGTTTTGGAAATATGTCAACGAGGTGACGGCTCGCATCATACCCGATCAGCTGGTTCGCCTGGATGTAGCATCTGTAATCTAAAATGTGGTTCCTTTGTAGACCAGGGAGAAACGAATGATGTTCCTCACGATCCTAGCCGTAGCTAGACTAGTAGTGTGGGTTTCACGCTTAAGGATAGGTCACGGGGGTGCGTCGCCTTCTGATCACGATTTGATTTTGCATTTTAAACATCAGCTTAAAATCAAAATTAAATCTGATAGGAGGAGATTGCATGCCTCGCAGTTTAGAAGAAGGTGGATACACATCGCTAGCTTATGTGTCTTTGGTCGAACTAGATTTGAGTTCGTGTTCCCTGTCTAGGCATGGCGCGCGCCGTCTTTAACTCAAAAAAGTTTTTTAAAAGACAAGAAGCTTGACAAGAAGCTTGACTTCAAAGCCCCTTAGCAAGAGGTATAAATGAGTCCTGTTCCTAAATTTATTTTTTGGTATTAGTAAACTTTCAGGATGCCCGTTCCCAAGATTTATTTTTATCCCTGGCCCGACCCAATTGGTACTTATCCTGAAAGATACCAACTGTCCTCAAAATGCCCACCCCCACTTTTCTTTTATCCATTAGGTAAATCCCCAATCCCAATTAGGAACTGTATTTCTTGTTTTCAGTTTACACTGGAAAACAGAGAGCAGTTCACAATTAGACAGGAAAGCCACTCCAATTTTTAGCATTTTATTTAGTTCTTTTAGTTTTAATTATTGTTATTTTTCTTTATTTTGGGTGTTTTTAGGCTTCCTCCCCCCTAGCAGTCATTGTATTCTATTGTAAATCTACATGTTATATAAAAAAATGACACTAAAAAAACCAAAAAAAAACCAAAAAACCAAAAAACAAAACAAAACAAAAAAAAACAAAACAAACAATACCATTCACTTTTTCAGATACTATTTGTATATAACCAAAAGACTCTTGCGTTTAAAACGCGTTGTAAATAATCATTTGGGGAATTTTAAATAGATTTAACCCATAGAGTGAATGCGGTATTGTGGTGACAGATACTAGCATAGGAAATAGACGACCCTCGACCCCCTTCCCAACCCCCGTTTTTGGCCTTGTGCCACATCTTTTAAATTGCAAATTGTAATTTTAAGATAAATAAATAATTTAAGTAAGATTCTTAACACTTTCTCTGTTTTAATCGCAGTCTCGTCTTGAAATTTCGTTTATATGTTATCTAATGTTATTTAATGTTATCTAATATGAATTAATAATTTCCCAACGTAATTCTAAAGGTATACACATATTATGAAGGCTGACTTGATAAAATTACTTAATTAAATAGTAATTACCAGCCCCCCTCTCTCTCTCTTACGTTTACAAAAATACTACAGGATGGACAGACAGACAGACAGACAGACAGACAGACAGACAGGGACAGTTCTCGTTATAGAAAAGAAGAAACGCGGGCAATGTTTAATACGAATACCAACAATGTTTGGGTAGATTTTATGCATATTACAAGAATGTCAAGGGGATGAATCTTATTGTGTATTTTTTAATTTGAAATCAGAGAAACGAATTATGTAGTTGCGTATATTTAATAGTCGTTATCTATTTGACAAACTGATTAATGTCAAGTATGAAAACGCATGGTTTAAAAATACAAATGTACTCTAATAAGAGTTCTTTCGTATATCATTATGGTGTAATGGTCGAAAGATGAGGAGTTATTACTGTCGGGAGGAAGTCACTCCTACTGAAATTGCTATGCAAAAGTAAAGCAGATGAACGGATAAAATATAAGAATAGGTGAATTCGAAATAAACTATTTATTATAATAAGCGACTAAAACCCCAACGAAGCTGACTCCTATATGCAGTCTTTGTTTAGCGAGCGTATAAAAGAAACAAGAGCATTTTGACCTATTCTTATATATTTATATATATATATATATATATATATATATATATAAGAAATATGTAGTAATAAAGAAACCTATCATTTTTTGGTATTTAAAATGATATACTTAACACACATATCATAGTTCAAGCACTTTTGAATCAAATAAAAGTGAAACATATACTGTAAGTGTTTGTAATCCAACGGATGAAAGTCTAGTATATATATATATATATATATATATATATATATATATATATATATATATATAAAGAGATGTTAGGATCGTGATTCTAGACTGAATCTACGAACTACGTTCGATCCCAAGTAACCGATTTCAACCACAATTCCTGCACTGATGAGGTGAAAACCCGAAACGATATCGTATGTAGGATCAAAACCACTTTAATACTTAAATATATTTACAGTTAATGCCCCTTAAAGATTTATAGTCATAATAGTAGAGCACTGTATGAAATTACAAAGTTTGTTGTCATCAGCGATCATGCAAAGTTCTGCTCGAGCGTCGAACACTTTCGACAACAATAACGTTTGCCCCCGCCTATCGAGTCAGTGTATGTTCATTTCAGCAACTACCTATTGCGATTTTTTCCGGCTGCGTCGCTATAGACGTTAGGATCGTGATTTCTAGACTGAATTTACGAACTGCGTTCGATCCCATATGACCGCATGACAACCACTACTGCTGCACTGATAGGGGTAAAAAAACCTAAAAAGTATTGTCTGTATGTTCAAAAACATTTAATACTTAAAAATGTTTACAATATATATATATATGGGGTGAGGTACACGATAAGTCATGAAAATGAAATGCCGTGGTTGACAAAATGTGTGAAAAAGGGCAAACGGAAAACAGGTTAAAGTGTAGGAGAAAAACAAAAACAAGAGATTTGACCGGTAACACGAAAGAAACTGGTCCAATCTCTTGTTTTTGTTTTTCTCCTGCACTTTAACCTGTTTTCCGTTTGTCATTTTTCACACACAATATATATATATTTAAATGCAGCAACATTTTTGTGAGTAACGGATAAATTTTATTAGACAGACGAACAGCGCAGGTAAAGAAATTTTTTTTTTTTTTTTTTTTTTTTTGTCTTAAATAACTAATATAAGTTAGCAAAACATTTATATGGAACAAAACGTAGATTTAATATAAGGAACGTTTATGTTTTTGTCTTTTAAGAGAAGTGGGGTCTGATCAACTCTGCTGGGAAGCCATGAAATTAAATACTGTCTTGTTTTTAAATTCCCGAAACAGTTTTTCATGGTAAACAACTGATGATCCCTTAAAATAGTGTTAGAAACTAACTAATATAATAACTGTAAAAAATAAATTGACTTACATGAGTGATTTTCCACTGGAAGACTTGAGACTATAAGTTTTTTTAAAAAAAATTTATTTATTTATTTTTTTATATTTTATTTATTTATTTATTTTTTTATATAGTTTTAATGGTTGAGAAACTTCCGAGACTATATATATATATATATATATATATATATATATATATATATATATATATATATATATATATATATATATATATATATATATATATAATAATGGTAATAATCCAGGTAAGAAATATCTCCAGGGTGGTAATCCAGAGAATTTTAACCGGGTTTATAAAAAGTGTTCAATATAAAAATAGAGCTTTATATATGATAATTTTATTTACACAGACATGTACAAAATCTGCGACACTGTTACTATAAACTGAGATCTCATCAGGCAGAGTTAGAATCCGATCTTAACCTCAGATCATATTTGGTTCTCAACCAACTGTTGATCGATAACATTGACATGCCAGTGTCGCAGATTTTGTACATATTTGTGTAAATAAAATTATCATATATATATATATATATATATATATATATATATATAGATAGATAGATAGATAGATAGATAGATAGATAGATAAATAATCGAAGATTAGCATGGAAATAAATTAGTAAAAATAATGAGAGTGTCACATATATAAAGCCACCGGTACGTTCCTTTGTAATGGAAGAAACTATTTTATTTGCATGTCCGAATCATTTAATTTTCTCTGAAACATTATTACATCATTTAAATTCTTACACACACATACACATACACACACATACATAGTTTGATGTTTGAATTGCCTACTAGAAACACTCATTAATTGTCTTCGGTCTCTCTGTACACGGGATTGTCAAGACAACCTGACATGAAGATACTTCACGCTACAAGTAAACCCTGCCGAAATATTCAAAATAACATAGTATTCGAAGCCCAAATAAGATGCCATCGACACAGCTATACACTAGCGCATACGAAGAATGGTGCATCTTCTACTAGTTGGGTTACCTCAAGTAACAGTACTTAGCTGGATACTCCACCAGACTAGATAAATTCTTGTCGTATAATCCGGAAGGACCAGGAGACCACAAGAAAGATATACTATAACATAATTAATTGGTCAATCGGAGCAGAGGAAAATGAATGTTCCTCACGTCTTTACTAACTAAACGTTTAAGAGGTAAAGGAGAACTTTAATTGGATATCTGAATATCTATGTATCTCATATAAACATCAAGTGTTAGCCCCATTAAAGGGACCCTTGATTTT